>JARJCQ010000079.1:0-513348 GCA_029281465.1 Mycena epipterygia | reverse complement strand
CTCCTCGATCTTGACCGATCGGATATTAAATTTCCCCTTTCGGGGCTCCGGGCAATCTCGCTTCATGTGGCCGTCCTTGCCACAGTTGTAGCACAGGAAAGGCGTGCCTTTCGCCTTCTGTGCGTCCACGTCCATCGGGGCGGATTCTCCCGGCCCGATCTTCTTCGCCAGGTTTGGCGCGGTCCCCTTATAACCCGGGGGCGGGAATGTCTTCTGCGGCGTCGTTGCCGCGGCGGGGGTGACCTTGGATGGCGCTTTTGTCCACCACATCGAAGCCTCCCGGGCTTTCTGGAGAGCTGCCTTCTCCATGTTCCGGCTGACCATAATCAGCCTCCTCCGGAGCTCCCCGTACGTTGTCGGGGGGTCCATCAGCCCTTGGGTGAGCTGCTTCCTCACCTCACTCGTGACCACTGTCTCCATGGTCTCGATGAGGAAGGTGTCGTGGACACCTGTTTGGTTCGCCAGGTCGTACCCGGCCTCCTCCGCATTCAGCTCCCATTGCTGAATGAATTCCTTCAGGGGCGTCTGCCCCTGTCGGGTTGTCGTCAGGCGCATGTGCGCCATCTGCTTCTGGTTGCCGTCCTCGAAGGTCTCGGCAAGTTCTCCCATGAAAGTACTGAATAGGCAGTACTGATCATAGCCCAGCTGGTTCCGGGATCTTTTCCTCCAGTTCCGCACCCAGTCGGATGCGGGGCACTGTCCTCCGCCTTCTTTCCCCAAAAGGGACACCGTGAAGGCGATCTTTTTCTTCTCGGTGTTGAACTCCGAGGAATATGCCCAGACATAGTTGTCCAGGGCTTCGTACCAAGAGTCCCACTTGGATTTATCTTCGCCGCTAAAGAGCGACGGGGTCTTGGCCAAGGTGATCCGTGAGGATCCCGAGGCGGGGGGTGGTGCCTGCATGTATTGTGCAGGGGGGTGATATGGGGAAGGGGGCCGGTAGGGCGGGTCCCTGGTATTCTTGCTCCATAGGAGCCGGGGTTTGGGGAAGCGGACGGGGCGGCGAGTTCGCGTCCCGCGAATTCAGTCTTTGACCCTGAGGGCCTAGTCGGGGTGGTTGGTAGGGGGATGCGTGGCGCGACATATGTGGCACGGGTGTCTGGGGTCTGGGTTGTCGGTGTCGGGTGATCGACGCAAAAGCCGATGGGTGAAGAATGGGTTGGAGGGGTGCGGGGTGATGAAGTTCGGGAATGGAGTGGAAAGGTAACGACTCGCTAGAGCCGGAAATGGTGCTGGGTGCCCTATACAGGACGGTAGGATTCGCGACCAAGAAGGTCGGGCTGGGTCGTTGGTGCCACAGAGGCGTTGGTGGAGTCGAGGCGGTTTTTTGCTGACAGAATTATCCGGGGTCTTCTACGACACCCCCCGCGATAAACGAGATAGCCCTCCCCGAAGGTTAGGCTAGTGCTCCTGCGTCTACTATGTGGCTGGGGACGGGCTCAACGTTTCCCGTGGCCTAGTGACTGTCTGTTCGAGTGAACCGCGCACGATGGGCGCTGCAATTGTTTAACGTCGGTGTGGACGACGTGAGGTTGTTGGGGTGGGAAGGGATTCGAATAGAGGTAAGACTGCCGCGACGGCAGAAAGAGGTAGAGGGTAGAGGTAGGTGGGGAATAGGGGCGGTACGAGGGTATGATCGTTAACCTTTTATTATGTTACAGTCAAGACTTCGCGTCCGACTCTCGGTAAGATGAGAGCGGATTGGGTAGTGCGAGTGAAGTGTCCCGAAGGTAATGGAATAAAAGGTTAAACTACAACAGTGAATATACTACTGTACTTATAGTGTTTATCGAACCGTGTGAAGTAAGCTAATAATACTAACTACAATAAGCCGTATGTGCGTGTAGACTACGCATCTGTCATGAACTGTCAAGTTAAATTAAAAAGTCCTGTGAACCGTCGTGAAGACGCATGTTCTTATAAATACCACTACGTCACTTCATCGTCATCCTATACGTCATGTCCCGTGATCCCTTCAGCGTCTCCCTTGGCGTCTATATATCCCTGACAGCCGTGGCACGTGCTTCTAAGAACCGTTGGAACGATAAGATTGGCATCGAATCGTGACAACGTGACCCTGAACATTTTCCTGCTATTCCCGACAACTCCCATAGCTGTTCAATGACATTCCAGAAACATTAGGGCATTGGGGAGTTTTCCAGACCCTCGGTGAAAGTCGTGAAGTGATTGTTTAAATAACATAAACCATCGAACAGCCTAGTCGTCTCAATAACTGACCTTAACTGACACATCAAAAAAAAAAAATGAGGTTGATTCAACAACTTGACATCCTTAAAAGTAAGGTTGTTTCAATAATCACGCCATTCCAAAGGGAGGTTGATTCAATAACATGACCTCCTCAGAAAGTAAGGTTAGATCAACAACTCCGCCCTCCAAAAAATAAGGTTGTTTCCATAACGTGACCAGGTTGAATCAAGACGCCAAAATGTTGGGCGAGTCAATAAGTCAGTAAGTGAGGTTGTATCAACAAAACTGCGGTTGTCGAGTCAATAACCGGCCGAAGGTTGGATCAATAAGTTGAGGGCCAAAAGTGTAGACAGATCAGTAGCCAAAAAATGGGTTGGCGCAATCGAGGTCATTTCTGGTTAGATCAATACTTGGAAAAGGCAATAACATATTTTCGATGCGAGATTTACAGTACAAGGACAGGAGTACATGTCATGTGATCGCGTGTATGTGTGACTGTGACGTGACTCTCTCTTTCCACTACCCCACCATGCTCTCGCTGCTCCGCCTCCGCGCCTTCGCCCCCTGCTTTGTTATCGCTGTTCAGCCGCGAACAACCTCATTTTGATGAAGTGTGGTTAAAAATCCTGCATTGGTATACATTCGGCGTGGAATCACAGAAGGCTTTTTCAGCGCTCTGGATCGTGTTGCATACTCTGCGACCGGGAGCTGAAGGCCGTCTACTTCATTAACATTTATGTGCATGCTTGCACACGGTGTCATATTTCGCTGCGACACTCGTATCACCAATGAAATGAAGTGCATGCTTCCATTCTTGTGTGCAAGGCCTCGGTGCGCGTGGCAAGTCTGGGCTAACACTCCGTCAACATACTAAGATTCCTACTGAATTCTGTCTACACTGGCGGCACACATTGTGACACAAGGACTGTCTGGATCTGGAAGCTGATGGTTCCCGTGCTGTGGGTTTAACGCGGCGCAAAACAATAATTAATCTTGACCAGCTGTCAACCGGCTGCTGTCGGGCCAGTCGAGGCTGTGTAGTTACTTCCTCTTCTTTCTCCTCCATCGCACTCCATGCCGCCATTGACTCGCCAGCGAACACCCGGGAGCATACATAGTGATTGGTCCAAAAATCTACCAGGACCAACTATCGACCTCCATGCAGCTTCGAAGCCTTTAATGAAGCTCTTGTACCACCGGCAGGTCTTGGGCTTCATCAAGAGGAATCGTGGTACCCCACTGTCTGAAGAGGCTCTGCAGATCTGCTCAGATTATCTCGCGTACGATGCTCCCTCGTTGTGTTGGCTCCGCCTCACCAATTATGCAGATTCAAATGCCTGACGTCTTCGACCAAGATCGCGATTCTGGAGGAGGTCGCCAACCGAATCAAGTTGATCGAAGAGGCTCGCGCTGTGGTATCCTCTGGCTTTCATCAAATCACGCATCTGCTTGAAGCTGAGAACGCGGAGGTGAGGAAATGGACGTGTGTGATTCTGGGCGGTCTGGCGTACCACGAGTCAACTGCAGGAGCAGTTTTGAGATTAGAACCCTGTCTACGGCTGGTGTCCCTTTTTCTGTGAGTACAGATTCTTGCTCGGTTGTTTAAGCAGATTCCAATTCCCAGTGCCATTAGCGACGAGGATGTTGCCGTAATCGATGCTGCGATATATACGTTCTCTCAGATTTCCCGATGGCCCGACGGCGCGCGCGCCGCTGTGGAGGGGAAGGTGCTAGACAACGTCACACGACTTCTCCAGTCTCCCAACGCGGGAGTTAGACGAAGAACGTGCTGGATGGTGGGACAACTTGCTATCCACGAATCCATGGCTAGGGCCGTCTTAAATTTGGACCCCTCTGCACGCCTCGTCTCCCTGTTGCGGTGAGTCTTGATTATGCTGCTTGACCAAAGTTCTCATTTGGAAACAGAGACAAAGAGGTTGAGGTGGTCGTTGGTGCAATGTATGCCTTATCTCAGATCAGCCGGTGGTCGGACGGAGCGCGGGCGGTCGTTGACGCAAAGATCCTGAACTCCGTCAAACTGCTTGGATCGCCCAACACCCAACTGCGGCGATGGTCATGCTGGATGGTGGGACAACTTGCCACCCATGCATCCACGGCTAAAGTCGTCTTGGGCTCCAAACGCTGCTTACGGCTCGTGTCCGATTTGCGGCGAGTCCCAACTATTTGGTTTTTCAAATTCAAACTTTTGATTTTGACTTAGCGATGAGGATGTCGACGTTATCGAGGGCAAAATCTTTGCGCTCTCGAATATTGCTTCCTGGCCCGATGGTGCACGAGTCGTCGGAGATACTAAGACCCTGGACCAGGTCATAAAATTGCTGGGATCACCGAGCACCCATGTCCTACGACGGGCGTGCTGGACGGTGGGAAAGCTGTCGATCCAGGAGTCGACGGCCATGACCGTCTTGGGGTTCAAACCTTCTACTACACTTGTATCTCTTTTGCGGTGAGTCTTAAATATTTATTCATGACTTACGTTCTGATGTTGAAGTAGCTCCGAAGATGGCGATGTTATTGAGACTGCAATGTACGCACTCTCTCGGATTACTTACTGGCCGGAGGGAGCCCGGGAGGCTGTCGAGGCAAATGTGCTAGGACACGTCCCGAAGTTTCTCCAATCCCCCACTGCTCATGCCCGGGAATGGACGTGCCAGTTGGTTGGACAGTTGGCTGTCCATGAATCGGCGGCTGTGGGCCTCTTTCGATTAAACCTCTGTGTTCAACTCGTATCTCTCCTGCGGTGAGTATCAACTATTCGTTTTGAAGAAGGTTTTAATGCTGTAGTAGCAACGGTAAGGACATGGTCAGTTGCGCATTATTCGCACTCTGTGTCATCGCCACATCCTCAAACGGCGTGGAAGCAAAGGCGATGAATCACGTCCCGGAATCGCTTGATTCTCAAGTCCTCCGGCGAACAAGCTGGTGGTCAGACAACAGCTCCCCGGGCCCAACAACGAACCTTCATGCGGCCGCGGAACCCTTAAGGCGGCTCATGTACCACCAACAAGTCATGGGCTTCATCCAAAAGAATCGCGGTACCCTACTCTCGAAAGAGGCCCTACACATTTACTCAGACCACCTCGCGTACGAGATACTCCCCGCTCGTTGACTATGACTCACCGATTCTGCAGATTCAAATACCCATCGTCGCGGACCAAAATCGCGATTCTGGAAGACCTTGTCGACAGAATTAAGATTGTCGAAGAGGCGAGCACTGTGGTATCAGTTAGCCTTCATCAGTTCATGGATCTCCTTGAAGCTGGGAGCGCACAGGTTCGTAAATTGACTTGTGATATTCTCGGGGGTCTGGCGTACCACGAGTCTACGACGATGACCATTTCGGGGTTGGAACCCTGTCTACGGCTCGCGTCCCTTTTGCGGTGAGTACAGGTGATTTGCTCAGTTGCTGGGGGGGGAAAAAAGGTTCTGATGCTGAGCTAGCGACGACAATGTCGCGGTAGTCGAGGCTGCGATATATGCACTCTCTCAGATTACCCGATGGCCCGATGGCGCACGGGCCGCTGTGGATGCGAGGGTACTTGATAACTTCACACAACTTAGTCAGTCTCCTAACGCCGCAGTCCGGCGATCGACATGCTGGATGGTGGGAAGCCTGGCGGTTCACACATCAACCTCGATGGCCGTCTTAGAGTCGGACCCCTCTGAACGCCTCGTCTCTCTGCTGCGGTCAGTCTTGGTTATACTGTCTGACCGAAGTTCTCATTTGGAATCAGGGACAAAGAGGTAGAGGTGGTCGTGGGTGCAATGTATGCCTTATCTCAGATCAGCCGGTGGCCGGACGGAGCACAGGCCGTTGTCGACGCAAAGATCCTGAACTATATGGAATTGCTTCGATCGCCTAACCCCAAGTTGCGGCGATGGTCATCCTTGGTGAGACGGCTGGTTCATAATCCAGGGCTTTCCAGTTCTACGAGCGACAACACCCCATACTCAAATTGCAACAAAGCGTATCCACGGATTTGATTCATTACCGTTACGGACTAGCGAGTTCCTGATGCTTCGCCTGCGCTCGGTCCCTGGATTCTTGCGACTGGCTTCCCGCCATCTGCAGGTGTTAGGAGCCATAAAGGAGGGAAACATGCCTGGAATCGAACGGTCCATTGTTCATAATTTACCATATGTATGTACGTTTTCTCGGACCAGCCGCTACTGAGATTTGCAACCGGGCCTTCCGGCTGTTGATAACATGATTGAAATGAAACTTCACAGACGCTATGGTGCACAAGCCCTTGAAAGTCTCGGACTAATACCTCCTGTCGTACACCACACCTACTTTGAAACATGCCGTCTTTCAGAAGTGTCTCGACATGACTGAATCATACATCCAGTCTTTCCGTTCTTGGCAATCTGGACATATGCATGTAATTAACATTACATTGGAATATGGCGGTCTGTACTGTAATATAATCATAACATATCATAATGTAATGCTAGATAATCCTGGAGCCTAATATTACAGGCCGGCCATATCTAATTGTAATTTTAGGATTACATTACATTATAATGGAATGTATTCATGATCTTAGCCAGCCTTAATCAGGGTTAGTTCTGATAACGGTGAATTATCTCAGTATCGATCGTGACTTGTGAGTTGCAGAGGGGTGAGTATCAAGTAGGTAATGGAAGCTTCAGCGCGCCACCCTTTGTGCTAGCGAAGCTGAATCCCAACTCCCATGCATAAATGCGGCGCCGTGAAATCATGGAAACCTTTTTCCTCTTTGTCTGAGCGCTAATCTCGGTGGTTCGGGGTGCCCCATCTGCGCATCATGATGCGCGATCAATACTGATGCGTATGAGCATCGCCACCACCCCAAAAAGATTCGACTCGCCAAAAGTTCGACGACCACATATCTGGCAGTCCTCATTGTGGGTGAATACGAGCTGAGCCTGACGTGAAACTCGACGGAGCTGCTCAAAACGTTTCTTCCAGAAATGCGAAGGGTTGCGGCAGAACTGAGGTAGTATCCAGTGCGAGAATGGAAATTGAAGACCGATTGTCCGTTTCATTTGGGAAACAGCGTACTCTGATGACTGTTTTAATGTCAATCCGAAGGTTTTTCTTCTTTGTGCGATGTATATAAATTCTACCCGCAAGCTCCGAAGCGATTATAGGCCCAGCGCTGATTCACCAAGGAGTAAGTCCCCGGCCGATTTCTGACAAATGTTATCATATCTTTCTTTCGTGGTGGGAATCGGGATTGCCGAAACGAAAGCAAATAGACGACCAGATTACAAGGAACGCATAATATACAAATGAAATTCAATATTTGTCGCATGAACCAGAGCCAGAGAAGCGCAACACGTCGGCTGGGATACCATGCTCCGTACACCACCGCTGCGCGTCCGCCTCCGCATCGTAACCAAACTGCTTCTGGCTCTTCTTCCGGTCCGCCCAAACGTTCGCGCTCCCCTCTGCGTCCCCGGAGGCCTCCCCGCGTTCCCGAGCCAGCGCCTCCGCCATCGCCGTGCGCATGCTGTCGTCCCGCGCGCGTTGTGCCGGTCCGTCGGGCAGGTGGAATATATCGTGGTTCGCGCGCGCGGCGAGCTGCGTCTCTTTGGTGCGCGCGTACCGGATCTCCTGGTAGGCGCGCAACAAAACGCCCAGCTCGTCCCGATGAGGGATGCGCGACAGGAGGGTGCCGAGCACGGCGGCGTCTTCGACCTAATTCGCGGACACTTAGTTAAGGAACGCCTACTTGAGTGGCGACCCACCGCCATTGCAGAGCCTTGCGCACGGGAGGGCTAGGTGGACGAAATTTGGAATTAATGCTCAAAAAGAGAGGGAATGATGAATGAATCGCGAAGGACGCACGAGGGTAGGGTGGCACGCGTCGCCCAGGAGGACCACGGTGCCGGCGGGGTGGACCCACGTCGCGAGCGGCTCGCGATACATTAGCGGGAGGATGTATGTCTTCGAGACGAGCCGCATGAGCTTCTGGATCCTGTTGTTCATCCATGTTGGCACAAAATGAATGAGGCTAGATCGTAAGTAGAACCTACCGCGGCTCCCAATTGTCGAAATCCTCGCGCATTTGGGTGACTGATCCTTCCGTCAAGTAAGACTCCTTCTCTCTGTTGTCCGGGTGCACCATGACGAGATTGTATTCGGTCTTCCCGCGCTACGTTTGACGTTGATTAGTATTTCCGTTGCGGAGTGTGAATACATACGATACAGTATCCGATAATATGTTTCTCTATTTCCCGAAAACAAGTTCAGTTTTGGGCCCCTCAAAAACGAGACTGCGGAAGCGAGACGCACCGGGTCCCATCCAGCTGACCATCTCACCGTTCTCGACGAGGAACGTCAGATCAGGGTCCGCTAGCATGGCTGCGGTCGGGATAATGGCGCGGTACGCGGAATCCCCAGTGTGGATGGGCGGCTTGGCGGGGCCACCGACAACTGTTTCGCGGACGACGCTCTTGATGCCGTCGGCGCCAATGATCAGGTCGCCCGTGATCATGTCTCCATTCTCGAGGATGACTTTAACTGCGTGCGGATCGATGGACACGACTTTGCTCGCGAGGCGGAGCGTCATGTAGGGCGCGGCCAGGCTGTGCAACATCTCCAGCAGATCGGTCCTCTGAAAGCTCGGATTAGCCAGCGTGGTCTCAAAGAGAAGAGAATGACACATCATACGTGGATATGATAGTAGGGTGCGCCGTGGTCGTCCTCCATCGATTTGCCCCACTTCGTCCACCCAATCCTTTGGCCGTCGGCATCTAGGAAACAGTGTGAGCAGCCATAGGCGGTACTGAGGACGTGCACTTGCATCTCAAGAACGTGATTGCTTCTGGCTTCGTGGCTAATTTCTCGAGCCGTTCTTTGAGACCCCACCGGATGAGCAAACGACTGAAATTCGGCCCGACCTGTGCATGAAATTGAGAAGTTTGAAACACTCCACAGATATAATTATTGACATACTTGGATTCCAGCGCCGACGTCGGAGATTTCGGAAGCCCGCTCCAGAACGGTGACCTTGTGCCCCGCCCGCCCGAGACAATACGCGGCCGACAGACCCCCGATACCGCATCCGACAACCACAATGTGAAGCCGCACTTTCTTGTCTCCAGTGGAAAGGCTCTGCACCGAATCAGTCAGGCAAGGCTCGACTTTCCGCGCGGCAGTTGGTGGTGTCCCGTTCATGAGACCGCCGCAACAATCGATCCAAGATGGCTTCAAATACGTGGGCGAGCCGAGCATCGGTAGTGTCGATGATAAGCTCCAGGGTAGACAGTGGAAGATTGTGCAAGGGGATGATCCGACTTTATACTTGCCACCGACTCTGCTTCTCGGCCCGTTTACGGTGGACGTTACCCGCCAGTTTCATTTTGGAAAGCAAGGAACGATCTCAATCTGAATTTCAAGAGACCGTGATACTCCCGTTACCCCCCTTGATATTCAGGAAAGAAAGTAACTCGGGTTAGAGTTCGTACTACTAGTACTAGTAGAACGGACCCACCAATCTATGCCGAATCTGGAATTTCACCGACAAGGCGGTGGAGGGTGACGAGAGTGAATTTCGTATATTTGCGGGTGTTCCTGGAGATGCTTGAAACAGAGACTTGGCGAAGAGTGGCAAGGGCGTGGTGGCAGGGAACAAAGCAGGAAATCCAAACTCCGATGATGTAAACCCTAACCCGTACCTTCCATCAAATGCCAGTTGAAAGCACAACTTCCAGGCATCTCCAGACAATTCACTCATGGGCATGAGCAGGCGCAAGGGACTCGTGATTGATATTATGATAGTAATGGAGAGCCATCCTTGATTCCGCCATTCCCGGGTTGGATCATTTATGATTCATTCTAGCTCGGCCCGCACCAAGTATGGTAAGGTGCATTCCAAACTGTCCAGCTGGGGGTCGAATTTCAGCCGTTACGTCATGGGAACGAAGCCACCAGACGTCCAATATTCCGCTCCGATCAATGTACTTTGCATATCTTTTGTCCGATCAAGTTCAACTCCATGAATCATCCCCATCCATCATTGGAGTCCATGTCTGTTCTAAAGGCTTATCTTAGTCGTCTCTGCCATACAGTTCAAGTCCTTGTTTGTTGACGGTATTTGTTCTGAAGGCCGGATATCATCATGTTCTCGGAACCACGGCGCGAAAGAGGATGTCTGACTACAGACACAATTTACGGCGCATGTACGAAACATGTCTCAGCCCCTTCCTCGAGCCTATCTCCTCGACACACCGGCTGATTATATGATTGACGTAACACAATAATAATTCTGCTGAATGAGATTCGAACATTGTTATATGTACAGGCTATGAATTTCACAACGCCAGCGATGCGCTGAAATCGAACGGCGCGCCCGTGAGCCCCGCTGTCGTCTCCGCCGCGCCCTGGATCGTGCTATAGTCCGCACCGTTGACTTGGATCTACATTAAAAGCCGCGTCAAAAATACGAACCCGGACACGTGTTCCCGGTGAGCGCACCTCGTAGTCCTGCCCCTGATGCGGATCGGGGTTGCTGATGAGCTCCCAGTACAGCCACGGCACCTTGTAGTTGTTGATCTTCTGCACCTATATTGTGGAAGTTTCTGTTAATTCTGGCACCACAGCTTAATTGGATTTCAAGGTGCTTACGTTGGAATCGAGGTTCGCCGTGCGCCCGCTGCCGACGAGCGAGCCCCACTCTTCGACGATAAGTTTCTTGCCCGCCGCCTGTGCCTGACTGATCGCGGACGGCATGTAGCTGTCGTATCCACTAAACAGTTAAAGTCCGTCAGCTCGCAGTCCTGTTATGTTCGTATTTAAGACGCATGGGGGATAGGCGTACTCGGTGTAGTCGTGGATCGCCACAACATCAATAGCCGGGCACGAGCTGCCGAAGAAAAACGACTGCACGCTGGCCCCGGCGGACCCCCCGCCCGTGAAGATCAGTTGTTTCTGGAGGTGGCGTAAGTTCACCCCTCGTCATCTCCCCGGAGTACGGAACCAACGTACGCGGTCGCCGACGTTGTTGCGTATCTACATCCAAATGTTCAGCCAGATACAGATAGAGAGATGTATGATCCGACCTGCTGCGCGACATTGCAGATCCAGGAGAGATGACTCTGAATTAATTAATAAATCAATGTGAGAGCCGGTGGGGATCGGGTTAATTACGAACGGTGTAGAACGACTGGTCGAATATCATTGGCCTAGAAACGTTCAAGATAAGCATGTTTCGGGTGAGTGCACATCGGAACGCAGAATGAAATAACGCGTCGTTGGCGATAAAATGGGCTCGAAGCAATAGAGAAACAAGCGCACTCATTCTGCGGCTCCAACCCGAAAATATACGCAGAAAGGTCGCTCCAGGGCTGGTTACCGAGCAGCGCGTTCTTGTGGCCATTGAGGATGTGGGTGATGCGCTGGTTGAAGTTGTTGATCGCCGCTGAAAAATCAGGATGAATCGGGTGGATGGATACTACGCTGGTATGAATTCCGCACCTGAGTTCGTGTAGAATCCCTCAGTCCCGTACGTGGAGCCGTAGATATCCCCGCCCTCCAACGCGTTCACTTTCCGCTGGTCAATACTCTTCCGGAGACTATCTTCCTGATAAGCTGCTCACCGTCATGCATCCCTATATGTCCACGAAAATTAGCAGGTCCGGTTCACAGGTAAAAGCAATAGATTGCCCACCAATAAGGAGCTTGATTCCTGAATACCGCACTCAACTGTCAAGCGAGGCTTTGCGCAGAATAACACGACCTACCGCGGGCGTGCGCGTCCACCTGTACCAGCTCTTAGCTCACATCAAGAAATATGTGTAGAGGAATTACCATGAGCTGGTCAATCATATTCAACACGGTTTCGTCGTAGTTGCCGATCCCGTTCGCCTCGAGGTCCGGGACTTCAGCAGCGGGAGTTCCAAGTTTATCTTAGCTTGAAACGTGCGATAAAGTGGCAATACAGCGTACCCGCGATGCTGTCACTGGCCTTCTGGCCTGCACCGAGGCCCGTAACCCAAGTGCGCAAAACCTCGGGTTCGAATGTTATATGGAAACTTTGTAAGTTATGGAGAGAAGCTAGCGTACTTTCATGCCAGCCGCCTGCATCCCGTCCAACAATGCAAGGCGGTCGCTCTGCGGGAGTGCCCAGGCGAAATAGTTCTATTTATGTGTGGATTTTAGTCAGCAACGTGGGACGAGTATGGATAGATTGGTGCTCACATTGGAGCCGGCGAAGCTGTTCGCAGCCAAGGTAGGCGAGATCAAGGGAAAGAGCGCGATGAGAAGAGGTGCGAGCTTCATGATCGGTTGAAGATCGCCTCATACGTTTCGGATGTAGACCTTTAAAGCTTTCCGTGCGGGAGAAGTATGATGTAATTGGAGCGATGGGAACTGTTGTACCACCCGGCACAGCTGTTCGCAGCCGAATTGGGGGAACCCGGTAAGGAGAGGGAGTTTCAGGTTAAGTGCTAGGATCTAGAAGACCGCATGACAATGGGTCAGCAGTCGAGTCGTTCGAAGCCGACCTTGTTTTTCGAGTCGCCGAATATTTCCACCAACGGAGAAAGAAAAAATAGAAAACTCTGCTTTTCGGCATGCATTTTCACTCCCTTATACAAATTCTTGGAGCTTTCAAGCTAACCAGCAGATGCTAGAAATTGCCTGGTGTGAACGGTGGGCCGAGACGGCCGAGTGTAAGAAACATGTGACACGCTTCTGTGGCGTGATTCAGAGTCTAGGGTTCACCTTCTGCAGGTGGGTGGCCTCATAAACAAATTTAAAACACGGACGTCTCTTGGACAACAGTCTTGGTGTTGAACTCTTGGGTACAATCCTCCGGACGAACGTCTCTCTAAAAAGAATAAGGATCAGTCGTATTTAATAATCCAATGTATGGCACGTGCATTGCGGGCACTGGGCCAAATCGTTGCAGGTCTATCGCTTCTTCGAATAAATTAGAATCAGATCCAAAGTCAGCGCATCATGAAGGTGCTCGTTGCACCTCGTCATTTCCAGTCGTCTGACTGTGCGATGCCCGGGCGAGGAACCACGGGAAAGACAAATCATTCGGTTGGTCGCATAAATCATCGTGTCGCTCCACCGTGACCGGCCTCCGGAGATCTAGAAGAATTTGAGAAGCCTAGCAGAGAAGAAGACAAGGCCGCGGCATTTGAAACATGTGGAACTGCGACCAGATGAGTCGTGACGAGTAAGGGATAAGTCCCAGAGTGAATGGATGCGCTTGCAGACGACCTTGGCCGGCGGAATTGACAAGAATCTTCATGGTGGTTTGAAAGGATGTGTGTAAGCTTACAAAGCTGACAAGCATGGCCACACAAATCTACACAGCCCCATGACTCCATGTTCCTAAGCCTTTCAAGTTTGCAAACGTTTTCTCCACTGTCCTCCCTGATTCTTTTTTCGCGTGTTTTGCCATTCTCGTGCCCAGTGGCACCAACGACGCGTTCCTCAACCTTTTCTTTCCGTTTACCCGCCTGCAGCTCTGGTGGGAGTCACTATCCTCCACCCGCAACGATCGAGCACTGACGGACTCGAATGTCCTAGACATGCGGTCAGAACGCTTTCTAGCTCATCTGCATCGAACTTTTACCTCATCCAAGCAATCTCCCGGCGGTCTTTGTCTCACTTTCGTCGTAGGTTTTAAATTTACTCGCCCGACACGCGTCTTATGCTGAATTCCTCTTGGACGTGGATTCCGCCGACATTTTAACGACCTTTTTTCCGTGGCCACGCAAGGTGGATCCCGGGATCATTCTACCGCTATAAACTGGGCTGTTATGGGGGGGCGGCATGGTGGAAGGGTGAATTGATGCTTTGTCGACTGTGCCGTGAAAGCGTCGCGAACACACTTAATTTTCTTCCTTTTGGATTCGCGTGCCGCCACAGTTCTATAGACATTCTTCTGCTCGGGTCAGCATCGAGGTTATATTACATCTCGACCACCTCGCATCCTTAATGCCACTTGTGTGGTAGGTTTTGAAATTACTCGCCGACCCCTTCCCCGCGTCGTCTACTGAATTCCGCCGTGGATCGATTCGGCGAACATTCTGGTGAACCTCTCCGCGTCAGATTAGCTGGACCTGGCCGCGTGCTACCGCCTTACGCTGAGTATTATATGCGACAGTCATCATTTTACTGGTAGTGGGTGAGCAAACTGAATTTATATTCCGAATTTCTACTGAACGAATGCATTTCGCAGGCGCGCATACTTACCTTCCTGCCTGAGTCCTGAAAGTTCAGTGAACACATTTGAATTCCGTGTGGCTATTTGGGAACAGGTGAATCCACTTCGTATTTTATTTGGTCGGGGTAGCTTTTGGAAGTCCTCGCCCGACACCTCCCCGAGTCGTCTGCTGAATTTCCCCGTGGACGTCGATTTTTTCCGCCGTACCTAGCACATGATGCCCCTCATGAAATTCCTGTACATGAATCCTATCTGGCTTCGTCCTGCCTCTAGGAGGAGGAGGAGAATAAAACCTTCTGCCGCACGAGGGGCCAAACCCCATTTGACTCTCTTTCCCATTCTTCACCTATTTTTGTTGACAGCCCTCACTCACTTTTGTTGACAGTTCGCACAAAAACCCCACTGCATTCAGTTGACGCATGGGGTAAATGACTATGAGTAATTATCAGTTTGTCCTACACGAAGGATTGCGACTAACTATTAGAAGTAGCTGCCCGTTACGGTTAGCAGGTAACCCGACAGATTCTATTATTCTAGCTAAGCGACGTCCTGGGCGAACAGCGGCTCGCTCGGCGCCGAGAAGGACCGTAGGCTGCTACTTGGCTGCTACCGTCTTCTAATTTGCGCCCCTGCTGGACATCGGCAGAGAGGTATACGACCGTTATCCCCGCTGTCTTGACACGTCTCCCGTTAGGTAGGTAGGTAGCATTACACAGCACGATCCGAATAACGAACGCCGGTTTCCAGGAATTATGGAATGCTCCGCCCGACCAATCTCAGTCCGCTGGTGATGCTGTATGTATGCGCCAATGAGTCGGGCCATTCATTGGAGCACTGTGCAAGTAAGATCCGGGGCAGGAACACGACGTACGTCACTGGAGGCCTCAATCGTCTAAAAGATACATGTATCTAGTGGCTGACCTCTCGGAACGCGCGGCCTCGGCACCGCCAGGTCCGCTAGCTAAACTCGGGCGCGGCGGGTGCACTCCGGTATTCATGCCATCATATACTACACTGTGTTCCGACCGGTACTAACCTTAGTTTGTGCAGCTTGGCTTAGCTCTGCTTAGCCGACAGCTAGGTCTGTCTAGCCGGCTAAACAGACCCTGTTGATGGCAACTAAGCAGAACTAAGCCCAGCTTCCGTTCTGGGCTTAGTTCTGCTTAGCGTAAGGTTAGGTCGCCTAAACATAGTGTGGATGTCAGCGCAGCTCTGCTTAGCTGAAGGTAGGTGAGTTTAAACCACCTATCCTCAGCTAGCCCCAGCTACACATCTCTCAGCCCAGTCCTATTTTCAGAATATTATACTTATGTAAACTTCTTGATCAAGTTGAAAAAATCCTGAATGGTTTAAAGTAGGTGTGGCTATGGCGTGTATTGACCTCTGTCTATAGCACCAGACCGAGCTACGCAGAGGTAAGCATAATTCCACAGACCTACTCAGAGCTAACTATATCTAGCCAGAAATCACCATGGTCCGTGTGTAGGCTCCCTAGCCACAGCCCTTTTCTTAACTCACAACTCAGGCTGAGTTTAGGACAGGTCGGAACGCAGTGAATAAGACCACCTAGTCGCTTAATTCCCGGAGAATTCCTCCTGGTCGTCCTCAGCATCTACAGAGAGATAGACGCACAGGCAACCCCTCATCCTCTCGGACGTCGACGAAGACAACTTCGACAGCGCGCTCGATTTCTTGCGCCCGGGCGAGCTGTCTCTCATAAGTTCACCTCACATCCGGGCTTACTGAATTTATTTATTTTGCGGTGGAAAGTCATCCAAGGCGCAGCGGACGTGGGCACGATGACAGAGCAGACTCCCCAGCGCACGATGGACTTCTGCGAGCACGCGATGGGTCCGACGACACCCGAGATGCATGCCGTGGATCTCTCGTTCTCCTCGTACACGACGGGCCTATCATGGACACCCAGGCCGTCGCGGGCTTCGCCGGGCAGGACGAGGAGGTGACGCAGGTGCTATGGCGCGTCAACGCGTGCAAGGCATTAGAGGGGATATACAACTGGGAGCGCAATTTCCAGGGCAAGAATTTGAGTGGATTTTCGGTCGTGTTGGAACGAGGGGTGTTGGGGTTGCAGCGGATGCCCGAAGCGTTGTGAACTATGCACGATATCGCTGTCTGTGTTCGAACCCTTGTTTTTAAGTACTCCGGAGAGTTCCTTCGGTCTTCGCGTAAGGCCGGATGAGTGTGGGGTGTCACAAATAGCACGACCCATTCAATGCAGTCTTTGTTCGCCAGGATCCAGGATGTTTGAGGGATTCAACATCCATCCCTGTTATAAACATATCCAGCCGATATCATATACACAAGACCTTTACAAGAACTCCAAGCTTACGACTCAAAACGCCTGCAAATTTAGAACCCGTTTAAAATACACCCATCAGACAGAGTCAAGCCATGATGACGCACATTAGTCGTCTGAACCGTCTCATTGCGCGGCGGATCCGTCTCTGTGTCAAGATAAGGCACGCTATCAGGTCACCGTCGACAACAGCGAGCACCAGCCCAAGCGCAGACGTACCTCGATTTTCTTGCGCCACGCGCCCGTTCTGGCGCGCGCGCGGTCGGCCTCCGCACGCTCGAAGGGGCGCGGCTCGTACGGCACGAATGCGGACCGGCGCAGACTGAGCGGGTCTCCGTCATGCGCGTACGGCGTCATCCGCGGTGCAAGCGCGGTCGTCGAGCGCGCAGATGAGGCCGGGAGTGTGCTTGTGGAGCGCGCAGGCGGGACTATGAATACAGCAGCAGCTGCGTTCGTGGGCGCGGGCGCAGGCGCAGACCCGACGTCGTCAGCCCACGAGCTCTTCCGCTGCTGGTGTGGGTGCGATACGGGCACGCGGAGGGGAATGAGCGGTGGGGGCTGGGAGAGCCCGCGCGGGCGCGTGGACGGGACGGGGCTGTCGTCGTGGCGTGGGCGCTGCGTGCGCGTGTAGGTGCCCTCCGTCGACCACGCTGTGTCGTGCGATCTGCGTGGGCTGGGGATTGGGTTGGACGTGATTGAGGAGGGGCTCTGGATGTGTGGTGGGACTGTCAGACGTGCACAGGGCGTACTGGCTGCTTACAGGAACGAAGCTGGGCAGGTTGCTGTATGGGTCTTTGGGCTTCGGGTCCACTGGGCTGTAGGAGTGCTAAGGCGAATCCAGGTGAGTTAGAGCGCTGCAAGATGCACAGGACGCTAGCGTCCATGACACCACGCACCTCGTTCGCGTAGATATAGCTCGCCGCGCCACTATACGGGTGATTCATCGGGACCCGCCGCCAATAGCTGGGGGCCGCTGGCAAGAAGCAGCGTGTGAGACCGTCCGTGACACGGACCGTTGACGGACGGGAAAAGCATCGCTGATGCTTCGAAAAGAGATCGCCGTCGAAACAAGTTGCGCTGATGCGCATTCTCCGCTGGCTTCATTTCGACTGCAGTATTGTCCCTAGGCCAGATAAAGTGCCTCTACGACGAAGAGACTAGGAAACTATTCCGCTAACTGTGGGGCCAGAAGACGAGCGATCTCGTAAATAGCTCCCCTGGTCCGACCGAGAAGAGATTAAGTTGATTGATAGATAGCTGATGTTAGGAATAGTCCATCGCCACATGATGACGATATGGAATAAAGATAGACGCCTGGCTTGAGTCGAACGGCGAGCGACTCTCACCACGACGTTTTGCTCGGTTGTCGTTGTGTAAAGCAAGCAATATAATGATGGCATCATATCCTTGTTTACCTGTATTTTATACCAAGGATGTTGCCGGTCGGGGTTCGAATTTTTTGGGTCAGAACTTAAAAATCCAGAGAAATCCGTGGAGTGGGTGGAGCGTCCAAGCCGCAGGCGCGCTGGTTTCAACCGCAGCGCGTCCGAGGCTGGCGACGACGACACGGTGATTAGCTGCCGTATTGTAATCTGCATGTCAGCCGCACCAATCAATGACCGCTTTTGGATAATTGCCTGCCCGATTAGGCCCAGACAAGCCGAGCTTTGATATCTTTCGTGTCTTCCATGACGTCTTGGCCATTTTCTTTGAAGAAAGTAATAATATCTTGTCAAAGACTTTATGCATTTTATTTGTCTTTACCAAGATGTGCATCTTATCTAAGACTTTTGAACCTGTCTAGCGAAAGACGCCTGTCTTTGAAGAAAATCCATCTTACGCGTCTTTGACATCTTGGCCAAGATGCCAAAGGTGCCAAAGACAAAAGTGCAGTTCCACTGATGTCGTTATCCAGCTGAAACCGAGTAGTCGTTGATGATATATGATAATTTGGATGGGGAGGCCTGAATATTTCTTCGATTTTTTTTTTGACATTGTTCCTCGATCGAACATATGGCGTTTCCCTCTGTTTCCCTCTCTCGGATTGTCGAGGTTCAGAACCACGGTCGAATCTTGGCTCCCACCGCTTTAGCCAATCGTCCTCGGCAATCTCGCACGTGTGGAAATTGTATCACTGATTTTGGTCCACTAATTCATCTGACTTCTGGCGGATTCATTCAGATTTCAGTTGCAAGAATATAACGGTGGTTTAACGCTGGCTCAGCAGAGATGAACCAAATATCTTGGGAAGATGTTCCCCACAGCAATCTCCGAACCATTATTCTCATGGGATACTAGGTGATGTAATGTTCTGACGATGCATTCGACAGATATTAAATGAAAAACATTTGAGACGTCCGGTACCGAACGGCAGTGTAGGCGAAGTAATAATGTCTTTGACATATATTAATGAAGCCGTACTGGACGGCGGTGGACAGGATCCCATACAATAAGTCTTTGACATATATTAATGAAGGACATTTCGTACTGAACGGCGGTGTACAAGATCCCAACCCTCGGATTTTTACGGTCGGTGAGTCATGAGACCTTTGGCACCACGGAATTTGACGTCTTCTCAGCCGCCCTTCACCGATTGATTGATATTCTGGGCGCGTAAATGTGGTGCATAGCCTTAAATAACACCCGAACAACTCCACGACTCGCCATTCAGCATATATCCTGTGTTTGTTCGCAGCTTTGCAAGATTGTTGTCCGATTCCAGAGCGCTCATAGCACATAACGCATCAAAAAAGAAACAGCTATGACTCGGAGGACAGCTGTCGTAACTCTTCCCACCTGTTCGGATCACCGCAAGCCTGTCGAGTTTGAGTTGTGTTACTTTAATTAACTTGATCCAGGCTTCATGTTGAGTAACCGGACCGAGGAATACATATTTTTGACGCATCGAATGAACCCAATCACACCCTCGGCTGCAGATCATTTTTTTACATGGGCGCGTCGCTGGTATTTAGGGCCCACCCTAGACGCCGGTGTACTCGGCGCCTGCTTACCTAATTAATTTGCTGTGCCTCGAGGCGCTCGCGGCACCGCCCTATTGTTTTAAAGCTTCGGCTTCCATCGCCCACCGTGTTCTTTCTTCCTTTCCACCGATCATGCCTGAATCCGCGCTCATCATCCTCGTCTCACTAACGGCGCTCGCATACGGGTTGTATGGCCTGTCCCCCGTCGAGGCGGTCACCTCCTGCGTGCAGAAGATGATGTCGAATCCGCAGATCGCAGAGCTTTTCCGATTTATCTTTTTGGGTTCGTCGATTGTGACGTGTCGCCTGTAGCGGCAGATTTCTGATGTGTTCCTAGGGACGGTCGTTGAAACGGGGCGTAAACTCGGAGAGAGCCTGGTTGATCTCAGCACCAGCTGTAAGAGATCGCTTTCCTCCATGTTGCCCTGAGTCGCTGATTTCCGCTCTTTTTTCTTGCATAGTATTTGTGGTAATGCGCATGTGATATTGCGACTCCCTGTTTTCAACTGACCCTGGGTTCAGGTGAAAGCAGAGTTTAGCACGGGTGATTTCGCGTACGATTGGATTCTGAATTACTTGGAGCACCATCGGGTGTGGAACGAGAGCAGATCGTTCAAAGTTGTAGCTCGGAACGCAGCGTCGCGTCCCAACCAATCGTCCAGTCTCGGGAGAATCGACGGCCACCCAGATCCAATCTACGAGCCCGCCCCCTCAACACCGTCGCTTTTTCGTTGGAGAGGTTATTGGATCTCGGTCGTAAGTCCGACGGTGGCGCATCGAGTTCCCCGTTTAGTTTAATCCCCTTGGTTTGCAGAACAAGAGTGTCGCTGGATATGCGCATTACGACACCGGAGAAGAGGTTGGCGGGACCCTCGTGATAAGGTACAGATCCTATTCATTTAATCGCTCTTCGTTTCTCACTAAATTCATATTAGGCTGTGGAGCCGTAATAGGAAGATGCTAGATGAATTCGTCCGCTCCGCTCGGGAGTTCTACATTAATTCCAAGGTTCTTCCGCGGAGGGTGGAGCGCGATAAAGAGCCTGTTGGTTTACGGCCTTGCTGCATAATTCCTGATGGCTGACTTACTTCTAGTCCGGTGCCCTCCTAACTGCGCACTTCCCGCAAACAGACTTATCGCATGATTGGATGCTGGCGTATCTGGTGCGTTGGCGTCTCCCGTTTCCAGGATCCCGGTTAATATGTTCTATTTCGTTGTATGATGCAGCGATCGGCGAATGCACTGCAAGATGCCATGGAATTTACGATCAGCACCAAGCAGAGCGACTTGGGATGGGGAACTGGTCCCAAGGACACAGTGAGATATATGCCCGCACAAGACACCAAGCAGCAGTTCCTCTTTGAGTCCCCGAATAGCGGGCGAAGCACTTGGCTTCAAGGTCGGCGGTTTTGCTTACCTTTGCAGACCGGAGTTAAATTGTTTGATTAGTTGTCGTTAAGCCCGGGCAGCTGAATTGGAACACGAATACCGCAACTGGGGGGTCCATCGATATCACGTTCGTTCTGCATTCTCTTTACTCACCTCTATTTTTGGTGTGGTCATTGATTCAACCATGACAGCCTGCATTCGTCCGATAAGGAGGTCCTCGCTGATTTGATAGATTGCGCGCACAAGAAATATTTAGAGAATGGAATATCCAAAGTGACCGTTCATCTGACTGACAACGTAAGTTTCGGTTTTCAGGCCATTTTCGCGACTTCCTACTCACAGTCGTTCAGCGAGGAGAATGGGCGAAGACTGTGACTAAGTCTCGTAGAGCCCTTTCGACTTTAATTTTACCTTCGGACATTAAAGAGACGATCCTTGCTGATGCTCGGGAGTTTCTGGCAAGTGAGACCTGGTATAATATGGCGGGGATACCCCACCGCAGAGGTGAGTGCTTTCCTCGGGCCATGGCCGCTTCTAACATCATGTCAGGTTATCTACTTTGTAGATGCATTTCCTCCCTACGCCATCGTCGTCCTCTAACCTTTTATCTTGCACAGATGGAGAACCCGGAACGGGAAAAAGTTCGACAATTCATGCTCTGGTGCGTTTCGTCTCTGACGTCGATGTCATCGTATCTGAATGATTTACTAGGCCGGCGAACTTGGCCTTGAGGTATAGTATACCTACACTCCGTTCGCCCTTCGATGCCTGATTTCTCTCAGATCTATTTTATATCCCTCGCAAGTCCAGGCATAGACGACTACAGCCTGGCAAAGCTCATCAGCGACACCCCCTCTCGGTGTATCCTTCTGATCGAGTGCGTCTCTGCACTATCCTCACCTCCGCCCGCTGAACCTTTCCTTAGAGACATCGACTGCGCCTTTCCATCCCGAGATGAGGGAGATGAAGAGGAGGAAGAGCCCGTCCTCGATAAAGACGGGAAGCCCTTGCGGCACAACCCAACCCCGCCGCGATCTAATGTGACCCTCTCCGGCCTACTTAATGTTCTCGATTCGGTGTCGAGTGAAGAGGGCCGGCTGACATTTGCGACCGTTCGTCGCTTCCTTTCTCCGGGATCCATTCAGATGATTAACATTAACTAAACGGCAGACAAACCATATTGAGAATTTAGACTCCGCGCTCATAAGAGCAGGACGGATGGATGTAAAGGTTCGTTGTTTTCTCTCCATTATTCGGTGTCACCCTCTAAACATGATCCTCTAGATCCAGTATAAATTCGCGGATTCGGTCCAAATCGGCCAAGTGTTCAAGCGATTCTTCCCGTTGTCCGACCAGGAGGACGCCGACGCCGACGCCGACGACATGTTAGGAAATGATAAGAGCAGTGGCTCCCCGTTTCCGCCGTACAACGAAAAAGAGCTGGACGTCTACGCGGCCGACTTTGCGCGCGCGATCCCGGCGGAGACCTATTCCATCGCGCAGATCCAGGGCTATCTGCTGTCGAAGAAGCGGAATCCGGGCGGGGCCGTCGAGGGGGTGCAGGACTGGCTGAAGGCGCAGGAGGAGGAGAAGCGCGCGATGGCGGAGCTGAAGCAGAAGAGGAAGGTGGAGAGGGCAAGGAGGTTGAAGCTCGCGCGGGAGAAGCAGGCTGCTGCCGCCGCCGCCGCTGCTGCGACGCAGGAAAATAAGAGTGACACGGGAGAAATCAAGGACGTGGGGATGGAGGGTCTTTTGATCAACGGTAAACTTAAAGGATCGAAAGTCGCGGCGATCGGTAGACTTGAAGGGAAGGTAAATGGCATACATGCCAGTGATTAGATGCGTCAATCTTGAACACAGTATTGCTACTAGTATCAGTTTATCGACCTAGGTATGCGTTATTTATGTGTAAAGTTGCAGGTCAAATAGAGAAAACTTTCACCGAAACCACACTTGAACAGCGGAATGAATATACAAGCGAGATCACAGCACCGCGAAGCAGACAGTTTTTTTGTTCAACTGAACAAAGGGTAACGTGACTGTCGCGTCCAAAAAACACGAGCCAAATAACTAAAAACAAACCTAGCCTTGTCGCGTCTCACAAACTCAAACGGAGAGGCAAAATGATATTACGTATACACCTACGGTTATCTAGTACTACTACTACGGAAACGCTACTACGTCAAGGACCTCAAGCTGACAGCCGCAAAGGACCTCAACTCGACAGCCGTTTGCAGTAATCGGGGTTTCCTTTCGGGTTCTATAATACGATTCGTAAAGGCGGGAAGAAGAGATGCAGAGACGAGACGCACCAAAGCCCAGTTGGGGAAGGGCACGACCTTGCCGCTGCCTCCGCCCACGGCGAACGTGAACACGAAGATCATGACAGAGGTTCCACCGTCGAGTGCAGCAGACAACAGGAAGCTGTCGAGTGGGAATTAGAATCGAATGGGATATAAGTATGGGAGAGCTAGACGTACTTGTACTTGCGGAACCAGGTGGCACGGTACCTATAGGGAGCGCGCGTTAGGGGACGACATGTTGGAAGTCGGATATAAAAAAATAACGTACTTGCGGAGGTAGTACTGCGAGAAGATCGCAAGCAGGAACGACGTGAACACACTGGAATTGATGCCAACAGCCAGGTACCCGAGCTCGGCTGTGGGAGAGAGAGGATTATCAGTAACT
Organism: Mycena epipterygia; assembly: GCA_029281465.1. Taxonomy (NCBI): domain Eukaryota; kingdom Fungi; phylum Basidiomycota; class Agaricomycetes; order Agaricales; family Mycenaceae; genus Mycena; species Mycena epipterygia. Next base: position 489,574 of record JARJCQ010000079.1, on the reverse strand, counting down.
GCCGTGGGCAGCAGGTGTTATGAAGGGCAAAAGAATAGCGGCGCACCAGTCAGGACGGGAGTGAACACATTGTTGAAGCCGAATTTGGGGAACCTGCGGTGCAGGAGCCAGAAGGGGATGGGGAACAGCAGACCGACGAGCAGCATGTACGGCACAAACTCAAATGGGGATGAGCACATAGGAGAAAGAGCGGGGCGAGAAGACTTACGCCGTAGCGACCACCGGTGGCGTAGAGGGGTTTGCCGAGCGCACCCCATGCGATGGCGGCGCTGTTGAAGGACTGCACCTGCTGACCACTCCAGATATTGGTTCCCTGGACGTCCTTGAGCACGTCGTAGTGGGAGGCGATGATTGTCTTCATGAGGACGAAGTTGAGGAGACCACCCTGCGTTGCGAGTCAGGATTGTGGCGGCGGACGAGATCAAATATACGCACGACGACGGAGCCAACGCACTGGACGGCGAATGTCGCACGAGGAGGCAGTTTCGTGTATTGACCCTAAATCCAGTTAGTTAGCAAAGAGATGGAAGGAAGGTGGGAAAGAAACACACAATCTTGAGATCAGCGGTCAGGGAGTAGGCCTGGACGACCGACTGGTAACCGTACATGGTAAAGTACATGTTGGCGACGGGCTTTCCGGGGACGAGCGCACCACCCAGCATTTGGATAAGATTCTCGATGGAGGGAGCATATCCGACGGTCGCGTACAGCTAGGAGTAGGCTTGAATACAACACGATTTAAAAGTAATTAAAGACATACCGTGCCGATAACGGGGACGAAGATCCAGCCAAAGATGAGCGCGATGATGGTGGCCCACGCAGGAAGCTGCGACTTGGCGCCGTAGGTCGTGCCGATGGCCATGCCGAAGCAGCCGACGAAGATGGCAAGGTACCACCAGTTCGACATCTCGGGGTAGACACGCATCTTCTTGAAGTGAGGGTCGTCGATGCCGTCACGGCCGGCGCGGACGATCTTGTACACATTCTTGGAGTGCCACAGGAGGAAGTGCATGAGGGCGGCTAAATGGGAGCTCAAGCTCATTGATATAGTGACAAAAACGCTGCGGCTTACCGCCGATGTAGATGGTACGCGAGACCTTGTAGAGCAGCTGAGAAGCGGCGTACTGAAAGAGGGATCAGGTGATGACGGTTATGAAGAAGCAAAGATGACGCACCCAGGGAAGGCCCTGAACTTCAAGCTTGTCGTAGTTGAGCGTGAAGTCGTCTGCAGTAAGAGTTTAGTGCTCTCTGATGAGAAAATACGGCTTGGCGCACCATTGAGAATCGAGAGTTGGTCATACTCCGTTCCGTTCTCGTAGTACAGCAGTTGCGTGAGGAAGGGGAAGTTCTGCAAGAGTGTGAGGAGGCGAAAGAATGAAATACAGATAAACCGACCTGAGCGTTCCATGTGTTCATCTGGAAGCAAGCGCAGAAGGCGATCATGCAGACTGCAGCGCCACCATATAGCGACAGCTGAGTGGAGAGGGGGGTGAAGAGAGACCCGATGGATCCACCGCCAGCGCCAACCTGTGGTCCAAGATTAGCAGAGAGACGGCGACGAGACCAGAGAACGCACGTAGGCCCAATCGAAGCAAAGCGAAAACGCGCCGAGCCCTTCGTTGCCAGCGGCGCCACCGAAGATACGGGTGAACCACGCGCTGTTCTGGTTGGCGAGACAGAAGATGCTGATACCGGTGAGCGTGGGTGCGATATATTCCTATCACAAGCGCCATCGTCAATAGTGTATAAGTGAGAACAGAAAAAAAAAATGTACGGGGAACCATTCCCCTACAAGCGCATTTTACCGTTAGCCGCCGGGATTAAACTAAGAAAAGCAAGGGGACGCACAGACGAATATAGCAACGAAAATGTACCAGAAGAACTTCTTGCGCTTAGACTGGCTCATCATGCCTTCTCCGCGATGGAGAGCTTCGAAGAGTTGGACGGTGGGCATGACCTGCGGGTATACGGCGAAGGTCGGGTACACCAGGAAGATACGCATGATGCCGGCCATGCCGTAACCAATCAGTTGAGAAGCGATGAGCCTACGCGTCAAAATTAATTTAAACGAAATGGACCAATGGGGAATAACATACGTGAAGATTCCGACAGCGACGTTGGTCTCAACATTGTAGTAGAGCTCTTGCGAGGCGAAAATAGAAATCGCCAAAGCCGAGGAGGAAGCAGTGCTAGCCATGATAGTGATGGCCACATGTTCCTTCAGGTTGAAGCGGCCGTGATTCATAAATCTGACGTGCTATCTCGTAAATATGATGCATTGTGGCAGAGCGGCGGAAACAAACCTCCAGAACCAGGTGTCCGAGGTACGGATAAGAGCAAACTCCGATGGACCAGGGAGGCCTATTTCGAGGATCTTGGATGGAGCTCAGTATTGAACGTAGTACAGTCAGTGAAAGCATTCACTCGTCCGAGAATAAACCCAAGAATCTAATGTTGAAGGTCAGCCGACGCCAAATGTCACGATGCCAAGTACATGCCTGGATGAACAGCTGGCTGACGTATATCTTGTGGAGTGGTTAGAGTGGGGGGCAGAAATTACACGAGGTAAACTACCGTTTGAGGACGGAAGTACTGCGAAGAGGCGAATGAGCTTGACGATGTTGGGTGCAAGGTGAAGAAAAGCTTACAAAGATCTGTCCGAGAACGGCACTGGTGCACATGAAGAACCTTAATAACCAAGGGGGTTCGACGAAACGATGCTACGCACGAGAAACAGCTGAGACCGAGACCCAAGAACCACATGCGGAAGGTGAACACCCGGAGGGTGGGGTCATCATCGAGGGAAACGAGCCGAGTAGCGTAGTCGGCGTCCGTCTCTGCGTTGTATCGTCAGCACCGCGACGAAGGAGCAATGAATGACGACGCACCAATTGGCCGCTCGTGCCCGTCCTCGCCAAGATCAATCAACCGCGGACCGTCAGCGAAAACCTCGCCAACTTCGTCGGCGTTCTCGAGGTCGATCTTCTCCGCAGAGTGGAGGCCCTTCTCGTCCGCGAAGGAGCCCTGGGAGTTGCGTTTCTCGTCGCTCAGGCCATCCTTTTCGAGGCTGGGCGCGACTGCTGCCATATTGAAAGGCGGGCAGGAAGGTACGTGAGAGTAGCACAGAAACGCTTCAAGGTATTCGCATTCGGGTTGGAGTCTTTTTAAGAAGACAGCGACCATGCGCTGCCGATAGCGCACATGTTAAGGTACGACACTAACCCGAATCGTGATTTATTTTGCCGAGTTTCCATCAAATTGACCGATAAGAGTGATAAGACCGAAAAAATTGCTTGCCCTTGTATAACGGGGCCTGTGCGGAGGATGCAAGTCCTGAGAAGAGTCAAGCTATAAAAAAAATCAAGCTCCTAGGAGGTATTCTGTGGGTTTCCCCTAAGAAATATACAAACGAGGGAAAATCAGGTGATAGGCTCAAACCATCTCCAAAACATCCGTCCAAAGATAAGAAGGTTCCGATGTATCGTAACCGGTTGCTCGGTACCTGTATGAATTTGAATGCGAGGTTCTACTCCGCTAAGTCAATTTGGCTCTCAAAAAACCAACGATGGAAGAGGCAAAACACAGAAAGATAACACATAATTTTTCCTAGGCTGCGGGGTCGAGATCTGCGGCCTTGAATAGGTGAGCTTCGTCGAGGGTGTGGTGTGATAGTACATTTCTATAGGCTCGGCGCACTCCGGAGGCTGAGCAAAATTCCCCAAGATCAAGGGTGCGCAGGCACGCGAGCGGCGATCATCAAAGAAGTTCCGACAATCCACTTCGAGCTCCTTCAAGAGTTCAAGGCACCGAGTAGAGCTATCGAGTCCGGTTCTTTAATTATCAGGCACAGCTCTTTGCGAAGAAAATCAAAACTCACCAACCCCGGGGTGTGTTTAGGCTTCTCGTAGCTTTCCCCACCCGAAAACGCGCCCACATGGGCATCAAGAGTGGGCACGATAAGCCTTACCCATACAATGAGTCAATGGCGACATGTCCCGCATTGCTAGCGCCCCTTGGGCGGCCGAGATTCAACGGCTCGATCGCGGGTCCGGTTTAATAATAGCACGCCGCCTTGATTCCTGGACTCTGGCAGGAGGTCCGAGGAGGGGGCATTCAATACGCTACATTCAATACTACCGACCTGCGATGACGGGACCATGAGGCCCACATACGAATTCATCACGCCGCTGGCAGCGGATAACAACTATTGCGAATCGAGCCTGAGCATGATGTTGTTATGCGTCGACCGTAGCCGCCGACGTACTTACGTGCGTATGTGGGACGATTTTTAGACGGCTCCCGTGCGGAGTGTGCACTCCTCCGCCGCGCCCGGGGACCTGGCCGAGGCCGCGCGTTCCGAGAAGTCAGCCACTCGGACGATTGAGGGCTCCAGTGACGTACGTCGTGTTCCTGCCCCGGATCTTACTTGCACCAGTTGGTCAATGGTCGGGCCTCTCGAGCTCCAACACGGCCGGCTCATTGGCGCATACATACATAATCAGCGGACTGAGATCGGTCGGGCGGAGTGGAGGGGCGCGTTCCTAACGGGAGACGTGTTAAAAGAGCGGGGACAACGGTCGTATACCTACCTCTTTGCCGCTGTCCAGCAGAGGCGCAAATCAGTCGCCTACGATCCTTCTCGAGCGAGCCGCTGTTCGCCTAGGACGTCGCTTAGCCAGAATAATGGAATCTGTTGGGATACCTGCTAACCGTAACGAGCTGCTACTTCTAATAGTTAGTCGCGATCATTAGTTCGTGCATGATAGATAGTTCGTGATGTTATCCTGCTAGCCACTCACCCCAAGCGTCAACTGAATTCAGTGGGTTTTCGTGCGAGCTGCCAAGAAAAGTGAGTGAGGAAGATGTCAACAAAATGGGCGAAGAGCGGGAAAGAGAACCGAATGGGGTTTGGACCTCCGCGCGACAACGCGTTTTACTGGAGATAGGACCAAGCCAAATGGGATTGAAGTAAGGGCATTTCGTAAGGCACACATGCGCGTATTTGGTGAATCAATTCATCTTTAGTAGAAACCCGAAGGGTCATTCCGATTCACTCACCATTCCAACACACTGCGATGACCGTCGCAGATAACAGCTTAGGTACCGTGAAAAAAACCGACGTCCACGGAGAAATTCAGCAGACGACGCAGGGAAGGAGTGTCGGGCGGGGACGTCGACTTTAAAAAGCTACCCTGACCAAATAAGATACGAAGTAGATTCACCTGTCCCCAGAATGGCCATATGGAATTCAAATGTGTTCATGGGAATTTCAGCTCGCACGCAGGAAGGTAAGTATGCGCACTTGCGAGTCAATAAATTTGTCTTCAGTAGAAATTCGGAAAAATAAATTCGGTTCGCTCACCCACTGTTAGTGAAATGATGACCATCCCATATAATACCCAGTGGAAGACAGTAGACAGGTCCGCCCGAATTGGCGGGAGAGGTTCGCCAGAATGTCCCCGAATCGATCCATGGCAGAATTCAGTAGACGACGCGGGGAAGGGGTGGGCGAGTAATTTCAAAACCTACCACACAAGTGACATTACGGACGCGAGGTGGCGAGATGTACTATGACCTCGATGCGGACCCGAACTGGAGAGTGTCCATAGAGCTGTGGCTGCACGTGAATCCAAAAGGAAGGAAATTAAGTGTGCCGTGGCGCTTTCACGACACCGTCGAGAAAGCATCAATCCACTCTTCCCCCCACAACAACCCAGTATATTGCAGTAGAATGATCCCGGGATCCACCTGGCGTGGCCACGGGAAAAGGATCGTTAAAATGTCGGCGGAATCCACGTCCAAGAGGAATTGAGCATAAGACGCGTGTCGGGCTGAGTAATTCAAAACCTACGACGAAAATGAGACAATGAAGGCCGGGAGATGGCTTAAATGAGGTGCAAGTTCGATGTAGACGAGCTAGAAAGCGTTCCGGCGCCATGTCTAGGACATTCGAGTCGACCGTCGTGGGTCACCGGGTGGAGGATACCAGAGCTGAGGTGGGTAAACGGAGAATGAAAGGTGGAGAACGGGTCGTTGGTCGAACACGAGGATGGCAAAACATGCGCATAAACTCAGGGAGAATAGTCACCGTTAGTGGAGAAAACGTTTGCGAAAGGAACGTGGAAGGAGTCATGGGGCTGTGCAGATTTGCGTGTCCATGTTTGTCGGCTTTGTAAGCTTACACACATCCTTTCAAACCACCATGAGTATGGTAGGCCGACAAGCAAACAGAGAGAGAAAAAAGGTCATGGAGCTCTAGCCTCTAGGTAATTTTTTTCAAAATTTCTGGAAGAAATACTGTAGACTGCAGTTTGAGTTGACATTTCTGTAATATTTCCAGAGCGACCCCCAGCTTGCATGGGGTTGGGGAGTTTGTGTCGGCAAGTTCGTAAGTACAGCTAAATTGAAAAAGATGGACGCTTTCGAATTGGGAGGAGAGTTCGGGTTGAGCAATTTCTTCAAGGATAATCGACCGAACTTCTCTCAACCACTTTTGATTTTTGTTCTTTCAGATTTGGGGGGCTAAAATTGCTCGGCCCAAACTTCAAAAATTGAGAACATCTGTCCAGCTGTGTGGATTTCTCTTACTCAGAGGTCATGAGGCCATCGTTTCATGGTATAAGCCGACTGGGACATTTTTGCTTCTCTAGCACAAAAGAATTAACATTTTGTTTGTGAATAGAGATTCTCGTCAATTCCGCCAGCCAAGGTCGTCTGCAAGCGCATCCATTTGCTCTGGGACTTTTCTCCCTTACTCATCTGGTCGCAGTTCCATGGCATGTTGCAAACGCCGCGGCTTTGTTCTTCTCAAGATCTTCTAGATCTCCGGAGGCCGGCGGACAGACACGATAATTTTTGCGTCCACACCCAATGATTTACTTTTCCCCTCACAGGAGAATCGCAGAGTCAGACGACTGGAAATCACGAATATGCAACGGGCACCTTCATGGTCTGCTGACTTTGAATGTGATTTTAATTTATTTGAAGAAGTGATACTTAGACTTGCAACGAATTGGCCCAGCGACCGCAATGCACGTTTCGTACAGTAGATTATACAATATTGCTGATCTTTATTCCTTTTAGAGAGACGTTCGTCCGCAGGATTGCGCCCAAGAATTCGACACCAAAACTGTTGTCCAAGAGACCTCTACACAAAGACCCGTGTTTATAAGGCTACCCAGTCGCAGAAGGTGAACCCTAGACTCTGAATCACAGAAGCGTGTCACAGGTTTCTTAATCTCGGCCGTCTCGGCCCACCTTTCACACCAGGCAACTTCTAGCATCTGCTGGTTGGCTTGAAAGTTCCAAGAATTTTGTACAAGGGAATGAAATGTATGCCGAAAAGCAGAGTTTTCTATTTTTTCCTTCTCCGTTGGTGGAAATATTCGGCGACTCAAAAAACAAGGTCGGCTTCGAACGACTCGACTGCTGACCCATTGTCATGCGGTACTCCCGCACTTCTAAATCCTAGCACTTGATCTGAAACTCCCTCTCCTTACCGGGGTTCCCCCAATTCGGCTGTGAACAGCTGTGCCGGGTGGTACAACCGTTCCCATCGCTCCAATTACATCACACTTCTCCCGCCCGCAAACGCTTTAAAAGGTCTGCATCCGAAACGTACGAGGCGACCTTCAACCGACCATGAAGCTCGCACCTCTTCTCATTGTGTTCTTTCCCTTAATCTCGCCTACCTTGGCTGCGAACAGCTTCGCCGGCTCCAATGTGAGCACCAATCCATAGTCGTCTCACGTTGCTAACTAAAATTCACGCATAAATATAGAACTACTTCGCCTGGGCGCTCCCGCAGAGCGACCGCCTCGCATTGTTGGACGGGATGCAGGCGGCTGGCATGAAAGTATACTCGCCTCCCTCCGTAACTCACAAAATTTACATATAACTCATTTAAACACAAGGTTTTGCGCACTTGGGTTACAGGCCTCGGTGCGGGCCAGAAGGCCAGTGACAGCATCGCGGGTACGCTGCATCCCACTTTATAAATCTGAGATAAACTTGACACTCGCGCTGCTAAAGTCCCGGACCTCGAGGCGAACGGGATCGGCAACTACGACGACACCGTGTTGAATATGATTGACCAGCTCATGGTAATTCCTCTTGTTTCTCAGTATATGCAAGCTAAGAATTGGCTCAGGTGGACGCGCACGCCCGCGGTAGGTCGTGTTACTCTATGCAAAAACTCGCCTGACAGTTGAGTGCGGTATTCAGGAATCAAGCTCCTTATTGGTGGGCAATCTCTTATTTTTACCTGCGGACAGGACCTGCTGATTTTCGTGGACATATAGGGATGCATGATGGTAAGTAGCTTATCAGGGAGATAGTCTCCTGAAGAGTATTGACCTCCGGAAAGTGAACGCGTTGGAGGGCGGGGACATTTATGGCTCCACTTACGGGACTGAGGGATTCTACACGAGCTCAGGTGCGGAATTCATGCCAGCGTAGTATCCATCCACCCATTCATCCTGACTTTTTAGCGGCGATAAACAACTTCAACCAACGGATCACCCACATCCTCAATGGCCACAAGAATGCGCTGCTCGGCAACCAACCCTGGAGCGACCTTTCTGCATATATTTTCGGGTTGGAGCCGCAGAACGAGTGCGCTTGTTTCTCTCTTGCTTCGAGCCCATTTTATCGCCGCGTTATTTCATTCTGCGTTCCAGTACACTCACCCGAAACATGCTTATCTTGAACGTTTCTAGGCCAATGATATTCGACCAGTCGTTCTACACCGTTCGTAATTAACCCGATCCCCACCGGCTCTCACATTGATTTATTAATTAATTCAGAGTCATCTCTCTTGGATCTGCAATGCCGCGCAGCAGGTCGGATCATACATTTTCCTGGTACCGACCTAGGGACCAGGTCTACTTTCCGTAAATAGGCTCCGATGAAACACGACTCGATCATGACGGACCTTGTTTAGACACCGGATCACGTGTCCCCACTCCAGCCCAAAAACCTTTAAATCGTCTCCTCTAAAACACGACTCGATCATGACGGACATTATTTAGTTACCGGGTCACGTTCCTCTCTCCTGCCCAAAAACCTTTAAATCGACTCCTCTGAAACACGACTCGATCGTGACGGACATTATTTAGATACCGGGTCCCGTGATCAATCTCCTGCCCAACAACCTTTAAATCGTCTCGTCTGAAACCCGTCTCGGTCATGACGGGCATTGGTTGCGGGCTCACAAAAAAACTTAGATCGTTTTCTCTGAAACCCGTGGCTTTCTTAAGTATACTTGTCTCTTCGTATCGGCTATTTCCGCTCCTTAACTGTCGCAATTTTTTTGTATCACTTCAGTCCAGTCTCAGGTCGCCATAGTTGCAAAGTTTGGTTTCCCGGGCTACATCGCTGAAATCTATCGCAGGTCTCCGCAATTTCAAACCACACACTATCCAGTCTCGTCTGGTCCAAGATTTCCGCGATGAGTTTGCGAGGCTGGAGGTCGTGGACGCTGCCACAAAAGCGGCATGCGAACGCGGGCGTACGGCGGCTATGGACGTTGACGGCGATGATGACCTGTACTGACAGCGTTAGTCTAGAATAAATACCCCGGCGCAGATGCGACTCACTGAACTCTCAATTTGCCCTTTGGAACCGGTTTCTTTTGATACAACAATTTTATGTATAGTGACAATATATAATTGCACTCATGATACTGGCAACCTTTCCCCAGAACCACGCGCTAAATAGGTCGCCGACTCATCATTCCGCCTCAGGAGCAGCGCTGAGCGACCTTGGGTTCCCTGGTCCACGGGGTTCCGAAATCCCGGCTGCATCTAGGATACACCGTGATCGCGAAGTACATGGGAGTACGGAAGAGAAGAGGAAGGAACACGTGAAGTCCGGCACACGGCATTTCTCGGCAACATTTGGATCTCCGGCCGGTACTACCCGGAAGGTATTATTATCTCACGTTAATCAAAAGCGGCCTTCTTCCGCCCACTAAGTAGAGCACAATCGTGGTACATAGTGGTTCGTAGTAATACACTGTTGATAGCTACCCAGAGCTGGCAAACGATAAACCTGGGCCTTGCACATGAACCACCTCGGGGAAGTCATCCATCTAATCATGGTGAGTCAATTATCATAGAATTTGACTAGAGACTCACTGGCCCAAGTCCATCTCACAAACGAGCACATGTCCACTACACGCCAAGCTTCGTCAAGCTTCGTCAACGCTGTCGCAGATGCGCATAGGATCGTCGCCCGGAACAAGTACACTCGGCGCGTCCCGATTCTTTGCCGTGATCTTTATCTCTCAGTCACAAGTCCTGGTTAGCGGATGAGGCTGACCTTAGCAAATACTCTACCCGTTGCATAAAGCAGAGCAGTCCCACCGCTGCATCTTCTATCCTCAACACAAATCGACACCATTTCCAAATGATCCGGCATATCCGGTCCATCTAATCGGTTCCATATCCAATTCTGAAAATAACATGCAACCCCTCATGTGGCCTTGGAGACCATTTGAAACCGTAATTCGACATATCGGACCTAACACCCGCGCTTTTGTTTCAAAATTCCCGTGCGCAACTCTGCCTTCTCCCCACCTTCCCCCTCCAGATTCCCTCCTGACTACCAGAGTTCCCTCTATGCCTCCTCGGGGAGTATCTATTGAGACCGTGGATGAAGAGCCTGAACGCCGACTCACTCCACCCCTTATTGATACGTCGTATATCCTCGACCCAGTGCCTTCTCACGTGGCTGCCTCGGAGTCCCTCCCTGCCGCCCGAGAACATGCCACTTCCAACGCCCTGCCACAAAACCCACCGGCTTCTTCTTTAAACATCGTCTTGGGGAAGCGTAAGGCTATCAGTCACGACGACGATCCGTCAGAAGGCAAAGATGGCAGCCATACTTCTGCATCCCCAGAGCCCTTTTGTCCCGCACCACCCCCCGTCCACAATATGCGTGCGTCATTGACTAATGTCGACCGAGCATCATTTAAAGAATTTCCAGCGATTAACGACGCGTGTGCAGGCGGTAGCACCAACACGCGAGACGTCTTTTCACCTCAAGCATTTATTCAACGTCTCGAATCACCGCGTACGGTTCACTTTGAGTCTAATTCTTACCCGTCTGACCAACGTCTGTAGCGCTTCCCCACTCGCTGGCCATTTTGCCGAATAGCGATCCCCATTCGCACGCTGCCCCATCGTCCAATAGTTCACCGTGCTTTGCCTCTTGTTCAACGTCCAATGTCACTTCCCCTTGTTCAACGTCCAATGTCAATTTGCCCATCGTACAATTCATCAGTTCATCTACTCCCAGTCCGAGCCACATTGCGGTTCATGAGTTGAATAGGTCGTACGAATACGTGGGTTTCCACGCCGCCCACAAACACATCCCTGAAGACATCATGGGTTGCTCCTGTGACAATTACCCCGCCTTTCTCTCGAGTTACAAATTTATGAAAGTCCGGTCTCTTGCACAGCTAGCGTCCGGCCACGGCCTCACCTTGTCCGCTCGTCGTTCTGCCCTAGTAGCGCAGTTTCAAGATCATGCATGCACCAGTCTTTGTCGAGGTAACTCGATCGTTCTCTGGTTCCGTCCTTTGCTCCGTCCACGCACCAGAGTCTCCGCTGTGGTTCCCGATCAGGGTTTTCAGTCTATAATCTTCGACAACTCACCGGGTGATGGAATGGGCGCTATTACCACCTTTGGTCTCAACCGCTCCTATGACTTCACCGACATCGGAGACGAGTGCACTGTTGCTGAGACCTATTCAGGATCACCTGGACATTCGGTGTTCCATTGCAACTCGATTTCCGCGTTCACCCAGATGTTCCTGACCTTATCTGTCGACCAACTCAACAGAATAGCGATATCGCATTATATAGTTGTGCCGCTTGGTACGCCGAAACCCGTGGTCCTACAGCAAATAATGAACCAGCATTGCGGCCCGGCGTGTACCACCAAATTGCTAATTTTCCTGAAAAGGGCGCATCCTCGCTCTGCACCCTTTATCCCGCACGAAGTCTCAGCAGTCGCTCGGCCCGCCCAATCCCTGACACTGGAGAGCATGAATGACCTCAATGCGCTGCCCGTTCTGTTTAACAACGATATTCAAGTCGATGTCGAAGATGGAGTTACGCACGTCAGTACATACTTACTCAACTCTTCATACGACTTCGTAGAGGTCGTGAACTCTGTAACTCTCCCAACTCTATATCATGCTGACATGGGTGTAAAATTCATCGCCGTCGCTCCGACTTCTATTTCAAGCCTGGTCTCCTTCTACCATCAGCTCAACATGAAGCAGCTCGCAGATATTGCGGTGTCACACAGAGTCCACGTGCCGAAGACGAAGCCTGAATTACTTGTCAGTTTATTGACGCATGCCTGTCACGACCGATGTGTTGGCGTCCATAACGTGCTCCTGTTTTGCAGGTCTCGTCGCTTTCGAGAGGGCGTCGTACTTCCCAGGACCGTACGATCCATGCGGCACACCGAAGAAATCTGCAGGTCCAAAGTCCAAGTTGCAAAAGCTCGGAACGCCGGCAATAAGAAAGACGCTGGTCCGCCCCAAGATAAGAAACAAGCAGTCAGGGACGCTCAAACACAAGCCAAGACAAACTTCCCTTATATTTGCCCGGCTGAGCGACAGCAAGAGATAGTGTCAGAGTGGCAGGCGCAGCTCGATCCGCCGGCATGGATACCTAAGCCTTGTGCTGTATGTGGTCGGAACACCGTCGTTAAAAATCTGACTCCAGCCAATCCTTTACAATATGATCTGACCTTGCTCCAAAACCCATGTCTCCCCGTGGAGACACTTCCGACGACGTACAACTTTGAGGCCTATGACCGCGCTATTTTGTGCCCTTTGGCACTGCGAGATAGGACGAAGAAGGGTGTATTCAATTTATCTAATTCTTGCAAGATACCTTGGGAACGTGACCAACAGCCTCCTGACGCCTTGGCGAACTTCCAGTATTATGCTCGTGCAGAACTACCGCCTGATGTTCGCGTAGTCTTTGAAAATGCTTCAATGTACGATATTATGATGGTTGCCAGAGCACGCGCCACCCGAATCACTCACCTCTTCAGCGAGAAGACTAAGAAGGAGCTGCCCGACAAGTTCACTGCTGTGTCACAGAGATACTCCAAAGGCAACATTGCAATTTTCGCACAGGACGTCGCTTCATTGAGGACCATACTGCCGCCGCCCAAGCAGGAAATCCACGAGGCGATGTGCACCTTGTTCATCGGTCCGTCAGTTGCTCCGACTTTCTTCTGTCCCCAACCTTCATGGCCAACAGCTCACACGACCCAGAAGGTCCCTCCTTTGATTCCCCGGCCAGTTCGGACGCCGACCCATCTCCGTGAGTTGTTTTCCATTGCTGTTCAGTGCTACCTCTCTAAGGAATTCCAGGTCCTCCGGCTCCTTCATTACGAATTTTCGGAACTTTACCATCGCGGGCGGTCAATTCACGAGTGTCGTGAATTGTGCTCCTGCTGTACCTTTAGGTGATTGGTCCATATTGAATCTAGGATCTCTTCCTTATGTGCTCTACCACCCAGACTTCCGAACGATCCCGCTGGGGGACTTGGATTTGCGTCATGAGATCCGTTTGGAGAAATCTGGGGAAGTGACCTGGCAACATGGAGCGTGCCCTGCCAGGAGAGTTTACACTGCTCGCATCGAGGGAAAGCATTCGGACATGACTGTGGCCGTGTACCAGGGTAAAAACGCAGAGGAGGTACGCCTGTTATTTTAAGGGCATTGGATAGTCTGACTTGAAGTAACGAACTTCGCGAAGAATTGGAGACGCGAACTCGCGAATTATTCAGGACTTCGGTTAGTTCCATCCACGTACCTATGATTAACGTTACATGTACAGACAGGCATCCGAACATCGTCCAACTTTATGGCGTGGTAAATTCAGACGGCCTGTATGGCACAATTTTCCACGACGGTTCGTCATCGTTGGTAGTCATCGCTATGGCTGAATCAGTCTGTAATTAGATCTGGTACCTTTCGAAGAATTTTTAGAGCAATACCGGCATTCAGTAATATCCACTGTATACCTTTACGGGCAGTTTGTATGTCCGTAATCATATTCCATTAACCGAGGTCTTAAATTTCTGCAGAACACAGAACTCGAAGTACAAATTTCAAAGGCCATGATCAATTTCAACTGATTCATGTCCGTCCTAGAGCGCACAGGAATATTTTCACTCTATCTTGGAAACAACTTACTGGGTATGTTTGACATCGTCCCTGGCGTGTGGGACTCTTACCTGTCGCAGCTGCGCTTTCAATCCATATCTTGGATACGGCGTTCAACAGGTCGGCTCTGTGTTGAAATTACACCCGATTCCGGCGGCCGCGCCATCCCATACGTGCCAACGGACAGCTCGCACATTATCCCATTATTCTCTCTCGGCCCTGACCCGGAGATGAACATCTTAGATCGCCTAACCATACTATCTGGGAGGGGGAACCTGGTCACCGTGAGGTTTTGGTCTTTTAGTAGCCGTCTTGAGTACCTCACTCAGGATGTATGGGCCCCACGAAATGGGCGCGCTTCTTGCGAACAGTTTGAGCCTAGTGGGAGCCATTTTGGATGCATCTTCGTGGCGCAGTGAATTTATTTCTGTCGGAGTTCCCGAAAAGGGAATTGACGGGGTACCTGGCCACCTGTGCAAACTGTCGTTTACAGCTGCAGCGTTGGACTTGAAGTGTGGGATTATGTTCAAGTGTCATAAGCGGTCCTTTTTGAACACTATAACGCTACAAAGGAACCATGAATGTGGTGGAATAAAATGCTTCTAATGAGAGGTATCAACACAAAAATCAGTGATGCCAAAGAAACGAGGCCCGCGTGCCAGCCAGAGAACTTTGTGAACCAAAATAAGTTGTAGGCGTGCTCATAAGAAGTGAATGAACACCCCTAGATATACAAACCTACTCCTATGTCATGATCCTGAGAACCCGACGTTTGAACTTTTATATGACAAATATCAGGCAAATATGGTGTCCAAGACGGACCAAGGGAGGTATTGAGAAGATAAAATTCTCCAATATGTTGTAAGTGTAGGCCCTCCATATGAAGATGGACCTTGACAATTGCCAGACACTGATGGTCAAATGGTCATTTGATATGAGGGTCGTCCCGTTGCAGTCCTCATGGTTGAATGACACTCATTTTCACGAGTCTACTGACAAAGGAGGGAGGATATAGAGCCAATTGGATAACCAGAGGGAAGCCTGCTAGCAGGAAAGAAGAACGACCCCCCCAAAGTCATGAAATGATGAAGAATTGGTGGAGAAAGGAGCGAAACGGCGATTCGGGGATAAGAAATTAATATTCCCACCCTGTGGCTCGACATCATTCGCGACACCACTTAACATCAACTCATCAGGTTCAGCTGAAAGTTGGCAAGAACAGGCGGCATAGGTTGTATTCCACCCCCCGAGCACCAAAATGACATATGGCTAAGTAACTAGGCTTATAATTGGCAAGTGGCCAGGTTCCTAGTCCGGCCAGGTTGGCAGTCACAGATACTAATAGTAGACGAATTTCACACAATAACACTTGTAGCGCGCTTTGCGGCAGAGCCCACTAACTGTTCTTCATTATTCTTATTTTATTGCACCATGTTTCATCTCAACACAATAACACAATAACACAAAGAATAAAGTCAACCAACGACTAGAAATAACAAACCCGAAATACAGCTCTAGAGCTCAACATCAATTTGGTAGCTGATGCAGAATGAAAGTCGTATTACACCTGCATAATTAGCTATAGCCATCCAAGGAAAGCAAAGACTCGCCTCAGGTAGGCTTAGGGAATTTGAGGCCTGTCCAAGCAGTCGACCACTTTATTCCCTTGAAAGCGAGGCCTTCAAAAGCGAATATATTATCAAATTTATCAAGGAAAAGACGAAAGGATGGACTGTTGGTCCATATGATTTTGTGGGGCATGGACGATCCATTCATCGCGGCAGCTAATCATAGCTAAATATATTGTGGATTTTCGTATCATTGAGCGATATTTTTCACAGGTTTGTCGGTCTCTGCTTCTGGCATCCAGATCTGTCTGCCAGTCAGATGCTGGCTATACAGGCATCGTGGGATGCTTGAAGTCGTTATCCTGCAGGCATGCAGAAAATGACTGCTGAACAAATAAAAGCGGAGAAGACCTGGCAGAACAAAGTCAAGTCAAGCATAGTGAAAGAGCTGGGAGAGGCCGCAGCTGCATCTGCATCCCCTGGTTTCTTTCTAGAGAGATTAGACTCCGAAGGAAACAAGAAAGAGACAACTCAAGAAAAAAATCAGGTCTCTCATGTCTGATGATGGCAAGCCACGGTTGTTAGAACCCAAGGACTCTGTATGGGTGAAGAATAGGTCCCAGATTTCTTCAATGGGACGTGAATGGAGAGAGCTGGCAATGATCCCGTGTAATTAATTCTCACTATGCATTCAAATATTACTTAGCATTAAACTTGACAGTACACTAGTACGTTCACAAAAATCAAATACTGTACAACACAGGTACAATACACGATACACAGACATAGCACACCTCAATTTCAACACCCCACCGGCTCCAATGGAGGCAGCAAGCGTGCGAAGAGCTAGTCAGAACAATGAATAAGCAAATATGGTAAAGATAAAGATTACACATACATGCAAGTGACGAGCCCGCTGATAAGGGCGAGGGTGTGGTGGCAAACTCGAGAGGGGACGATGTGCTTCCTATAGCAGAGCTGAATGCGAGGGAGGACGTAGATATATGGAACAAGAACGTACGCGACTCCATATCAGTGACATGTCCACAGTCGGAGATGTCCACAGTCGGAGATGGAAGATGAGATGTTCAGAGAAGTCGCTGGGGTAAAAAGCATGCTGAGTAAGAGGGAAGTTCAGGGTAGATATAACTAACCAGGAGCAGAAGCATGTAGATGGTTGCAAACATCAAAGCTGTTTTCCGGGCTCAGACCAAGCCCAATATACCACTCATGCAGACTTGATTTCCAGTCCAGACCAAGGGAAAAATCTGTATCTGAATCCAGAGTAGAAGACACAGCACAATCTGGGACGGATGTGAAGGAACCGTGGTGTCCTCCATTGATAGTGAATGCGTACAATGAGGACCGATGGGATGGAAAATGTGAGTCAACAAAATGACGAGATAAAACAGATTGAGCAGAGGTAGACAGGGTAACTCCAGAGGTGTGAACCGAATCGACCAAAATAGACATGGAGAAAGTGGGGTGAGCAATAATGGACATTGTGGAAAGAGGTCGAATGAAAGTTTCACCGACAAGCACGCAATAGAGTGTATTAGTTTTGGTTTTAAACGGTGTTTTTTTTGACCGAGATGCAAGTGAGATTTTTTGAGAATCGGCCCCACACCTGTCTATTTTGGGCGTATCCCAAGGACTTCACTCGGTACATCCTCTCTCATAGCCCTAATTCGTCAAAAAAAGGCGAGGGAAAGACCAGGAATATTGGTGCATGAATTCAATTATGCAGCAGAGCTTTGGGATTGCTTTGGGAGAGGTTGAGGGAGGGTTCCAGGACTGAACGGGACATCCGGAGTTGTCCGTGGAGTAGATCATTTTTTGAAATCGCGTTCATATTAACCGAGGAAAGTGGCATTTATCCAAAACTAATACACTCTAATACGTCCGGCTAAATCCGGGCCCGGCCCCACCCTCAAAGCCGATGGATGAGTAATGCTCGGTCCAAGTCACGAGGACAATAGTAAAAAAAAGACCAAAAAAACGGACATTGGGGGCCTCGTTCGGATGACCGCAAAATGCCCAAATGGCAGGCGACCTATGACTTTAGTGCACCACAGGACCCACTATCTAAAGTTAGTGGGCATTTGTTACTTGTGTCTCTCAAGAAGACACTACAGACTCATGTTGGACAAGATTCTACTGTTTTTTCGTTCAATTCGACAGTCACGCGTCACACCGGAAATTTTTGACCCCGACAATAATCTTCTCGATTTATGGGATTTTCTGGCGCAGGGCCGTGTCACGTGACTTATCGAATTGAACGAAAAAAAAAATACAGTAATTGCCCTTTCAGCGATCATGGTTGGAGCGGGACACCTGCCCATATGGAGAATGGTTTTCCCCTTCAACCAGCGGATCTAATGGTCTCAAGGTTGCATTCCTCCTCTGTTATTGCAGTCACATTTCACCGAAGATTGACAAGGAACACCGGCGCAGACTGTTGGATTTCTCAGGCAAACTACGTAGCCAGCAAGGCTCTGACTCCATCAAACCAAAAACATTATTGTAAGTACAACACTTGAAACACTGGATTAATGGTCCTCAATCTCGCGTAACAGTCCTCACATTTCGCATCCACTATCACCTGAAATTTTCTGTCATTCTAGAAAAAATCCCGGAAAGATACTTGTTCCATTGCCCAGTAGAGCATCTCCGGGACGATGAGGCAGATGGGTTCCAAACCCTGAATGTCCAGCATATACACTTACTTGGTGTAGGCAGGGAGAAAGACTATCGCCAGAAGGATGACTTTCGTACATTGTAAACGAATCGGAGGCACCAATTATTGTATGTAAAAAGAACGACGGAAAGAAAATCGAATAACAAACTGGGGCATTCGGGGGCGAGGAAATGCGTAGTATTCGAACCAAGATTAATTCAAGAAACCAACGGACGATGTCATCAGCACCCCGCCAGCTAAGGCTCAAGTCCGCGCCGGCCCTCGTTGCGTTTCTATTATAATTTTCCTGCATCAGATTGCGCCTCAGTGAAATAAATTGGCCGCATGTGTAGCAGTCAGTCAGATAGAATCCATGCACCGTCATTCGGTCTACTCTCGCCGGATGTTTTCTTCCTTTGCCTTATCACCTGTAAGTGTGGGATATTCCAAGTTAACCGGAGCCTGCGTAGCTGAACAGTCTGCGCTGAACTGTTGAGATTCTAGATCGAAGTCCCAGGACCCACTCGTAACTTAGGACATGCCTTGGGTCGCATATTGAGTGAAGTCGAGAGAAGTAGGCGGGAAATATTGCATCTGTTGCGAGAATCGGGTTTGATTTGAAGTTACTATAGCCTATCAAGCGGATTGCCCTTAATAAGGGGGTCACACCGAGTAGTGCCGCCTACTATAGTTCGTTCATTCAAACCGGACGCAGATTTTTTGTCCTTCTAACGTAGTGGCGGTCCTATTACGCATCAGCGAATCATGGTGGGCATCCACTACATTTTGATGGTCCCTCGGCCAACCTGTGCGATGTCGGCCAACCTCAGCCGACATCGCACAGGTTGGCCGAGGGACCATCAAAATGTAGTGATCAAGGATCGTGATTCGCTAATGGGGGCCCCTCTCTGATCGGGTGTTGAAGTAGTAAGGTATTAATAGACAGTGTTTCCAACATTCAAGACGGTTACAGCAAAAGTCAGGGGCAAGTGGTGCGTGGAAATTTTCCCATATATTTCCGCTGGCTCGGATGGAAAGAAACTACCTTTCAAAGAACTGGGTCGGAACACATAACCCACACAGTTGACGAGTAGATCGACTCAATGGACTCTTCCCGAAACTCGATGTCACCACGGCACAAGCAGTTAATGCGCACTTTGCAAGCATCATCTGACGACGCACAATTTGGCTCGTCATTTGCAGCCGGGTGGATGATGTTTTGGTCTTATATATATCGAATGACGCACAGCCTCGGGAATGTGGAACTGTTTTGACGAACCAGGCGCCTCGCACAGGTTTGGTTTAAATTTAGAGTGCATAACAACCTTCGATCTTTGGGCGCCTAAATCGCTACTCTTTCCCCAACCTCCATGGCCGACAACTCACACTACCCAGAAAGTCGTTGCTCTGAATCCCTGACCAGCTCAGACTCCGATGTATCTCCGTAACTTGCTCTCGATTTCTGTCGGGTCCGCTCTCTAAGGAATTCCAGGTCCTCCGGCGCTTTCATTATGAATTCTCGGAATTTTACCATTGCGGGGGGGCAATTCACCAGTTTTATAAACTGTGCTCCTACCATACCTTCCGGTAACTGGTCTATGCTCCATCGATCCGTTGCTTACAGCCTACTGTGCTCCATCACGTAGATTTCCGAACGATCCCACTAGGGGACCTGGATCTGCGGCATGAGATACGTCTAGATGGTGGGATTACGAAGCGAAAACGTGGACTGCCCATAGCGCGGCGCATTTATTCGGCCCATGTTGAGAGAAATCAGTCGGACATGACTGTGGCCGTGTACCAGGGCGAAAACGCAGAGGAGGTACGTCTGTCAGTTTCAGGACATTGCATATTCTGACAGTGAACCTCGTGAAGGCTTGGAGACGCGACATCGCGAATTATTCTGGACTTCGGTTAGTTCCATCCATGTTCCTATGATTAACGTTACATGTACAGGCAGGCATCCGAACATCGTCCAGCTCTATGGTGCCGTCAATTCAGGCGGGCTGTATGCCACGATTTTCCATGATGGTTCGTCATCCTTGGTCGTGGTCGCTATCGCTGAACTTGTCTGTCATTAGATCTGGTACCTTTCTACCAATTCTTAGAAGAATACCGGCAATCAGTAATTTCCACTGTATACCTTTATGCGCAGTTTGTATGTCCGTAATGATGTTCCATTACCCGAGGTATTCAATTTCTGCAGCACACAGAACTCGAAGTACAAAGTTTGAAGGCCCTGATCAATTTCCGCTGATACAGGTTTGTCGTAGGGTGCAGCGGAATACGTTCAGCGGAAGACCTACTGGGCATGTTTGGCATCTTCCGTGAATTCGTGGCCTCTTACCTGTCGCAGCTGCGTTCTAAAACCATATCTTGGATACGGCGTTCAACAGGTCGACTCTGCGTTGAGATTGCACCCGATTCCTACAACCCCATCATCCCCTCCGTCTCAACGGACAGCTCGCATGACGTTCCATTATCCTCTCTCGGCTCTGACCCAGAGACGAGGATCATTCATCGTCTAACCATGGTCGAGTTTCACAAAATTTGCGACTGGTGTCTGTCAAGAACAGAATACAGACCGATGCCGGACAAGGTTCATCTGGGTGCAATCGGCTCGTTGGTTGGGCCCAGCATTCAACAGATCGCACACATACCCAATGTCACTTTCACTGGCGGCGGTTGGATTGAATTGTCTGTGCTTGATGGAACCACTCTCACTCATATGGAGAATGGTTGGAGTCGGTAGGTGCTATTTCTTTTCGTTCACGTAGCGGATCTGATCGTTTGAAGGTTTTCCTGTGTCACTGGAGGAGGATTTTACGGAGTATCGGAAGTTAACCCAGACTACTGGCTTTGTCAGGCGAACTATATAATCAGCCAACAAAACGAAAAGAATTGTAGTAAGCACAACACTGATCACAAGCTTAATCGTCCTTAATTTCGCATCACAGCCCTCGTATTTCGCATTACCTATTGGCTGAGATTTTCTTGGACTCCACAAAAAACCCCGGAAGGCTACTTTTTCCTCTGTCCGGCAGAACATCTCCGCGACGAAAATGGCAGATGGGTTCCAGACCCTGAATGTCCGGCGTATTGGTCACTTGACCCCTCCGGAAACCAAAGGCTCAGTCCAGACGAGGCATCCAGGCGTGGATTTCCAGCCTTTAAATTGGAGATGGATGTTCACATGAAATCCTGGCATGAAAGTGTCTATGACGCGCTCAGCCGCTTTCACGCGGCCAAGGGCTTCGATTCGAATAGCCAAGACCTCGCCCGGCACCTTGGACACCCGCTTTACGAGCTTTCTCGCCCAACCGAAAGTGCGCATAGTGGGTACCAGTTTCATGTTTCTGTGTCTTGCTCTGACTTTGTTCAAAATCTATAGTCGAAGAAATAGATTCGAACGCCAGGGAAGATGCAATCTTGACGCAGGATCTCGGTGCGCATAGTGGG
This sequence comes from Mycena epipterygia, assembly GCA_029281465.1. Classification (NCBI taxonomy): domain Eukaryota; kingdom Fungi; phylum Basidiomycota; class Agaricomycetes; order Agaricales; family Mycenaceae; genus Mycena; species Mycena epipterygia. The sequence continues at coordinate 467,673 of JARJCQ010000079.1, read as the reverse complement.
TACCAATTTTATGTTATGTGTCTCACTCTGACTTGGTTCAAAATCTATAGTCGAGGAAGTAGATTCGAATCCCAGCAACGATGGGGTCGTAACGCAGGATACTCCGCATTCTCAGAAGTTCAGAATTATAATCCTCGGAGGTCTCGGGCTAATTTTGGCACTCATGATGTCCTGGTCGTACACCTACTTAGTTGTCGGTGGGGAGAAAGACCACGGACAGAAGGAGAACTTTATTACATTGTAGACGAATCGTGCGAGAGCCACCAATTGTTTTACATGTGTTTCCACCAATAGCCCTGAGGATGCAAGAATGATCGAAACAAATTAGACAGCGGTTTGATTCCACGATCATGCCCATGAAGTGGATTGCGTACTTGTCAAAGAAGTCGCACCGTCGAGATTAAATCGAGAAGATGGCCCATTGTATCAGGTCAAAATATTGGCTGGTTGCTCATTGCAATACACCCTGACCCATGACCCTTTTTTCAATTTGAAATACACTTGTGGTGGTACCTGGCGGCGGTACTAGTACGCATGCACTTCCCCGCTGCGCGTGGTATTACAGCCGCCCAATATTAGGCAAGTATCTGGATCTTCAAATACCTTAAAATTGAGGAAATCATTTTCGCAGATACCATGGATAACGTCACCAGTACTCATACCAAGCCTACGGAATTATGTGTGCATTATCCCTCGATTAACACAGCGTTCTTCCAGCTGTGTGTTAACGCGGAGTGAAACAAAGATAACTTGACTAACTGGTATGATGAGACCGCACCGAATACCCGAATTCATGGGAACGGAACGATTTGATGGGTGGACCCACAAAAGCCAGTCGGGTTCCCATCGATATTCGCCGGCCGAGGATATCGCACGCACTCAGTTGCTATGATACATAGCAACGTTGAAGTGCAGGTCCGTGGGTGCCTTTTAAATGAAATGTCAACCGGCACCAGCGGCCTACAGACGTAAAAAGACGTAAAAGCCTAAGACGTAAAACGCACGAAAGGCTTAACGGACGTGCGTGATGGACCTCTCTTCTTCTCATTCTTATCATCTCCCTCCTCCGCCCCTCTTCCCTCCCGCCTGGATGCGACTGAGAACCTGGACTGGGAATCGACCCACTCACCACGCAGCATTGGACTGGGAACGCCTAGACCGGGAGAGCACGCTACGCGGCTCGCTGTTGGCGCCGTTCTGCGGGTGCTGCGTTCTCGGATTGTGAAATGCTTACTGGTCGGGTTAGAGATGCCGACTCACAGACGCACGCGTTTGCTCTCCCAGATGGAGTTGGTGTCCTTGATAGGTCCGCATGCAGCGTCCACGGTATCTCCCGATATCTTCCCACGCATGTGTGCATCTCTGCGCTGTTTTTGTTTGGGTCTCCGGCTTCCCCGTTGTTTCTTGGGCCGTGCACTTGTTATGTATGGTATGCCTCCTTTCACCGGTTCAATATCCATGCTTAAAAATGCCAGTAAACTCTAAAGTACTGTACATACCTGTAGGGGAGCAACGGTCACGGTCACAATGGGTCGGTTGTGTTGCCTTTTTCTCTTTCTGTCACTGTCACGATGAGCTCGGTTGCTTCAAAAAACTCGTGAAATACACCGGAAATTTTTGAAAATTTCTTCAGAATTGAGAAACTGTGCTGGATCCCTAGAAACCCTCTAATCTGGAGTGTGCAATAGCAGATATCTGTTCTGACCCCCTGCAATGGCTGATAATAGGAAGAAAACAAAATTGATTGTTGCCTCTTTGAGCAACGGTCACGATCACGGTGGTGCCCGTTGCCTGAAAAAGAGGCAACAAACATGTCACGGTCCTCAGAGTGTTGCTCCCCTACAGGTATGTACAGTAGTGCGGACATCGGAGGCCTTCTTTCAACACCGGTGGGCGTTAGCTCAATTGTGCTCTATCTAGCTATTGAAAAATAATTCCAATAGTATCCCACATCTCACAGAATGATTTAAAAGGCACAGGAAAGCATTTTGGGGTGGCGATGGATCCGATGGGTGGCCTCCGCTGCCAAACTGTTGAACTCGATTCGTTTTCTTCACGGACGACACTATGCACTCGCAAAAGTTCAGAGTTATAATCCTCGGAGGTCTCGGATTGGTCCTGCCACACGTGGTTTCCTGATTGTACGTCTACTTAGGTTTTGGCGGGGAGAAAGACAATTGGCAGAAGGAGGGCTTTGGTGGACTGTAAACGAATCAGATCCCAATCAGGGGCAACGATTATTGTACAAAGAACGACCGGAAGAAAATCGAAAGAAAAACTGTGGCATTTGGGAGCGTCTAACCAACATAAATTTAACAAACCAACGGACGATGTCATCGGCACCCCGCCAGGTAAAGCTCAAGTCCGGGACGGCCCTCGTCGCGTTTCTATATCATTTCTCCTGCATCGGATTGCGCCTCAGTGAAATAAATTGCCCGCATGTGTAGCGGTCAGTGAGATAGAATCCATGCACCGTTATTCGTTCTACCCCCCGCCGGATGTTTTCTTCCTTTGCTATGTCACCTGTAAGTGTGGGACATTCCCAGTTAACCGGAGATTATCTTGCGTAGCTGAACAATCTGCGCTAAACAGTTCAGATTCTAGATCAAAGTCCCAGGACCCACCCGTAACTTAGGACATGTCTTGGGTCGCGTATTGGGTGAAGTCGAGAGAAGTAGACGGGAAATATTGCATCTGTTGAGAGAACTGGGATTGATTTCAAGTTAGCTATAGCCTATAAAGCGGATTACCCTTGACAAGGAGGTCACACCGAGTAGCGCCCACTGTGGTTGCCTATTATAGTTCGTACATTCAAGCCAGACGCAGATTTGTCCTAACGTAGTGGCGGTGCTATTACGCATCAGCGAATCATGCTGCGCATCATCACCGCGGATCGTGATGCGCTGATGGCGGTCCCTCTCTGATTGGGTGTTGAAGTCAGTAAAGGTATTCATGGACAGTGCTTCCAACATTCAAGACAGTTACGGCAAAAGTCAAGGGGCAAGTGGTACGTGGAAAATTTCCCATCTATTTCCGTCGGCTCGGATGGAAACATTTCCCCGAAATTACCTCTCAAAGAACTGGGCCGGAACACATAACCTACATAGTTCACGGGAAGATCGATTGAATGGAGTCTTTCCGGAGCTCGACGACACCAGAGACAACTCGGAAATGAGTCTGCGAAGAACCGGTCAAAATACCTACTTTGCATGCATCATCCAACGTCTTCCATCCAGGACCGTCGCACAATTTTGTCTGAGTGGAGGATCATTTGCAGCCAGTGCACAAGGATTCTTTAATGATAGTCTCGGTCTCATAATATCGATTGCTGCACAGCCTCGTCATTGCAAAGCTGTTCGGACGAACACCTCTCACAGCTTTGGTTTAAATTTAGACTGCATAACAGCCTTCGACCTTTGGGCGCCTAAATCGCTACTTTTCCTCAACCTCCATGGCCGACAACCCACACTACCCAGAAGGTCACTCCTCTGAATCCCTGCCCTTCTCAGACTCCGGCCCCTCTCCGTGAGTTGTTCTCTGTTACTGTCAAGTGCTGCCTCTCTAAGGAATTCCAGGTCCTCCAGCGGCTTCATTACGAATTCTCGGAACTTTACCATCGCGGGGGGCCAATTCACGAATGTCATCAACTGTGCTCCTACCATACCTTCCGGTAACTGGTCTATGCTCCATTGATTCATTGCTCACAGCCCATTGTGCTCCACAACGTAGATTTCCAAATGATCCCGCTGGGGGACCTGGATCTGCGGCACGAGATATGTCTGGATGGCATGGTTGCGAAGCGAAAACTTGGACTGCCCATAACGCGGCGCATTTATTCGGCCCGTGTTGAGAGAAAGCAGTCGGACATGACGGTCGCCGTGTACCAGGGTGAAAACGCAGAGGAGGTACGCCTGTCAGTTTCAGCACATTGATTATCCTGACTTCGACCAATTTCGTGAAGACTTGGAGACACGAACTCGCGAATTATTCGGGACTTCGGTTAGCTCCACCCCTGTTCCAACGATTGACGTCACATGTACAGACAGACATCCGAACATCGTCCAACTTTATGGCACCGTAAATTCAGGCGGTCTGTATGCCACAATTTTCTACGACGGTTCGTTATCATCGCCAGCGGTCGCTATCGCTGACTTGTCTGTCGTTAGATCTGGTACCTTTCGACCAATTTTTAGAAGAATACCGGCAATCAGGAATATCCACTGTATACCTTTATGCGCAGTTTGTATGTCCGTAATGATGTTTCATTACCCGAGGTATTGAATTTTATGCAGCACACAGAACTCCAAGTACAAAGTTTGAAGACCCTGACCAAGTTCAGCTGATTCATGTCCGTTGTAGGATGCAGAGGAATATTTTTACTCCCTCTCGGAGCCAACCCCCTGGGTATGTTTGTCATCTTCCATGGCTTGTGGGACTCTTACCGGTCACAGCTGCGTCGTGAATCCATATCTTGGATACGTCGTTCAACAGGTCGACTCTGCGTTGAGATTGCACCCGATTTCTCCGACCACGTCATCCCCTATGTGTCAACGGACAGCTCCCATATTATTCCATTATCCTCTCTCGGCTCTGACCCAGAGACGAGGATCATTTATTGTCTAACCATGGACGAGTTTCACAGAATTTGCGACTGGTGTCTATCAAGAACAGAATACAGACTCATGTCGGACAAGATTCACCTCGGTGCAATGGGCTGGCTGCAGGATGAAAGTCTGCAACAGATTGCGCATATACCTAATTCCCCTTTCACTGATTATAGTTGGAGCGGGACACCTACCCATATGGAGAATGGCTGGAGTCGGTAGGTGCTATTTCTCTCGCAACCAGCGGATCTAATGGTCTGAAGGTTGCATTCTTCCGGTGTCACTGGAGGAGCATTTTACCGAGTATTCAAAGTTAACCCAGACTACTGGCTTTGTCAGGCGAACTATATAATCAGCCAACAAAACCAAAAGAATTGTTGTAAGTATAACACTGATCACAAACTTAATCGTCCTTAATCTCGCATCACAGCCCTTGTATTTTGCATTACCTATTGGCTGAGATTTTCTGGGACTCCAGAAAAAATCCCGGAAGGCTACTTGTTCCTCTGTCCGGCAGAACATCTCCGCGACGAAAATGGCAGATGGGTTCCAAACCCTGAATGTCCAGCATATTGGTCACTCGATCCCTCCGGAAACCAAAGGCTCAGTCCAGAGGAGGCATCCGGACTGGGATTTCCAGCCCTTAAATTGGAGGTGGATGTTTTGATGAAATCCTGGCATGAAAGTGTTTATGCCGCGCTCAGCCACTTCCACGCAGGCAAGGGGTTCGATCCAAACAGTCAGAACCTCGCCCGGCACCTTGGATACCCGCTTTATGAGCTTTCTTCCCCAACTAACAGTGGATACCAGTTTCATGTTTCTATGTCTCGCTCTGACTTATTTCAAATCTATAGTCGAAGAAATACATTCGAACGCCAGCGACGGTGCGATCTTGACGCAGGATCCCAGTGCGCATAGTGGGTATCAGTGTCATGTTTCTGTGTCTTTCTCTGACTTTGTTCAAAATGTATAGTCGAGGAATTAGATTCGAACACCAGCGGCGATGCGATCTTGACACAGGATACTCCGCACCCTCAGAAGTTCAGAGTCATAATCCTCGGATGTCTCGGATTAATCCTGGCACTCGTGGTGTCGTGGTCGTACACCTACTTAGTTGTCGGCGGGGAGAAAGACTGTCGGCAAAAGGAGGGCTTTATTACATTGTAGACGAATCAGATCCGAGCCACCAATTTTTTTACATGTGTTTCCACCAATAGCCCTGAAAATGTAAGAATGATCAAAACAAATTAGACAGTGGTTTGATTCCAAGGTTGCAGCCCATCAAGTGGATTGCGTGCTCGTCAAAGAAGTCGCACCGTCGAGATTAAATCGAGAAGAAGATGCATTGTATCAGGACAAAATATTGGTTGCTCATTGCAATACACATTGACAATCCCTGGTACTGAACTGAACTGAACTGAAGTCCTATTGGTTGCTGTACCTGGCCGCAAGGGCTATGCAGCAGTACTCTAGAGTATCTAGGCTTAGGTAGGTAATGTTAGCTACGGTGGTATATATAGAGACCATGTTCTACGTACTACTTGAAGGGGAGGAGAGAAAAGAAAGGTGAGACGTGCGGGGAAACATCGTGTAGCGAGATATCAGATATGGGAGATTTAGGTGGAACATGAGGAGGATTGATGCGGCAGATTTGGTTGTGGAGGAGGAGGAATTATAAGTAAGTCCTGGTGGCGGTGCTAGTGCGCATCGATATTTGATCGCGGATCGTGATGCGCTGGTGGCACTTCTCCACCGCATGTGGCATTACAACCGCCTAATATTAGGCAAGTATCTGGATCTTCGAATATCTTAACTTAAAATTGAGGAAACCTTTCGCAGATATCATGGATAGCATCACCAGTACTCATACTAAGCCTACGGAATTATGTCTACAGCATCCCTCGACAGTGGGCACAGCGCTCTTCCAGCTGTGTGTACAGAAGCTGATAGTGCTCGTGCTGTGTGTTAACGCGGAATGAAACAAAATAACTTGACTAGCTGGCTATACAAGGCTGTAAGAACCAGCGCCTAATCTGATTGCACGAAGCTGTAGTCACCCTCTTCTTTCTCCTCCATCCCACTACGACTCTACAGCAGCTAAATTAAAGGAGGGGAAGGAATATGGGAGCGATCCTAATACTGATGATTACGAGACTGTACAGTTATCCAGGTGGTTCATCTTTAAATTCTCGCCTGTCTGTCCCGCCTCAGCTCCGAATTTTCCACATTTTGCAAAGGAATATTCCTCTCGAAATAAAATCAGGGGATCGACACTAATCTCAGTGGCCGCCGACCTGGGTTAGTCCGGGCAGGAGCTGTATTCACGGCAAGCCGGGTGAGAATAAGCACCTTAGTTGAGCTTCTCCATATCTTAACTGGTGACGTGGTGGCGGTGCTGCTCCGCATCAATATTGATCGCGGATCGTGACGCGCTGATGGCGGTCGCACTGCGGCATGGCAGGCATGTGAATTCATTGTGCAGTAGGGCTCGTGAGGCTATGATACCGCGAACTCTTGGATACAACGAGATACATCTTGGGTATCTCTCGAAATTGAGACTTGAAGCTGTCCAATGTGTACATTAATCCAACAAAGTTCCCGCGCTCATATATAAGTAGAGTTTCAGCAGGGCTAACAGTAGACCGGATCGAATGCCCGAATTCATGGGAACTTCGGAAGGAGGATTTGATGGGTGGATGCCGAGTACAGGGAGTGGATCCACGAAGGCGAGTCAAATTCCCATCCGCCGTTCTAGGGTTTGGCAGCCAGGCTGAGCTCGGGCACCCGTTCGTTAGCGACGTTAACGGTGCACGTCCGTAGGCACCCCATAATTTAAATGATTAAATTTGTACCATCACGCGAGACGTAAAAAGACGTAAAACACTTAAAAGGCCTAGGCATGCGTGATGGACCTCTTCTTCTCTTATTCTTATCATCTCCCCTCCTCCCCTCCCCTTCCCTCCCTTCGACTTCCTACGCCTCTGGGAAACACGTAGACGCGACTGGCTATCCGAGACCGTCCTACCCGCACTGGAAACCGCCTAGACTGGGAAAGCACGGCATTGGAAGGCACGCCACACGGCTCGCTGTTGGCGCCGTACTGCGTTCTCGGCAGCGTGGCATTTCTTCCCTCCAAACCCCGGGGTGCGTCTACATTTCTCTTTCGATTGGGATGTGTATCTGGTGTATCTCACCGAGGTCTGTCGCAGTCTACACCTCCCAAAGAAATTGCGACACGCTTACTGGTCGGGTGAGAGTCCTCCTCCCCCTTCGACTTCGCCTTCCCCTGGCTATCGACCTCGACTGAGAACCGCTGGACTTGGAGACGCCTTCCTGGCTGCATTGGTAATGAGAACGCCTCCGGTCTGGACTGGGAACACCTGCACGGGATTAGACCCGCCCTGGGTATCGCCGAGGCACGCCACGTGCCTCGCTGTCGGCGCCATCCTGCGTTCTCGCATTGCGACATGCTCACTCTCACAGAATAGACGTCTCGCATGTGTTCGCTCTCCCAGCTGGAGTTGGTGGCGTGGCGATGGCCTCCCCGCGAGGAATCGAAGCTCCGGTAGGAACTGTGGCTCGCACTTTTGTTGTCTGGAACCTACTACTCTTTTGCTCAGGCGAGAATTTAAGGGGAGGATTTCCTGATCGCTGGCCATGCTGGCCTCGAATTTGCATTTAATTCGGATCACATCCGAATATGATCGGGCAAATCACGGCTCGGCTCTCGATTACGCCAATCCATCGATCGAGACGGCTTTCACCACTGGCGTGGATACCACCACAATGTGTCGCCACCCGCCCTTCATTTATTAATATCGCTCGTTCTGCTTCCTTGTCGGGATCCCGCCACGTCCCCGACTCCGACGCCCGACCTTATTTCATTGTCGACGTCGCGTGGACTTCGCTATTCATTGAATCCGCACTTCTGTCGGACTTTAGCTTTATAGAATTCCTTTACATCCTCATTTCCGTGCTTGGGAATGGATACATATAAGGCCCCGCCGCCTCCGCTGTCCGCTCCGTGCCGTGCGTCCTCTCTCCGAGCCCGCCACCCATCCTCTGTCTCGCAGAAACCATAGGAGAGCGCGGAGCCGCACGGCTCGCACTCGCACTTGCACTCTCCTCATCGTGGGCTTCATACTCTCCACTTCCACATCTGCACATTCCACCGAGCTTTACAATTGTGAAATTTCCTCACGTGAAGCGCGCGAGCATCGAGCGCACTGTCGCTCCTCCTGCTCTTATGCTTCCTCGACGCTCGCTCGACGCTTTTTTCGGTCTCTCGGCAGGTGCGTGGGTCGACGCCTTCTTGCTACAGTTCGTATATTAATCACATTCAACGGCGGGGTGTGTCGGTCAATGACAGCCACCGAAATGGGCGTCTGGACAAAATCGGCGTATCTCGGGCAAGTATAATTCGAAAGTTCAACAGACCTGTACTGCTGAGCAGCAGGCTGTTGCGCAACGGTGGCTCTCCAAATGTAACGTCGCGGAGAGTCGTAACAGCGGCGCACGCTGATGAATCATCAACTTTCAGACCTTGCGATGGCGGACCACGCTTACGCGGTGAATATTAAAATGGTACTCCAAAGCCCCAGGCACGCTCTAAACGTTGGTCGAAATTAACATAGAGTCGCGTTTAACAGCAACGTTTCTACGGCACATTAGAAACCGACGGAATCGGCGCCGGAGTTTGTTGGACACTCAACACGCAGATAGAGCAGCAGGCAGGCGTCCACATACCAGGCCTTGCAGGCAGCATTTCCGGGATCTTGCAATGCGGCGAGTAGCCTGTGCATCTGCCTTGCTGTTTATTACTAACTGTCGCCTGTGTGGCTCTTGGTTTTCATCTGCATCTTTAGCTTGGCGTGGATTTGCTGGCAGGTCATCGATTCTTGTCTCGAGTTCACTGGCAGGTGGTCGAGGCAGTCTGTTGGTATAGGCACTGGTCAGTTGCAACTCTGAGAGTAGAGCAATGGATGCTGCCTCACACTGTAAGACTGTGTTATTCGCATGGCTACCGTGCGCATCCAGTGTCTTCATCCCACGCCGCGCATGAACCATCCGTCGTTCCGATCAGAGACATCGTTTATTGCGTGCGCTTGTTGCATGTTATACAAAGTTACAAACCTCCTGTCTTTGCTCGGCTATATTATCTCTACTCGCGTCTACTCTCCTCTGCATCAGCCGTATCCTCTTCCGGACCTCGCACCACTACCGAGCCCACTCCCATGGCCACTCCCACCTACCCCTCGCCCTTATCCATGATTATAATCCCATCACCTGCGATGACTCACAAAGTCTACTCGAATATGAGACATTTCCAATCGTCAACGTATATCTTAATTTCGGCTGATCGTCTCAATATCTCTGATAATTGACACAGCGTGACTTGACTTGGGAGAACGCACAGCGATGACGGTGTAGATAAATAAGTTGTGAAGAGAACTGGTCAGGTTAATTTGGTTGACGGAGACGATAGAGGTCCGGGCTTTTACTAGTCATGACATTTCGTATACATAGGTCCGCTGCAGCGTCCACGGTATCTCCCGACATCTTCCCACGCATGTGTGCATCGCCTCTGCGCTGTTTTTGTTTGGGTCTCCGGCTTCCCCATCGTTTCTTGGGCCATGCACTTGTTTAAATATGGTATGCATCCTTTCACCGGTTCAATGTCCATGCTTAACAGTGCCAGTAAACTCTAAAGGAGTGCGGACATCGGAGGCCTTCGATTTCCACACCGGTGGTCGTTGGCTCAATTGTGCTCCATCCAGCTATTGAAAATAATTTCAATAGTATCCCACTTCTAACAGAATGAGTAAAAGGCATAGGAAAGCATTTTGGGCTGGCGATGGACCCGATGGGTGGTCTCTGTTGCCGAACTGTTGAACTCGATCTGTTATCTTGACGCAGGACACTCTGCACTCGCAAAAGTTCAGTTATAACCCTAGGAGGTCTCGGATTAGCCCTGCCACTCGTGGTTTCCAGGTTATACATCTACTTGGGTTTCGGCGGGAAGAAAGACAATTGGCAGAAGGAGGACTTTAGTAGATTGCAGAAGGATCAGATCCGAATCGGAGCCACCAATTATTGTACAAAGACCGACCGACAGAAAGAAAATCGAACGGAAACCTGCGGCATTTGGGAGTTTCGAACAAAGATCAATTCAACAAACCAACGGACGATGTCATCGGCACCCCACCAGCTAAAGCTCAAGTCCGCGATGGCCCTCGTTGCGTTTCTATTATTATTATTTCTCCTGCATCAAATTACGCCTCAGTGAAATAAATTGCCTGCATGTGTAGCGGTCAGTCAGATAGAATCCATGCACCGTTATTCGGTCTACCCCCGCCGGATGTTTTCTTCCTTTGCCATATCATCTCTAAGTGTGGAACATTCCCAGTTAGCCGGACCCTGCGTAGCTGAACAGTCTGCGCTGAACTATTGGGGTTCTAGATCGAAGTCCCAGGACCCACTCGTAACTTAGGATATGCCATGAGTCGAGGGGAGTGGACGGAAAATATTGTATATGTTGAGAGCATCGAGTTTGATTTGAAGTTAGCTATATCCTATCAGGTGGATTGTACTTAACAAGGGAGTCACACCGAGTAGCGCCCACTAGCGAGATTCAATCGGCGCCCATTATAGTTCGTTCCGGAATGATTCAAAACGGACGCAGATTTTTTGTCCTAATGTAGTGGCGGTGCTATTGCGCGAATCATACCGCGCATCATATCGTGATGGGCTGATGGCGGTCCCCTCTGATTGGGTGTTGAAGTCAGTAAAGGTATTCATAGACAGTGCTTCCAACATTCAAGACAGTTACGGCAAAGCCAGGGGGCAAGTGGTACGTGGAAATCTTCCCATCTATTTCCGCTGGCTCGGATGGAAACATTTCCTCCAAATTACCTCTCAAAGAACTGGGCCGGAACATATAACCTACATAGTTCACGAGAAGATCGATTCAATGGACGGTTTCCGGAACTCGACGACACCAGAGACGACTCAGACATTACCATCTGCGAGGAATCGGTCAAAATACCTACTGCATGCATCGTCCGTCTTCCATCCAGGACCATCACACACTTTTGTCTGAGTGGAGGATCATTTGCAGCCGGGGCACAAGGATTCTTTAATGATAGTCTCGGTCTCATAATATAGATTGCGGCACAGCCTCGTCATTGCAAAGCTGTTCGGACGAACACCTCTCACAGCTTTTTGGTTTAAATTTAGAGTGCATAACAGCCTTCGACGTCTGGGCGCCTAAATCACTGCTCTTTCCCCAACCTCCATGGCCAACAACCCACACTACCCAGAAGGTCCCTCTTCTGAATCCCTGCCCTTCTCAGACTCCGGCCCCTCTCCGTGACTTGTTCTCCACTACTGTCTAGTGTTGCCTCTCTAAGGGATTCCAGGTCCTCCGGCGCCTTCATTACGAATTCTCGGAACTTTACCATCACAGGGGGCCAATTCAGGAATGTTATGAATTGTGCTCCTACCATACCTTCTGGTAATTGGTCTATGCTCCATTAATTCGTTGCTCACAGCCCACTGTGCTCCACCACGTAGATTTCCGAACGATCCCGCTAGGGGATCTGGATCTGCGGCACGAGATATGTCTGGATGGTATGATTGCGAAGCGAAAACGTGGACTGCCCATAGCACGGCGCATTTACTCGGCCCGTGTTGGGAGAAAGCAGTCGGACATGACGGTGGCCGTGTACCAGGGCGAAAATGCAGAGGAGGTACGTCTTTCAGTTTCAGGGAATTGATTATTCTGACAGCGGACGCCGTGAAGACTTGGAGACGCAATCTCGCGCACTATTCTGGACTTCGGTTAGTTCCATCCATGTTCGTACATTTAACATTACACACGCAGGCAGGCATCCGAATATCGTACAACTTTATGGCGCCGTAAATTCAGGCGGCCTGTATGCCATGATTTTCCACGATGGTTCGTCATCGTTGGTCGTGGCCGCTTTCGTTGACTTGTGTGTAATTAGATCTGGTATCTTCCGACGAATTTTTAGAGGAATACCAGCATTCAGTACTATCTGCTGTATACCTCTACCGACAATTCGTATGTCTGCAATTATTCCATTCTACAAGGGATTGAATTTCTGTAGAACACAGAACTCGACGTACGAAGTTTGAAGGCCCTGACAAATTTTAGCTGATTCATGTCCGTCGTAGGAGGGGGTGGAGTACGTTAAGTCCCTCTTGGGGGAAGCCTACATGGCATGTTTCAAATCTTCCCTGAATTCTTGGCCTCTAACCTGTCGCAGTTGAGTTATCAAGTCATGCCTTGGATACGGTGTTCAACAGGTCGACTCTGCGTTGAGATTGTATCCGAATCCGTGCTTCACGGCATCCCATTCGTGCCAACGGACAGCTCCCACACTATTCCATTATCCTCTCTCGGCTCTGACCCAGAGACGAAGATCATTCATCGTCTGACCATGGACGAGTTTCACAATATTTGCGACCGGTGTCTGTCAAGAGCAGAATACAGACTCTCGGACAAGATTCACCTGGGTGCAATCGGATCGCTGCAGGGTGAAAGTCTGCAACAGATTGCACATATACCTAATTGCCCATTCAAGAACTATGGTTGGAGCGGGAGACCTATCCATATGGAGAATGGCTGGAGTCGGTAGGTGCTATTTCTCTCGCAACCAGTGGATCTGATCATCTGAAGGTTGAATTCTTCCTGTGTCACTGAAGATTTCTGTGGAGTATCGCAATATGGTGCTTTCCCAGACTACTGGCTATGTCAGGCGAACTATATAATCAGCCAACAAAACCAAAAGAATTGTTGTAAGCATAACACTGATCACAAACTTAATCGTCCTTAATCTCGCACCACAGCCCTCGTATTTCGCATTACCTATTGGCTGAGATTTTCTGAGACTCCACAAAGAACCCCGGAAGGCTACTTGTTCCTCTGTCCGGCAGAACATCTCCGCGACGAAAATGGTAGATGGGTTCCAAACCCTGAATGTCCAGCTTATTGGTCACTTGATCCCTCTGGAAACCAAAGGCTCAGTCCAGAGGAGGCATCGGGACTCGGATTTCCTTCCTTTGAGCTGGACGTGACTGTTGTCATGAAATCTTGGCATGAAAGTGTTTATGCAGCGCTCAGCCGCTTCCACGCGGGCAAAGGATTCGACCCCAATAGCCAAGACCTCGCCCGGCACCTTGGACACCCGCTTTACGAGCTTTCCCGCCCAACTGACAGTGCGCATAGTGGGTACCAGTTTCATATTTCTGTGTCTCACTCTGATGTGGTTCAAATTGTATAGTCGAAGAATTAGATGCAAATGACAGCGACGATGCGATCTTGACGCATGATCCCAGTGCACATAGTGGGTATCAGTGTCATGTTTCGTTGTCTCATTCTAACTTCGTTCAAAATGCATAGTCGAGGAATTAAGTTCGAATGCCAGCGACGATCCGGTCGTGACGCAGGATACTCCGCAGTCTCAGAAGCTCAAAATTATAATCCTCGGAGCTCTCGGGTTAATTCTGGCACTCGTGGTGTCGTGGTCGTACACCTAGTTAGTTGTTAGTGGGGAGAAAGACCACTGACAGAAGGAGGACTTTATTACATTGTAGACATATCGTGTCAGAGCCACGAATTTTCTTACATATGTTTCCACCAATAGCCCTGAAGATGCAAGAATGATCGAAATAAGTTAGTCAGTGGTTTGATTCCAAGGTTGCAGCACATCAAGTGGATTGCGTGCTCAAAGAAGTCGCACCGTCGAGCGAGAAGAAGGCACATTGTATCCGGACAAAATATTGGCTGGTTTCTCATTGCAATACAACCATGATCCTTTTTTCAATTTGAAATACACTTGTGGTGCCTGGTGGCGGTGTTAGTGCGCATCGACATTTGATCGCGGATCGTGATGCGCTGGTGGCACTTCCCCGCCGCGCGTGGTACTACAACCGCCCAATATTAGGCAAATCTGGATTTTCAAATACCTTCGAATTTAGGAAATCATTTTCGCAGATCCCATGGATAACGTCACCAGTACCCATACCAAGCCTCCAGAATTTCTACAGCATCCCTCGATGGGCACAGCTCTCTTCCAGCTGTGTGTACAGAAGCTGATGGTGCTCGTGCTGTTTCTGTTAACGCGGAGTGAAACAAAAATAACTTGACCAGCTATACAAGGCTGTGACAACCAACGCCTAATCTGATTGCGCAAAGCTGTAGTCAGCCTCTTCTTTCTCTCCCATCCCACTACGACTCTGCAGTAGCTAAATTAAAGGAATGGACGGAATATGGAAGCCCGATTGGATCATAATACTTGATGATTACGAGACTGTACAGTTATCCAGGTGGTTCATTTTTAAATTCCCGCCCGTGTGCCCCGCCTCAGCTCCGGATTTTCCACATTCTGGGAAGCAATGCTCATATCATCTAAACATTCAGTACATATCTGTTGCCGACCTTCGTTATTAATATTCCGGGCAGGCGACCCGAAACGGATTAATATTCACGCCGCCCCTCCGGTTAAACCCATTCTTGAACACGACAATATCCCACATGCACGGATCGCACCGACACTCCACCGAACGAGAACGACGTTTGAGATCCGCTGGTAGCGTTGGAGACTGAGCATCGCAATCCGCCGTCTTTTGAGCCTGGTGGCGCTGCTCCGCATCAATACCGATCGCGGATCGTGATGCGCTGATGGCGGTCGCTCTCTGATTGGGTGTTGAAGTCAGAAAAGGTATTCATTGACAGTGCTTCCAACATTGAAGACAAGTCAGGGGAAAGTGGTTGTGGAAATTTCTATCTATTTCCGCTGGCTCGGATGGAAACATTTCCCCTCTCAAAGAACTGGGCCGGAACATGTAACCTACATAGTTCACGAGAAGATCGATTCAATAGATTGTTT
Organism: Mycena epipterygia; assembly: GCA_029281465.1. Lineage (NCBI taxonomy): Eukaryota > Fungi > Basidiomycota > Agaricomycetes > Agaricales > Mycenaceae > Mycena > Mycena epipterygia. The sequence continues at coordinate 452,156 of JARJCQ010000079.1, read as the reverse complement.
CCGGAACTCGACGACATCAGAGACAATTCAGACATTGCCATCTGCGAAGAACCGGTCAAAATACCTACTTTGCATGCTTCGTCCGACGTCTTCCATCCAGGACCATCACACAGGTTTGTCTGAGTGCACGATCATTTGCAGCCAGTGCACAAGGATTCTTTAATGATAGTCTCGGTCTCATAATATCGATTGCGGCACAGCCTCGTCATTGCAAAGCTGTTCGGACGAACACCTCTCACAGCTTTGGTTTAAATTTAGAGTGCATAACAGCCTTCGACCTTCGGGCGCCTAAATCGCTGCTCTTTCCCCAACCTCCATGGCCAACAGCCCACACTACCCAGAAGGTCGCTCCTCTGAATCCCTAGCCAGCTCAGACTCCGGCCTCTCTCCGTGACTTGTTATCCGTTTCTATCGAGTGCGATCTCTCTAAGGAATTCCAGGTCCTCCGGCGCCTTCATTACGAATTCTCGGAACTTTACCATCGCAGGGGGCCAATTCACATCGAATGTTATAAACTGTGCTCCTACCATACCTTCCGGTAACTGTTCTATGCTCCATTGATTCGTTGCTAACAGCCCACTTACTCCACCACGTAGATTTCCGAACGATCCCGCTAGGGGACCTGGATCTGCGGCACGAGATATGTCTAGAGGATGGGATTGCGAAGCGAAAACTTGGACTTCCCATAGCGCGGCGCATTTATTCGGCCCATGTTGAGAGAAAGCAGTTGGATATGACTGTGGCCGTGTACCAGGGCGAAAACGCAGAGGAGGTATGTCTGTCAGTTTCAGGGCATTGCATGTTCTGACAGTGGACCTCGTGAAGGCTTGGAGACGCGACATTGCGAATTATTCGGGACTTCGGTTAGTTCCATCCACGTTCCTATGATTAATGTTACATGTACAGACAGACATCCGAACATCGTCCAGCTTTATGGCGCCGTCAATTCAGGCAGTCTGTATGCCACAATCTTCCACGACGGTTCGTTATCATCACCAGCGGTCGTTATCGCTGACTTGTCTGTCGTTAGATCTGGTACCTTTCGAAGAATTTTTAGAGCAATACCAGCATTCAGTAATATGCACTGTATACCTTTACGCGCAGTTTGTATGTGCCTAATAATAATACATTACCCGAGGCACTGAATTTCTGTAGCACACAGAATTCAAAGTATGAAGGTTGAAAACCCTGACACATTTCAGCTGATTCATGTCCGTCGTAGAGCGCACTGGAATATATCTCTCTCCCAGAGACATCCTACTCGGCATGTTTGACATCCTCCGGGAATTCTTGGCCTCTGACTTGTCGCAGCTGGACTTTCACTTCATATTTTGGATACGGCGTTCAACAGGTCGACTCTGCGTTGAAATTACACCTGATTTCTTCCGCCCCGACATCCCCTACGTGTCAACGGACAGCTCGCACAACATCCCGTTATCCTCTCTCGGCTCTGAACCAGAGACGAGGATCATTCATCGTCTAACCATGGACGAGTTTCACTATATTTGCGACCGGTGTCTGTCAAGGATAGAATACAGACTCGTGTCGGACGAGATTCACCTCGGTACAATCGGCTGGCTGCAGGGTGACAGTCTTCAACAGATTGCACATATATCTAATTTCCCCATCAGTGACTATGGTTGGAACAGGAGACCTACCCATATGGAAAATGGCTGGAGTCGGTAGGTGCTATTTCTCTCGCAACCAGCGAATCTAATGGTCTGAAGGTTGCATTCTTCCTGTGTCACTGGAGGAGCACTTCACCGAGTATTGAAAGTTAACGCAGAGTACTGGCTTTGTCAGGCGAACTATATACTCAGCCAACAAAACCAAAAGAGTTGTTGTAAGTACAACACTGACCACAAACTTCATAATCTTTAATCTCGCGTAACAGTCATCGTATCGGGTATCGTGTGTCGGCTGGAATTTTCTGGGACTCCAGAAAAAATCCCAGAAGGCTACTTGTTCCTCTGTCCGGTAGAGCATCTCCGGGACGAATATGGCAGATGGCTTCTGAACCCCGAATGTCCAGGGTATTGGTCACTCGATCCATCTGGAAGCCAAAGGCTTAGTCCAGAGGAGGCGTCCAGACTTGGATTTCCAGCCTTTAAATTCGAGATGGAGGTTGCCCTGAAATCTTGGCATGAAAGTGTCTATGCCGCGCTCAGCCGCTTCCACGCGGACAAAGGATTCGACCCCAATAGCCAAGACCTCGCCCGGCACCTTGGACAGCTGCTTTACGAGGTTTCTCGCCCAAACGAGAGTGCGCATAGTGGGTACCAGTTTCATGTTTCTGTCTCCTGCTCTGACTTGGTTCAAAATGTAGTCGAGGAATTAGATTCGAACGCGAGCGACGATGCGATCGTGGCGCATGATCCCAGCGTGCATAGTGGGTACCAATTTCATGCTATGTGTCTCACTCTGACTTCGTTCAAAATGTATAGTCGAGGAATCAAGTTCGAGCGCTAGCGACGACGCGTTCGTGGCGCAAGATACTCTGCACCTTCAAAAGTTCAGAGTCATAATCCTCAGATGTCTCGGGTTAATCCTGGCACTCGTGGTGTCTTGGTCGTACACCTACTTAGTTGTCGGTGGGGAGAAAGACCGCTGACGGAAGGAGGACTTTATTACATTGTAGACGAATCGTGCGAGAGCCACCAATTTGTTTACATGCGTTTCCACCAATATCCCTGAGAAACAAATTAGACCGTTTGATTCCAAGGTTGCAGCCCATCAAGTGGATTGCGTACTCGTCAAAGAAGTCGCATCGTCGAGATTAAATCGAGAAGGTTCATTGTATCAGGACAAAATATTAGCTGGTTGCTCATTGCAATACACCATGATCCTTTTTTCAATTTGAAATACACTTATGGTGGTGCCTGGTGGCGATGCTAGTACGCATCGATATTTGATCGCGGATCGTGATAGGTGGCACTTCGTGGTACTATAACCGCCCAATATTAAGTAAGTATCTGGATCTTCGAATACCTCAAAATTGAGGAAATCATTTTCGCAGATACCATGGATAACGTCATCAGCACTCATACCGAGCCTACGGAATTAAGTTTACACCATCCCTCGATGGGCACAGCGCTCTTCCAGCTGTGTGTGCAGAAGCTGCTGATGCCCGCGCTGTATGTTAACACAGAGTGAGAGCTATACAAGGCTGTGACAACCAGCGCCTAATCTGATTGCGCAAAGCTGTAGGCACCCTCTTCTTTCTCCTCCATCTCACTAGGACCACAGCAGCTAAATTAAAGGAAGGGAAGGAATATGATAGCGCGATCCTAATACTTGATGATTACGAGACTGTACAGTTATCCAGGTGATTCATTTTTAAATTCTCGCCCGTGTGCCCCGCCTCAATTCCGCATTCTTCCACATCCTGGAAAGCAATGCTCATATCATCTAAACATTCAGCACATATCGAAAGACGATCTGTCGCCGATCTTCATTATTCCAAGCAGGCGACTCGGAACCGGATTCACGGCAAGTCAAGCGAGAAGAAGCGCCTCCGTGGTTAAACGGATAGCGCTGGAGACTGACAACTCGCAGGATTGCAATCCGCCGTCTTTTGAACCGGCGCGGTGGCGGTGCTAGTGGGCATCGATACTTGAGCACGGATCGTGATGCGTTGATGACGCTCCCGCCTTCCGTTTCCGTTTATGATGCGCGCTTCGGTCATGCTGGACGGGTATCGCAGTATTGAAGGGGGTACGGGTGTCAAGCGAGGATATTACCCAGCGGAAACTTGCGTAAATATTGTATGATTGCTATAACTCTGAGCTCTCAGCGGCGGGATGAGAGCGAAATGTGCTAAAAAGCAACACAGCGGTTCCCAGGCATGCACACACTGGAGGTGGTGGTAGTAGAAATATGTAGGAGACCGGATCGAATGCCCGAATTCATGGGAACGAACGATGGGAAGGCGAATTTGATGGCCATGGTGGGTTCCGAGTGGACGCACAAAAACGCGTTGGGCTCACACCGGCCGAGGATATAATGATACACAGCGTTGAGGTGCAGGTCCGTGGGTGCCCCATAATTTAAATGAAATGACAACCGGCACCCGTTAACACGTAAATGGGCGAAGACGTAAAGGCTTAATAGGCGTGACCTCGGCCTTCTTCTCTTATTCTTATCATCCCCCCTTCTTCCTCATTGAACGCTACTGGCTACCTCCCTAAACTGGCTGCTCACTATGCGCTACTCCCGAAACGCTGCTGACCGGGAAACACCGGAGTGGACTGGAACCACATAGACGCGACTGGGAACCACCCAGACGCATGGCATTGGATCCGACCGTGGCGCCACGCGGCTCGCTGTTGGTGCCGTCCTGCGGATGCTGCGTTCTCGGCAGCGTGGCATTTCGTTCCCTGGAGCACCGAGGCGCTTTCTGGCGCGTTTCTCAGTCTACTAGCTCTCGCAGTCTGCACATCTCGAAGAAATTGTGAAATGTTTGAAGAAATTGCGTAATGCTTACTGGTCGTTCCTTCCCCTTCGACTTCGCTTTCCCCTTTAAATGCTACTGGCTATCGAGCCCGACTCAAAACTGGATTGGTAATGAGAACACCTCCAGCCTGGACTGGGAACAAGGCTTCCCTTGAATTTCGGGAGTCTTTCAGAGGATGCTTGGGCCGCGAATTTGCATTTTTCTTGGATCGCATCATATTGTCGGTAAGTCCCGGCTCGGGCTGTGGCTCTCGATCGATTACGCCATCGATCGCACCTCATGAATCATCGAAGGCCTTAAAAAACGGACGACGCAGCTTATTTTCTCATATGTGTATGGCCACAACCGCCGCCAGGACATCGACGACATCCTCGCCTCCATCACCATCCCCTCCTCGTCCCCGCGCGCAAATTTCGTCAACTGGGGGCTCACCTACCACTCCTGCCCCCTCGCCACATTCGAGCCAGACGCTGCCAGAGACAGAAGAGCACTGCGAATTCGTCCTGGTCTTCGCGCGGCGGGAGGGTCGCTGCTCGCGCTCCACGTGGTGCAGTTCCTTCCTCTTCGTCGGCCGCTACGTCCTCTACGTCAACACCCTCACGGGCCGCTTCGTCGCGTGGGTCTCCAGCTGGGACGTCACGTTCGTCGGCCCCGCGATATTCAACGTCGAGTGTCGCGTGCGTCTCCTAATTCATCAGTGACCGTTCTGCTTCTTGCTCACGTCCCGAACGAACGCAGTGCCCCCAACACGCCACGGAATGGGCCGTCCCCTTCGCCTCCATGCCCACCATCCTGCGCGCCCTGCGCGCCTGGATGGACGCCTAGCCGGCCGACCTAAACGCCTCCGCCCGCACTTCCCGTTCCAGATACGGTTCTCAGCGCCGGACGACGTGTGGCTGAGAACCAGTTATGGCAGGAGACGTGTTAGATTGGGACCGCGCAATATAACTGTGTCTTCTTTCCAGCTGTCTGTTGTTCTCGTCATGGGCCAATATGATGTACGTTCTCAAAGATCAGTTTCGCTTCAGCCGATGCTCGTTCAAACAGTCTATTAACTCTAGAGTGCGTCTCTTTCTCCTACCGCAGACTCATTTGTTTAATGGTTTCCTCCCAGACTGATACAGTGCGCCGCTTCTCCTCATCGCTCTGTGTCTAATGGTCGATTCAGAATCTATCAATATTTCATGACATACCCCAGGCATAAAGACTAGGATCCGTCTCGAGCTTTCCGTGTCTGATCTATTTCATCCAGATGGGTGGTTCAACAAGACGTCCGTTCTCGTGGCGATTTCACGACAGTCTTCGCGTGCTTGTCGGCCAGCTACTTGTACCTGGTGACAGTGCGTAAATCATTCATTCCCATGTTCCTAATGTCGCGATATTAGACAGGTTGTGCAACAGCCATTGGAGCCATCTGATGGCTGATTTGGCGTGCGCAAATGGATGGCTGGTGGCTCGAATGGCTGAATACCTGAACTCATTTTCTGGTGAATCAATCGATTTGGAAATACTGGGGAGGTTGGCGATCCCTTCCACACTTACGGTTGGCTGATGGGAGGCAAAAATATGTTCATTTTGATGGAATTGGTGTTCTGGCAAGGTTGGGGGTAATTCTGTGAGATGCACCTGCATAAGTACTCATTCTAACACCCAGAAATGAGTTACCTTGCTTTAGGTTCATCAGCCATTCGAGCCACCAGCCATCCATTTGCGCACGCCAAATCAGCCATCAGATGGCTCCAATGGCTGTTGCGCAACCTGTCTATTTTCTTTCTCTCTTCCAGTTCTAACGCCAGGCAACTTCGATAGGAACCCAGGTAAGCTCATATCCTCAGTCCGATCCCACAGCTAACATATCTGTCTCGGTCCTACTTTACCCAGTATGATAGTTTCATGTGTCAACGATATAGTTGCTTATGTGTCAACGATATAGTTGCTTACCCAGTCCCAGACTATGGTGTGTTGCAGTCTACGTCGTCAGCACCTCCATTAGTGCGGGTGTTGTCCAATTCTGGCTAGCTCGCATGGTCTTCAATTTGTATGTCCGCAACTCGAGACGTTGCTTGCATTCACTAACTTTGCCTTCAGGACAAAACAATAGATTTGGATCGCGGCCATTACGGTATTCATCTTCGCCGGCCTGACTGGGGCCGCTGCTACCGCGGGTCTCCTCGTACGCGGCGCACGGACACCTCGTCAAGTAGGCGCTTACTCGAATGGCAGTTGAACCTATTTTTAACCGAAGGGGTTAAAGATGGGTTACCCTTTGGCTGAATGGATGCGTCGGCGCCGACGCCGTGATCACCGCCGTTCTGTTCATTAAATTCCACACCATCCTCGGTCACCAAGAGGTACGCTTGCGTCTTCTGATATCCGCGTGTTGCTCATGTAGTCAGCTTAATCCGGCGCCGTCCGGAACGGCTCTATCACCAGTCATGACGTGCGTATTAAACTCGCATTCTTTCCGGCCACATAGATTTACGATTCGTGCAGTATCATCATTGCACTCGTCATCTTCACTCTTCACAGACGAATTGTACGTGTTTCTAACATTTAAGTCCCGATCCATACTGATAAGGCAAGCTTTCACCTCTGCCACTCCCTGGATACCTCAATTAACTTGCCATCCAGATGACCATCGGCCGTGTCCACACCCTGTAAGCCCCGCCCTCCTTCGTCCCGGCACGCACTAATCCCTCCAAATCCCCCAGCCCCATGCTATCCAACCTAAACAACCGCTCCGCCCTGCTCGCCGAATCGCAGAGCGGCACATCCATCACACAGGAAGGCCCTGGCGGACACGGCGAGCCCGACGATCATAGGACATCGAGACGCACTACTGCTCGGACGCCGACGCGGGCGGCGCGGACGACATTCAGCTCGGGTACAAGATGCACTTGCAAAACCAAAACCCGGAGGCTAACGACCACACGTCGGAGGTCGATACGGTCGTCACGCTGCAGACGACGGAGAAGCCGTATGATAATGGGTTCCGATGCGAGCAGGGAGGAGTTTGATTTATTAGAGTCGGAATGGGTAGTTCGTTGTGGAATTGGTTTGTCGCATATAAACTGGGTTTGGTCGTGAAACTTTGAGTTGATCATTTTTCGAAACAATGTTCCGTTGTATTTCTCGTTGGGGACCTGATCCATGCGGTTTATCCGGCGGCCCTATGAATTCTCATGTATACATTATGATTTGTTGGGATGTTGGGACTTGGCAATGGTGCATCAATTCAGATTCTCTGGTTGCCTACAATCCGCTGTGCATGCCTCTGACTTGGGCGTTGTGGTGCAAAGTCCGCTTGGGGTTTTATCTCTGTACACCACGAAGAGAAACATTGCCTACGTGGCCTTAATCCCCAATTGAACCTGATCCAAAAAGAATTCCGTGCGGCCATGCAACGTTCATTTGAGGTTGGATTTCATGTGTGTATTTCAACATTCAAGGCTCTTACGCTGGGAATAACTATTCAGTGGGGCCGGGAGTAGGCCGCACGGAAATACCTGCTTTGCATCCATCGTCCGACGTCTTCCAGCCAGGACCATCACACCCTTTTGTCTGAGTGGAGGATTCTTTAATGATAGTCTCGGTCTCATGATATCGATTGCCGCACAGCCTCTTCATTGCAAAGCTGTTTGGACGAATACCTCTCACAGCTTTGGTTTAAATTTAGAGTGCATAACAGCCTTCGACATCTGGGCGCCTAAATCGCTCCTCTTTCCCCCAACCTCCATGGCCGACAACCCACACTACCCAGAAGATCCTTCCTTTGATTCCCCGGCCAGCTCAAACTCCGACCCATCTCCGTGACTTGTTCTCCGTTACTGTCGCGTGCTGCCTCTCTAAGGAATTCCAGGTCCTCTGGCGCCTTCATTACGAATTCTCGGAACTTTACCATCGCGGGAGGTCAGTTCACGAATATTATAAACTGTGCTCCTACCATACCTTCCGGTAAATGGTCTATATTCCATTGATCCGTTGCTTACAGCCTAATGTGCTCCACCACGTAGATTTCCGAACGATCCCACTAGGGGACCTGGATCTGCGGCATGAGATACGTCTAGATGGTGGGATTGCGAAGCGAAAACTTGGACTGCCCATAACGCGGCGCATTTATTCGGCCCATGTTGAGAGAAAGCAGTCGGACATGACTGTGGCCGTATACCAGGGCCAAAACGCAGAGCAGGTACGTCTGTCAGTTTCGGGGCATTGCATATTCTGACAGTGGACCTCGTGAAGGCTTGGAGACGCGACATCGCGAATTATTCTGGACTTCGGTTAGTTCCATCCACGTTCCTATGATTAACCTTACACGTACAGGCAGGCATCCGAACATTGTCCAGCTCTATGGCGCCGTCAATTCAGGCGGCCTGTATGCTACAATTTTCCACGACGGTTCGTCATCATCGACAGTGGTCGCTATCGCTGAACTTGTCTGTAATTAGATCTGGTGCCTTGGGACCAATTTTTAGAAGAATACCGGCATTCAATAATATCCACTGTATACCTTTACGCGCAGATTGTATGTGCCTAATAATATTACATTACCTGAGGTACTGAATTTCTGTAGGACACAGAATTCGATGTACGCAGGTTGAAAGCCCTGACCAATTTCAAGTGATTCATGTCCGTCGCAGGGTGCAGCGGAAGATGTTCGGCCTCTCTTGGGGGAATCCTACTGGGCATGTTTGACATCTTCCGTGAATGCTTGGCCTCTTACCTATCGCAGCTGCGTTCTCAATCCATGTCTTGGATACGGCGTTCAACAGGTCGACTCTGCGTTGAGATTGCATCCGATTTTTACACCCCCATCATCCCCTACATGTCAACGGACAGCTCGCACAACATCCCATTATCCTCTCTCGGCTCTTACCCAGAGGCGAGGATCATTGATCGTCTAACTATGGACGAGTTTCACCATATTTGCGACGGGTGTCTGTCAAGAACAGAATACAGACCGATGCCGGACAAGGTTCACCTAGGTGCAATCGGCTCACTGCAGGGTGAAAGTCTGCAACAGATTGCGCATATGCTTAATTGCCCTTTCCCTGACCATGGTTGGAGTGGGACACCTACTCGTATGGAGAATGGCTGGAGTCGGTAGGTGCTATTTCTTTCGCAACCAGCGGATCTAATGGTCTGAAGGTTGCATTCTTCCGGTGTCACTGCAGGAGCATTTTACCGAGTATTCACCGCTAACTCAGACTACTGGCTTTGTCAGACGAACTATATAATCAGCCAACAAAACCAAAAGAATTGTTGTAAGCCCAACACTGATCACAAACTTCACAATCTTTATTCTCGCATAGTCCTTGTATCTCGCATTGCCTATTGGCTGAGATTTTCTGAGACTCTAGAAGAAATCCCGGAAGGCTACTTGTTCCTCTGTCCGGTAGAGCATCTCCGGGACGATGATGGCAGATGGCTTTCAAACCCTGAATGTCCAGTGTATTGGTCACTCGACCCTTCCGGAAACCAAAGGCTCAGTCCAGAGGAGGCATCCGGGCGAGGATTTCCAGCCCTTAAATTGCAGGCGATTGTTTGGATGAAATCCTGGGATGAAAGTATCTATGAAGCGCTCAGCCGCTTTCACGCGGCCAAGGGATTCGATCTCAATAGTCAAGACGTCGCACGGCACTTTGGATACCCACTTTATGAGCTTTCTTCCGCAACTAACAGTGCGCATAGTGGGTACCAGTTTCTATGTCTCGCTCTGACTTAGCTCAAAATCCATAGTTGAAGAACTAGATTCAAACAACAGTGACGATCCGATCTGGACGCAGGAGCCCAGTGCGCATAGTAGGTATCAGTGTCATGTTTCTGTGTTTCATTCTGACTTTGTTCAAAATGTATAGTCGAGGAAGCAGATTTGAATGCCAGCAACGATGCGGTCGTGATGCAGGATAATTCACGCCCTCAAAAGTTCAGAGTTATAATCCTCGGATGTCTCGGGTCAATCCTGGCACTCGTGGTGTCGTGGTCGTACATTTACTTAATTGTCGGTGGGGAGAGAGACCACTAACAGAAGGAGGACTTACTAACAGAAGGAGGACTTTATTGCATTGTAGACGATCGTGTCAGAGCTACCAATTTTGTACATGCGTTCCCACTAATATCCCTGAGGATGTAAGAGTGATTGAAACAAATTAGACAGTTTGATTCCAAGGTTGCAGCCCATCAAGTGGATTGCGTACCCGTCAAAGAAGTCACACATTCGAGATTGAATCGAGAAGAAGGCCATTGTACCAGGACAAAATATTGCCTGTTTTCTCATTGCAATACACATCGCGTTTTCCACACTTTGCTTGTTTGTGCTTGTACGTGCTTGTACGTGCACGTACAAGGTCCAAAAGCTCGCAAGCTCACAAGACAACAAGCCAGGTCCAAAATCCCACAAGACATCAAAAAAAAAAAAATCCTAACCTATCCTATTAGATTAAAGGCATCATTTCTGCAATATAATTTTTTCAAAACAAGGTAAAAAGGTCGCAAGGTCACAAGTTTTTTGTGATCTTGCTGATGCACCCATGATCCTTTTTTCAATTTGAAATACACTTGCGGTGCCTGGTGGCGGTGCTAGTGCGCATCGATATTTGATGGCGGATCGTGATGCCCTGGTGGCACTTCCCCGCCGCGCGTGGTATTACAGCTACCCACTATTAGGCAAGTATCTGGATCTTCGAAAACATTTGAATTTAGGAAATCATGTTCGCAGATACCATAGATAACGTCACCAGTACCCCTACCAAGCCTACAGAATTATGTCTACAGCATCCCTCGATGGGCACAGCTCTCTTCCAGCTGTGTGTACAGAAGCTGCTGCTGTCCATGCTGTACGTGTTAATGCGGAGTGAAACAACAATAACTTGACCAGCTTGCTCTACAAGGCTGTGACAACCAGCGCCTAATCTGATTGCGCAAAGCTGTAGTCGCCCTCTTCTCCTCCATCCCTCCATCCCACTACGACTTTACAGTAGTTAAATTAAAGGGAGGGAAGGAATATGGTCCCGCGATCGGATCATTATACTTGATGACTACGAAACTGTACAGCTATCCAGGTGGCTCATTTTAAAATTCTCGCCCGTGTGCCCCGTCTCACCTCCGATTTTTTTCCACATTCTGAAAAAGGAATATTCCTCTCAAAAGAAAATCAGGGGATCGACACTAATCTCAGTGGCCGCTGACCTTCGTTATTCCAGGCAAGCGACCCGAAACCGGATTCACGGCGACCCTCCCGTTGAACCCATTCTTCAACACAACAATATCCCACATCCACTAATCAGATTAATGCTCCACCGAACGAGAACGACGTTTGAGATCCGCCGCTGTTAACTGGCAGCGATGGAGACTGGCGGCTCGCAGGATTGCAATCCGCCATCTTTTGAACCGGCGCGGTGGCGATGCTAGTACGCATCAATGCTAATCGCCGATCGTCTGCCGCCGCCGTGGTCATTCGCGCACTTGCGCTTATGATACGTCATGCCGGGCGGGCATCGCAAGGATTATTGAATTACGGGGTACTGGGTAGGGTTACGGGCGTGGAGACAGAGGATATTACCCTGCGGAAATTTGCGTAAATATTCTATGATTGTTATAACTGTGAACTCTCCGCGGTGGGATGAGAGCGAAATGTACTAAGAAGCAACACAGCAGTTCCCGGGCATGCACACACTGGAGGTGGTGGTAGTAGAAATATGTAGGAGACCGGATCGGATAGCCGAATTCATGGGAACACACGATGGGAGGGCGAATTTGATGGCCATGGTGGGTTCCGAGTGGACCCACGAAAACGCCATCGATATTCGCCGGCCGAGGATATGGTGATACAGAGCAACGTGAGGTGCAGGTCCGTGGGCGTGTATGGGCGCCCAATTGCAACAACCTCACTCAACCCCTAACCGCTACTGACCGGGAAACACCGGCGTGGCACGTAGACGCGACTGGCCACCACCCAGACGCATGGCATTGGACCCGAGGCATCGTGGCGCCACGCGGCTCGCTGTTGACGCCATCCTGCGGGTGCTGCGTTCTCGGCAGCGTGGCATTTCGTTCCCTGGAGCACTGAGGCGCGTTAGGGCGCGTTTCTCAGTCTACTTTGAGTCTACTAGTGCTGTCGCTGTCTGTGCACATCTTGGAAATTGGGAAATGCTTGAAGAAATTGTGAAATGTTTGAAGAAATTGCGAAATGCTTACTGGTCGTTCTTCCCCTCCCCTTCGACTTCGCTTTCCCCATTAAATGCTACTGGCTATCGAGCCCGACTCAAAACCGCGTTCCTACCTGGACTGGTAATGAGAACACCTCCAGCCTGGACTGGGAACAAGGCTTCCCTTGAATTGCGGGAGCCTTTCAGAGGATGCTTGGGCCGCGGATTTGCATTTTTCTTGGATCATATCATATTGTCGGCAAGTCCCGGCTCGGGCGGGAATCGATCGATTACGCCATCGATCGCACCTCATGAATCATCGAAGGCCTTAAAAAACGGACGACGCGGCTTATCTTCTCATATGTGTATGGCCACAACCGCTGCCAGGACACCGACGACATCCTCGCCTCCATCAACATCTCCTCCTCGTCCCAATTCGTCAACTGGGGACTCACCTACCACTGCCACCCCCTTGCCACATTCGAGCTGGAGAATGAAGAGCACTGCGAATTCGTCCTGGTCTTCGTGCGGCGGGAGGGCCGCTGCTCGCGTTGAGTAGTAGCCACCTTCGTCACTTTGTTACTTCACGTAGGTACGCGAAACTTCGTCACTTTTGATGGGAATCTGAGAAAGTTCGTCACTTTTCCTCCTTTCTGTGAAAGCTCGTCACTTCAACTCGGCACCTTCAAGACCTCGGAACACCGGCCATCAGTGTTCATTCACACAAGCCAGGGAGTGTTTTTTTATATAGATCCCTCACCCTAACACTAACCCTAACCACTAACCACTAACCACTAACTTCTAACCAGTAACCTCAAACCAAATCCACCTAACGAAAACACTAACCTCACCCGAACCTAACCGGCTATCTCGGCAAACTGTTGATTTTCATCACTCCGTGATGTGCCGAGGAGTCAGCGCTTGACAAGCCCGGAATACTAACTCACGAACTTTCATAGAAAGCCATCAAACTCACGAACTTTCACCAATTCCCATCAAAGTGACGAAGTTTCCCAACGCTACGCGAAGTAACGAAGTGACGAAGATGGCGCGGACTCGCTCGCGTTCCACATGGTGCAGTTCTTCCTCTTCATCGGGCACTACACCCTCTGCGTCAACACCCTCACGGGCCGCTTCTTCGCATGGCTCTCCAGCTGGGACGTCACCCTTGTCGACGACGGCCCCGCTATATTCAACGTCGAGTGTTGCGTGTGTTCCTCCTTCTCCCTCCCTCTCTTCCTCCCCTCCTCTTTCCATCCAATCTGTCTCGCTAACGCATCCCCGAATGCACGCACAGTACCCCCAACACACAACCGAACGGGCCGTCTCCTTCGGAGGCGGCTGACCCAAACGGCCTCCTCCCGCACTTCCTGTTGGAGATACGGTTCTCCGCTCCGGACGACGTGTGGCTGAGTTTCAGTTATGGCAGGAGATGTATTGGAGTTGGATCGCGCAGTCTGAGTATAAGTGCATCCTCTTTCCAGCTGTCTGTTGTTCTCGTCAGGGGCCAATATGATGTAAGTTCTCAAAGACCAGTTTCGCTTCAGCCGCTGATTGTTCAACCAATCTATCCACTCTAGAGTACGTCTCTTTCTCCTACCACAGACTCATTTGTTTAATCGTTTCTCCCAGACTGATACAGTGAGCCGCTTTTCCCTCCAAATCATCATTGCTCTGTGTCTAATGGTCGAATTCAGAATCTACCCATATTTCATGACATACCCCAGAGGTAAAGACTAGGATTTGCCCCGAGCTTTCCGTGTCTGATCTATTTCATCCAGATGTGGTCAACAAGACGTCCGTCCTTGTGGCTCTCTCGAGCAATTTCACGACAGTCTTCACGTGCCTGTCGGCCAACTACTTGTACCTAGTGCCGGTGCATAAATCATTCATTCCCATGTTCCTAATGTCACGATATTTTCTCTCTCTTCCAGTTCTAACACCAGGCAGCTTTAATAGGAACTCAGGTAAGCTTACATCCTCAGCCCGATCCCACTGCTAACATATCTTGCGCAGTCGTACCTTCCTAGTACCTACCCAGTATGTTGGTTTCATGTGTCGACGGTACATAGCTACTTACCCAGTCCCGACCCTGGTGTGTTGCAGTCTACATCGTCAGCACCTCCATTAGCGCGGGTGTTGTCCAATTCTGGCTCGCTCGCATGGTCTTCAATTTGTATGTCCGCCACTCGAGACGTTGCTTGCACTTATAATTACTAACTTTGCCTTCAGGATAAAACATGGATTTGGATCCCGGCCATTACGGTCTTCATCTTCGCCGGGCTGCTGCTACCGCGGGTCTCATCATCGATTCGTCGTACGCGGCGCACGGACACCTCGTCAAGTAGGTGCTTACTCAAATGGCGGTTGAATTATTTCTAACAGAAGGGGTTGAAGATGGGTTACCCTCTGGCTGAGTGGATGCGTCGGCGCCGACGCCGTGATCACCGCCGTTCTGCTCATTAAATTCCACACCATCAAAACCAATTTCTCGGACACCAAGAGGTATGCTTGCGTCTTCTTCTGATATCCGCGTGTTGCCTATGTAGTCAGCTTAATACGCCGCTTATCGGTCGCCGCCGTCTGGAACGGCTCTATAACCAGTCATGACGTGCGTATTAAACTCGCGTTCTTCCTGCGTACATAGATTTATGATTCGTGCAGTATCGTTACGCTCGTCATCTTCACCCTTCAGCCCCGGACGAATTGTACGTGTTTCCAACCTTTCCCTTTCGATCCGTCCTAACTGGCATTATAGCTGCGGTCATATTTGAGGCAAGCTTTACCTCTGCCGCTCCCTTGATACCTTAATTAACTTGCCGTTCAGATGACCATCGGCCGTGTCTACACCCTGTAAGCCCCGTCCTCCTTCGTCCCAGCGCGCACCAATCCCTCTAAATTCAACCTAAACAACCGCTCCGCCTTGCTTGGCGAATCGCAGAGTGGCACATCCATCACACAGGAAGACCCTGGCGGACGCGGCGAGCCCGACGATCATGCACATCCAGCAGGACATCGAGACGCACTACCGCCCGGACGCCGACGCGGGGTGCGCGGACGACATCCAGCTCGGGTACAAGATGCACTTGCAAAATCAAAACCCGGAGGCTAACGACCGCGTCTCCGGGGTCGATACGGTCGTCACGCTGGAGAAGCCGTGTAATATGGGTTCTGATGCGAGCGGGGAGGGGTTTGATTTATTAGAGTCGGAATGGGTATAGTTGGTTGTGGAATTGGTTTGTCGCATATAAACTGGGTTTGGTCGTGAAACTTTGAATTGATCATTTCTCGAAACGATGTTCTGTCGTATTTTTCGTTGGGGACCTGCTTCATGCGAATAGTTCGGCGGCCCCAAACGTTACTGGTATACATCAAGATTCGTTGGCAGTGGTGTATCACACCGGTTGCGCCCGACATTAATCTACTGTGCATGCCTCGTACTTGCTCTTTGTGGTGCAAAGTCCCTTTGTACTCCAGGAGGAGGAGGAACATCTCTTACTTGGCCTTGATCCCAAATTGAACCTGATCCAAAAAGGATTCCGTGCGGCCATGCAACGTTCATTTGAGATTAAATTTCATTTGTGTATTTCAACTTTAAAGGCTCTTAGGCTGGAAATGATTATTCAGCGGCCTATTCGACACTGAGAAGTATCACTTTTCCTTGGACGTTGAATTCAACCCTTGCATATGTTATTCTCCCATATAAATTTGGTACCAATACTTGTACCATTTCTGGAAAATCCGATGAGCAGCTCTGTGGAGAGTTGCGTGTTCACCTTCGAGATCAATCCATTCAAGCTTCGAGAAGCAAGAGAATGTTAGTGAGAATCGTCGCAGCAGCTTCGGATCACGATCCGATTATTACAAAGTAAATGGGCAATGACTCCACAACACGTTGTTTCTCGCAGCGTTGTCTCTTCCGCTGACATGATTCTTACTTGGACTTAATTGCACTGCTTTGGTGAATGCCCGATCACAGCCATGCACAGCTGCGACTCGCAATCTCGCGCCGATAAACAAACATGACTCCTATCCAGATTCACAGCCTCTACTACATCAGGAAAACCAGGTGACACTTGACAGTGGTTACCAGTGCTGCCTAGGGCCCTAGTGCCCATAGACACATCCCCTCTATGCAGCACTAGGCAGCTCTGCATAGTGGCACGCCATCACTATACAGCACTAGGGAAGCACTAGGGAAGCGCTATGCAGCTCGGCGCTTCACATTTATTCTGTACATTGCTAGCCACGCTAGCGCGCTACTATTAGCTGTATTCCAGCCCTTTCTCAACGGTATTAGACGTGAACATGAAATATATTCATTCAACTAGCTACGCATACAGCCTGTGCCATATTTGAGCCGTCGCCGGAACATCGGCCTCAACGCAACCCCCGCACTGTATCTCCCTTCCACCGCTCCACGCCCGCTCCCCCTACGTGTGTATCGCCCACGGCATTGTGTATATCGTACCGTACCTGCTCGCCTCCGCCGTCTCTTCGTCCTGCGCATTTGGGTGGGTTCGTAGTGCGTTGGAAGTATCAAAAAAAAAAGGAGCTGAATTAGTCGTGAATAACGGTGGGTACTGCGGAACATACCACACACCAAACGCCCCGTGAGCACGGTTTCATCCCTCAAAAGCATGCCATATTAGTCGTCTCAGACTCCTCGAAACAACGCACCAGCCACGCACCTATGTTCACCGTGAGCGCATGAGTCTGCGCACAACCAAAAATCGTGCACTCTGCCGGCGCTGCGGGGCAACTTGTGTGCACAGTTAGCAAGCAATTGCAAAATGGGCATCGGTCGTGCTTACCCGCCAGCTTTGGTCGATGGTTGCACTTCGAGAGCGATTGAACTGCGAAATGGGGACCTGCACATGCTCGTTCCGTGCTACGGTGTGTCGCACACACCGTTGATATAGTCCACCCATATGCGCGTCCATGCAATACAGCTTGCATGTTCCGGATGCAGCACTAGTCCCGGTGGTGCCACTGGTCGTCGCATAGCGATTCATTAGCATCAGTTCAGAGGTAGAAAATTTGGAGGGAGACACACCTAGATCCCGGCTGCAGCGTATCCGCACCGACCGTCTCATACGCACTGCTGCGCCCTCCGCCTCTGCTCGCCTCGATGCGTCCTCGCACACACAGCATACCACAACACCACAAGGCAGATTACGGGGACCACGGGGCCTCATATATTCGATGCGGCGTTCAGGCGAAAGCAGGAGAGGTCAAAGCAGGTAGGAACTCGGTAGCGACCATGGAAGTGGGAGAAAGAAAGAAGTGGCGACCAACCATTGTTTGGAGCGGTTTGGTCTCGCACGTGCAATCGGGTCTCACGCCGCCAGACTCACGCCGGGGCCGCGGCCATTTGATTCAGTCCCGGCGATTATCGTCTGTGACCCTCTCACCATTGCTTTCCGCATTCATCACGACAGCGGTGGACTCGATACCTAGTTTGCGTACACTGACAAGAAGGTCGCACATGAACGCGCACTGGCAGGCACGACGTGAGATATTCGACGTAGTACGCTGACTCGGAGTGTTGAAACTTTGCATGCATATATATGTACGTAGATGGAGCTGCGCCGCTTTATTGGGAGGGTTACATGTTGGTATCCTATTTTTATGTTTTTACTTCAATGAAATATACACCCATTCCTGCATCGCCGTTGTGCAAGCGGCAGTGACGAGCTGCCTAGTGCACAGGGTGCAACGCCATAGTGCTGCCCAGTGCTGCATAGTGCTTGGCGCTGCACTATGCAGCTGCACTATACAGCACTGGGCAGCACTAGGGATGCTAGGGCATGCTAGGCCACTAGGGCTCCACTATGGCTCGGCTACGGTTTTCCAGATGTATTCGCGTCTACAGAAGCTGATGGTGCTGACAGCTTTGCCGCGGTGATCGCTATTCAAGGCTGTCATAATCCGCTTCGCGCAAAGCTGTACTCAACCGTTTTTCTTCTTTCCTCCTCATGCCTCCATTGAGTCGCCAGCAAACACGGGAGAGCATACTTAGCTGGTGGTGCGATCGCAACCCGCAGGGCGCAACTATCGACCTCCCTTGGCTCTGATCAGATCACGCATTTGCTTGAAGCTCGAAATTTTGAAGTTCGGGAATAGACGTGGAAAATTTTGGGTCGTCTGGCGGGCCATGAGTCCACAGTGGTGTTTGTTTTAAGATTAAACCCATGTCTCCGGCTCGTGTCCCTTTTGCAGTGAGTTCCAATTATCTGTTCAGTTCTTGATTACACTTTTGATTGAAGCAGCAACGAGGATGTCGGTGTTGTCCGCGCTGCGATGTACGCATTACTTATTGGTCAGACGGCGCACAAGCGGCCATGGAAGGGAAATCATAGACTATCTCACGGACTTACTTGAATCACCTCACCCCCATGTGCGGAGATGGACATGTTGGACAGTAGGACGCTTGGCTATTCACAAATCCACCGCTGTGGCCGTCTTAGAGCTGGAGCCTTGTGTACCGCTCGTGACACTTTCAACAACGTCAGTCTCAACCTTAATTTTTGGACAAGGGTTCTGATGTTAGACTAGGAACGATATCGATTCCTTGGTCCGGGAGGGTGTAATGTACGCACTCTCTAGGATCACCAATTGACCGGCCGCCGCACAGGCTGTTGTGAAAACAAAGAGACTGAATAACATCATGCTGACCTTGTTAAATTCGCGAAATTCGCAGCTCCGACGATGGCCGTGTTGGACAGTGGCCAATCTCGGTAATCATGGATGGACGACTTCTGCTGTCTTGGGGTTGAAACCATGTGCCTACCTTGCTTCCCATCTTTCGTGAGTTTCGAGTATACAAATTCTTGAACAATGTTCTGATGTTGATGTAGTGACGAGGATGTTCAGGTTATCGAGGGGCGATATATGCTTTATCTCGGATTACCCAGTGGCCCAACGGAGCAAAAGCTGCCGTAGAAGCAAGGACCGTCCACCATGTCGTGGAACTGCTTGCCTCTCCGAATTATATGATCCGATAACGCACGTGCAAGATGCTGGAAAATTTAGCATCTCATGAATCAACGGCCGTGGCTGTTCTAGCCTTGAAACCTTCCGTGCGGCTCGTATTTCTACGGTAGGTTCCTAATGAAACTTATACTAGTCGTGCTTAACTGAATTAGCGGCACCAATTCTCCCGGTCGCAGAAGCGCAGTTGCCGCTCTCGCTAAAATCAGCGAACCCCGGCGGGTACTGTGGATCTGGGAAACACATGCGTTTTGGAGCACGTCGCGGAACTAATGGAGTCGGGGGATCGCGATGTGCAATTCGAAACTTGCTCCATTCTCAGAAACCTCGCTCGCTACAAACGGTGTGCTTTATGATCTAGTATATGACTCCCATGTCGCTTTAGTGACCATTTTTATTCATGCGTCGGATGAGATAATCTAGGCTCCCTAGTCAGATCATACAGTAGTATCCCATAGTCAGACTCCACAATATTTATGATAGTCTATAAATCCATAGTCATGCTTATGGTATATCAAGTTTTTATGTGGATGTAATTTTGGGAGATGGGAAAACCAATCTGATTAGAGAAAGTTCACATCAACAATATTATGAATCGGGTTTGATTTGAAGTTAGCTACAGTCTTGTACCTAGAAATGGGACAATCAAATCTGATTTGATCTTGTACATACATCTGCATTGATTTGTTCACAAACTGAGCCACTCAAAACCTTCTTTCAAGTCCAATGTATATGCCTATCAAAGTTTAATGCCAATCGGCCGCGAAGTTGTCGAGATCGGGACTTATCTGTCTCGATTTCCGTTATCAATCAAAAGATGGGCTAATGGGACGCACAGCCACCGGTTGCTTGATCTTCATTCTTCTTACTCAAATAATGCCATTCCACTGGAGGGTTGCTTTGAATTGATTCTTAGAATGTTCACCAGTTTATTCGGACCCGTGCCTTCGTCACGGAGACGCCCGCACACAGTGGATACAGAGCTCGCCCGCACACGGCGGATACAGAGTCGGGGGGTTCGCCCGCATACGGCTAATTCCGAGCTGTCACCTGACGCTCACATGACTTTCACATGACTCTCGGCTAGTTGTGTTTTAATGTATAGGACAAGCTTTACGACCCGTGCCTTCGGCACGGCCGACTCGCTGCGCTCGCGTCCGTCCCTTCGGCGGGTCGACAGCTTGTTGGGGCTCCGCCCCAAACCCCGGGGGGAGGGGCTCCGCATTTCAGTAGGAAAGTGTAAATCAAATATGAAAATTCCATAAACAGGGTACAATAATTAAAGTAATGATAACTACTGAGCATTGATAAATATACTGTGCATCATTCAGTCAGAGAAAGGCTTTGTAAAAGAGACTTGAAAACAAATTAAAGCAGCACCTCAGGGTCTACAATATTTTTTGTGACAGTAGAATTAAGGTCTTGCTTGAATAGCACTTGGATCCACTGACTGAATGTGCACCTAGAGAGTGCAACATAAAGCTGTCCATGAGCAAATACATCTATGCACAGGTCCAGGCCAACATAGTCTACAGATTGACCCTGGGATTTGTTTATTGTCATTGAAAATGCCAGATGGACAGGGAATTGACATTGTTTCATAACAACAGAAAGCTGTTCTGCAGAGGGAATAACACACCTTGAGCAACACACTAAAGATAAAGCTTACAGAGGCTTTGAGGCAAGGTACAGCAAAGAGGGGAATAGAAGTGCTGAAATCTGAGGGAAAAACACAGCTAGATCTTATTGAGATACAGGCAGACAGTAGTGTATTATTACAGGGCAAAAGACAATTATCTCTGCAATTAAGGAGGAGTGAGAGGCAGTCTATAAGCAAAGAACAAATCCTCATACCTTATTGGGCAGGCAGTCTAGGTGCTGTGGAGAAGAGAGAGAGAATGGTACTGCAGATAGGAGCCTTACGCGAGGTGTCCGAAAGGCAGTGCAGGCCTTCGGCCGAAAGAATCACGTGACAATATCAGGTGATTCATTCGGTGCAGTGTCTGTAATGTTTTTCTATATAGGATGTTATGCAACCCGTGCCTTTGTTCCGGAGGCTCGCCCCAGACACGGTGGATTCTCAGTTTCCGCGCAGACACGGCGGATTCCGAGTTCGGGGGTTCGCCCGCACACGGCTTATTCCGAGCTCTCACATGACGTTCATGTGACTTTATCAGGTGACTTTTTAAGTGGCTGTGTCCGACGTCTTTTCATATATAGGACAAGCTTTAGGACCCTGCCTTCGGCACGGACGCTCGCTGCACTCGGTCCGTTCCTACGGCGGGTCCACAGCTTGTTGGGGCTTCGCCCCAAACCCCGTGGATTCTCAGTTCCGCGCAGACACGGCGGATTCCGAGTTCGGGGGTTCGCCCGCACACGGCTAATTCCGAGTCGTAGGACCCGGCGGCAACATCTCGACAGCCGGCAGCAACATCTCGACAACATCATGTGAATTTCCACATGACTTTCTGTCAAAGGCTGTGCTCATCGTGCTTTCATGTATAGGATATGAAATTTCATGCTACCAGGTCCAGTGCAAGTGGGTGAAATACAGGTCTGAAGTTAAGGATGTCACATGTGTCACAGACCCATTTTGGGCTTAAATTTCCTCTGGAGAGCGAGTTGTGATCACTTCAGCGATGTTAGAGCCAAATCAACTCTGTAGCATGTAGCTGGTAGTGTATATACACTCTCAAAAAATTTGGAGAATTTTGTGACCTATTTCAAGTGAGATATTGAAGTTAAAGATTTCGACTTTCTGTGGTTTGGATATTGATGGCTTTCGGCATCGGGCTCTACAGTCACTTTCACCCCCAAAACTATACACACTCAAGGGTAACATGTTCAGGAAGATGCCTCCAAGATTGCAAGGCCAGGGGACCAGAGTTCACGCCAAAATCATGGTTTGTCCCATTTCGGGGTCTCGTCCCATTTCTAGGTACAAGACTGTATAGCCTATCAGGTGCATTGTACTTAACAAGGGAGTCACACCGATTAACGCCCACTGGCAAGATTCAGCGCCCAGTATAGTTCGTTCCGGAATGATTCAAAACGGGCGCAGATTTTTTGTCCTTCTAACGTAGTGGCGGTGCTATTACGCATCAGCGAATCATATCGCGCATCATATCGTGATGGGCTGATTGTGGTCCCTCTCTGATTGGATGTTGAAGTCAGTAAAGGTATTCATTGACAGTGCTTCCAGCATTCAAATTGACAGTGCTTCCAACATTCAAAACAGTTACGGCAAAAGTCAGTGGGCAAGTGGTGCGTGGAAACTTTGTAATCTATTTCCGCTGGCTCGGATGGAAACTACCTCTCAAACCTGCACATTACCCTACATTCTTCACGAGTAGATTGACTCGATGGTTTCTTTCCGGACTCAACGACACCAGAGACGACTCAGACATTACCATCTGCGAAGAACGGCCTTCAAGAACCGGTCAAAATACCTACTTCGTATGCATTGTCCGACGTCTTCCATCTTGGACCGTCGCACACTTTTGTCTGAGTGGAGGATCATTTGCAGCCGGTGCACAAGGATTTTTCAATGATAGTCTCGGTCTCATAATATCGATTGGCACACAGCCTCGTCATTGCAAAGCTGTTCGGACGATCACCTCTCACAGCTTTGGTTTAAATTTAGAGTGCATAACAGCTTTTGATCTTTGGGCGCCTACATCGCTACTCTTTCCCCAACCTCCATGGCCGACAGCCCATACTACCCAGAAGGTCCCTCCTTTGAATCCCTGGCCAGCTCAGACTCCGGCCCCTCTCCGTGACTTGTTCTCCGTTTCTATCGAGTGCGATCTCTCTAAGGAATTCCAGGTCCTCCGGCGCCTTCATTACGAATTCTCGGAACTTTACTATCGCGGGGGCCCAATTTACGTCGAATGTTATAAACTGTGCTCCTACTATACCTTCCGGTAATTGGTCTATGCTCCATCGATCCGTTGCTTACAGCCTAATGTGCTCCACCACGTAGACTTCCGAACGATCCCGCTAGGGGACCTGGATCTGCGGCATGAGATATGTCTAGATGGTAGGATTGCGAAGCGACAACTTGGACTGTCCTGTGTGCGGCGCATTTACTCGGCCCGTATTGAGGGAAAGCAGTCGAACATGACTGTGACTGTGTACCAGGGTAGAAACGCACAGGAGGTACGCCTGTCAGTTTCAGGGCATTGATTATTCTGACAGCGGATGTCGTGAAGACTTGGAGACACGAACTCGCGCACTATTCTGGACTTCGGTTAGTTTCGTCTATGTTCCTATGATTAATGTTACATGTACAGGCAGGCATCCGAACATCGTCCAGGTCTACGGCGCAGTCAATTCAAGCGGCCTGTATGCCATGATTTTCCACGACGGTTCGTCATCGTTGGTCGTGGCCGCTATCGTTGACTTGTGTGTCATTAGATCTGGTATCTTTCGACCAATTTTTAGAGGAATACCGGCATTCAGTACTATCCGCTGCATACCTCTACCGACAATTTGTATGTCTGCAATTATTCCATTCTACAAGGGATTGAATTTCTGTAGAACACAGAAGTCCGCGTACGAAGTTTGAAGGCCCTGACAAATTTTAGCTGATTCCTGTCCGTCGTAGGCGGGGGTGGAATATGTTGAGTCCCTCTTGGGGGAAGCCTACATGGCATGTTTCAAATCTTCCGTGAATTCTTGGCCTCTAACCTGTCGCAGTTGAGTTATCAAATCATGCCTTGGATACGGCGTTCAACAGGTCGAATCTGCGTTGAGATTGTATCCGAATCCATGCGTCACGGCATCCCATTCGTGCCAACGAACAGCTCCCACACTATTCCATTATCCTCTCTCGGCTCTGACCCAGAGACAAGGATCATTCATCGTCTAACCATGGACGAGTTTCACAGAATTTGCGACTGGTGTCTGTCAAGAATAGAATACAGACCGATGCCGGACAAGGTTCACCTGGGTGCAATCGGATCGCTGCAGGATGAAAGTCTGGAACAGATTGCGCATATACCTAATTGCCCTTTCAGCGACGGTGGTTGGAGCATGACACCTACCCATACGAAGAATGGCTGGAGTCGGTAGGTGCTATTTCTTTCGCAACCAGCGGATCTAATGGTCTGAAGGTTGCATTCTTCCGGTGTCACTGAGGGAGAATTTCACCGAATATTGACAATTGACACCGGCGCAGACTACTGGCTTTGTCAGGCGAACTATATAATCAGCCAACAAAACCAAAAGAATTGTTGTAAGCATAACATTGATCACAAACTTAATTTTCCTTAATCTCGCATCACAGCCCTCGTATTTCGCATTGCCTATTGGCTGAGATTTTTTGGGACTCCAGAAAAAATCCCGGAAGGCTACTTGTTCCTCTGTCCGGTAGAGCATCTCCGGGACGATATGGGCAGATGGGTTCCAAACCCTGAATGTCCAGCGTATTGGTCCCTCGATCCCTCCGGAAACCAAAGGCTCAGTCCAGAGGAGGCATTCAGGCTTGGCTTTCCTTCTTTTGAGCTGGACGTGACTGTTGTCATGAAATCTTGGCATGAAAGTGTTTATGCAGCGCTCAGCCGCTTCCACGCGGGCAAGGGATTCGACCCAAACAGTCAAGACCTCGCCCGGCACCTTGGATACCCGCTTTACGAGCTTTCTCGCCCAACCGACAGCGCGCATAGTGGGTACCAGTTTCATGTTTCTGTGTCTCGCGCTGACTTGGTTCAAAATGTATAGTCGAAGAAATAGATTCGAACGCCAGCGACAGTGCGATCTTGGCGCAGGATCCCAGTGCGTATAGTGGGTACCAGTTGCATGTTTCTGTGTCTTGTTCTGACTTCGTTCAAAATGTATAGTTGAGGAATTAGATTCAAATGACAGCGATGATGTGATCTTGACGCAGGATATTCCGCACCCTCAAAAGTTCAGAGTTGTTATCCTCGGAGCTCTCGGGTTAATTCTGGCAATCGTGGTGTCTTGGTCGTACACCCACTTAGTTTTCGGTGGGGAGAAAGACCACTGACAGAAGGAGGACTTTATCACATTGTAGATGAATCGTGTCAGAGCTACCAATTTTTTTACATGCGTTTCCATCAATAGCCCTGAGGATGCAAGAATGATCGAAATAAATTAGCGTGTGAACTCCTATACCACCGACGTTCCAGCCGGATAAGATAAGCGTCTACCACGAGCCGTGGTGGGTAGGGGAGATCACGAAACGGGGATCACCGCTGATTCTCCGTTTCGTGGTGTGGGGGAAGAGCCATAGGCTCGTCCGCTCGTCCACCTGCGGCGAGCTGCGTGGGCGACTGGGGGGGTCGCGCTGCGCCCCGCCGCGAGGGGAAATGATCGAGGGCGAGGGTACGGGCTCTGAGCGCCCGGAGAGACTCCCGGGGGAGACGGCAAGGCACGCCGAAGGCGCGAAGCCAACTCTACCAACCCAGAGCATAAGCTCACCCCAGTTGGCGAAGCGCCTGCGGCGCGCCGCCGGCTTACCCCACAAGAGCTGGAGCTCGGGATCGGGTGTGTGTGGCCAAATGTAAGATTTATTGCTTGTAAGAATAGACAATTGGGTGATAAGAAGTAAGAAAGAAAGTGACGGCGCAGTAAGGTAGTTAGAGCTGCTCGTCTGCATTGAAGACGGCGATTCCGGTGGCAACGCGAAATGCCTCGAAAGCTTGGGCGACGTCCGCCAATTTCTGCTGGTTATAGGCTTTGCCAATGTTCATGGGGATGATGTGTTCAATCTTTCGCCGGTAAAGAAGGAAGGCGAGGGAAGTCCACCCACCGAGCGCCGCGACGATATCGCAAGGGACCCCCGCCAGAAGGAGCTCTGTCGAGCCTCCGATGCGGAAGCTGTGCCCGAAAACCGCTAGAAGATTTGCCGCCTTCCAGATTGGCTGGCAACGACGCAGGAACCAGTCCTTCGTCATGGGGGACCAGTTGCCTCTGTCGTTGTGGAAGGTGAACAGGGGTGCGTCTGCGGGGGTACGTTGGTTTACTTGCAGGTGAATCCTTGAGGGCTTTCAATGGGCACAGGTCATCGTCGCGATCGGTGAGGGTCAACGTGGCGCCTCGTTTGCGAGTAGATTTGGTCCAAGGCAATGCGATGGTCGTTGCCGGTGTGGAGGAGGCGGACCGTATGCACTTGATCATCATGCCTTTTGAGACATGCAGTTTTAGGTCGAATTTGTCGGGGGAGGGTATGGTGAGTTCTCCCAGGCGACGGCAGCCCCAGAAGGCAGCGGTGGCGATGGCCCAAACTGCGGCGTCGAAAGGTCGTGAGAGGTCTAACGCCGCTAGGAGCACGCGCATGTGCTCGACCGTAACCGGTCCCCTTTGAGCTCGCTTGAACGCCGTTCCTTCCTTGTTGGCCGTGCGCCTCGCTAACTCGACCCATCTGTCGTCTCCTTCCCATGGCGCACCGTTGAGGTCGTGCCAGGCTTTGATCCCGGACATCCACGATCTGACGGTGCCTCCACTGACGGTGCCGACGTGGTGGGCAATGAAGGCGGCGAGGAGGAAATGAGACGCGGGCATGCGTGCGCACTCCGAGAGATTATGTGTGTCGCAAAACTGGTGGAAGCGCAGTAGTCCAGCCGCGTAATTGGATTGCGTGGGTCCTGCGAAGGAAGCGAAGAGGGTGGCGTATGTTTTCTCCACTATGTCTGGGGGAAGGTCCCTACGAACAGCGGCGTCATGTTCCAGCGCGAATGGAGATTTCCAGGTGCGAAGACGGTCTTCTGCGAGTACGTGTGGACGCAGCTCGTTGTTCAGGATGTCGCATCCTGCGCGAGGCTTGCGCGGTTTGGATCTGGAGGCCGGCGTAAGGGCCGGGGATGTGGTCGTTGGGAAGATGGGCGCGCTAGCCGAGCTTGCGTGTGGCAGTCTACGCGGTGCGGGAGGCACTTCGGTTGGCCTGGCGAAACCTCTGGAGAGGCGGGGAAGGGAGTGCTGTATGTGGTCCTGCTCTGTAGTCACCATTCGTGTCTCCAGTGCACGAGAGTGCGCTGCGTCCGAGGTTGGTAGCGTTTTTGCTTGGGAGTCGTGCACTGGCACGTGGGGCGTGTGGGCCGTCTCTTGGGGCGGCGCTCTCGTTGGTACCCACGGGTAGTTGAATCTGGTCAGTTTCGGTAAGGATTTCAAGAAAAATGTGTAAGTATAAGAAAGTACAGACTTATACATGACGGAAGTAGGGAGTAAGGTCAGAGGGAAGATCAAAGGAGGAATGAAGACGTGACGTTGCAATGCCTAGCGCTGATTTGTGGTGCTCGTAAACTAGTAGGGAAACTCGAAACGTTTATACCCAAACACAAAGTTCGCGGATATAAGCAAAAGCCTATGCAACCGACCAACAAAGCGCAAGATATAAGACATAAGATTCCCAATAGAAACCGACGAGTGCCAGTCCCTACTTCAGAGCCTTTAAAAGGTTGAAGGGAGAGGTTTTGGGTAGGAGAAAGTGTGTAGAGTACTGTGTTGCGGAGATATTGCTTGCTTGCGCAAAATGATATATCCAAAACGGTAGATATTATAATGCTTCACAGCGACAAGGCAAAGCCAAGGCAAGGTTGAGTGTCCGGAGACGATAGGCGCAATACCCAAGAGCGTGTGGTGAGTTTACAACTCCGTGGGGTTTGTGGTGTGTGTGGATATAATCCAAAATAGCAATTCCGACGTCCAAGGCAGTGTTCTAGTAGCAATCCGACGTCCAAGGCAGTGTTCTCGTAGCAGTTCCGACGTCCAAGGCAGTGTTCTCGTATCAATCTGACGTCCAAGGCAGTGTTCTAGTAGCAGTTCCGACGTCCAAGGCAGTGTTCTAGTATCCCATATAATTCCGATTCAAATATACATCCAATAGAGTAAGATTTCGAGATGCCACACCCTTCTATATGGTAGTGCACAACCAGAAGATCCCAGATCGCCCCGAATCGCAAGCGTAAGCCTACTAGTCGTGGGGTGATACTGTGTCCTTCTAATAGCGACGACCTACTACTTATATACAAGTCCCAGAATAAATAAGTACAAGCAGATATAAGAAAATATGAGTCAAACAGCCGCGTATCCGTCGGATAGTTATCCGGTATAGTGAATCCAGTCGATGCCATTGGCTGCAAGTCTCGAGCACGCCATATTACAGTCATCCGCTAAGACAGAACCTCAGTCAGCAATCAGCTGAAAGGCCAAAAGCTCAGTCAGCACTGAGCTTATTTCCAATCCACCCAAACCGACATCAGATACAGGATTGATTCCTATATCCTGCACTCCTCGTTCGTTTCCCTCCAGCTAGCATCCCTATACCGTGTAGTATAGTGTCGCAGCTTTCGAACGATACCCCTCACGGCTTATATCCATAATTGGGTTCTTGGTAGAAGTCTAATCTGACCCTTTGGGAATCTCCGATCAGGCCGGCAACTACGGGTATAGTTGAGCCCGTCGGGTATAGTCGGGTATAATCCGAAACAAGGTCCGTCCGGTGTTCTAGGTCATCATCTGATCTAATGTCCACTTCTCTGAAACCCTAATGCGTCACAACGGTATTGCAGCTCAACCCAATTCGTTACTTGGGCTTATACCCAACATAACCCAATTGAATATGAAGTTACTCATGATGTTTAGCGGACTACACAAACCCTTACATGTTTCAGGGCGAGTGCAGCCAGTCACCTCGACGTATTACCCCCTTGATGACCCGTTACTCTGTGATCTCAGCCCAACCAGCTACCTCTGAGTCTCGGTACTAGTTCTGGATATAAGATAATATGCATTGCAAACACAATTGAAAGGCGCAAAATCAGCGTGTTCCACTAGTGGTTATTTGCAAGGCTTATCAGCGCGCCGCGCGATAATGGATCTGCAGGATTCTCGGCCGAAGGTATGTAAGATAGCTTTAACGTGACATTTCGCGCCGCGAGCACATAGTGTGAGCGGCGGATTGATAAGTTCATCTCGAAGTTTCTGCTGCGCCCTTTGTCGAACGCGCCGATAACCCCCTGGTTGTCCGAGTGCACGAGTAAGTAGGCGTCATGTAAGTCCGCCTCCTCAATCGCGTAGATGACGAGTTCGAGGGCGATGGTCTCGAGCCATCCGATGTGGCGTGTGCCAGAGTTCCACTCCCCTGTGCCACGCCAGGCGTCCCAAGCTCCGTTGAGGAGTATGCCGATACCCCAGTCGGTGGGCGCGTCCACGTAGATATGGTGGTCGTGGAGGGGCCCGCGTGCGATAATGGAATGCCAGATGTCCGGGCATGCGAGCGTCTCGTCCCACCACTTGAGGTCGGTCCAAACCGAAGATGGGGCGTGTCGTTTAGAGAAGTTGTCGCCCTTGAACGATGCCGAGAACGTGGAGAAGGAGGGTAGATGAGAGCGGCCTAGGGGGACCACGTAGGTGATGTGGCAGAGGGATCCGTGCAGCTTGTCAACGTCTCGAATTTGACAAGGCTTGTTCTTGAAAGCGCTGACGAAAACGCGGACCCTGCGCAAGAACTTTAGGCGCTTGGGTTCGGATAGCGAAACTCGCTTGCGCGCGATGTCAAAGACGAAGCCTATGTATGGCACCGTGTAGCCGAAATCCTGGCCTTTCTTGGATAGAGGGTGCCATGGCGTGCCGATGTCTTCAATTAGGCTCAACGCTTGCTCTCGGTCGTATGCGTAGGTGTAGGAGGTGAGGTCGGAGGACGCGTCGGTGACGAGAGAGATTGGGAAACGGAAGGGGAGTAGGTCGTCTTCGTAACGATTCTGCGGTGTGACGCCTTCGCGCTCCCAGATGTCGACTATGGCTGTGGCGATAGAGCCTGCGTTGCTGCTGGATGAGGCGCAACCGAAAGGGCAGTTGTGCTCGATATAGAGGCCTTTTGGGCCCCGTAAGACGAACCAGCGTTTGTCTTCTGGCCGGATCGGGCACGTGCGGTGGAATTTGGCGATATCCAGAACCATCGCCTGAGCGCCCGGGGGCGCGTTCGCGATCTGATAAGGTAAGGAAGTTAGTAAGGGTGCCGCGTAAGGTAAGAGGTTAAAGGGTAAGGGGAAAGTGGGCAGTCGAATTCGCGTGCAGCGAGGAAGGTCGAGAAGGTGCGCGAGTGGGTAAGGCAGGCGAGCGGGAAAGGATGACGCTCGTAAGAGGTGCCAAGCGGCGGGGTAAGGTGGGGGGAAGGGCGAGGCCCTGGAAGGTAAGTCGGCTACTCACGATCTCTGCGACCTCTGAGGCCGTGCCAAATTTAGTGGGGAATTTTTCTTTCTCGACGTAATAATTGGTGGAGGGGTGGCGCTTGTCACCCTTGGACAGGTGTCGACAAAGACGAAGCTTGTCTGGCTCGTCCGGGCCCTGCTGCTGCACGTCAATGATGATGGGAGAACACTGGAATGGGCCTTTGAGGATTGTTTCTGTCTCGGCCTGAGAAAAAGGGCCGCTCATGCAGCGAGCAACAACCTCCTCGGCCAGGTATTCGTCGATGAATTCGTCGTAGTCGAGGGCGGAAGGGTGATTCTTGAAGATGACGGTCTCGCACAAAGGTGGGAAGTCGCCCATGACGAAACCGTTCTGTAAGCTGTGTATCAAGGAGGGGTAAGTGCCGACGATGTCGTGCTTGATCAAGAAAGATTCGAGGACGCCGGCATTGTAAGGCGTGGTGATGCGGTTCAAGATTTCTTCGTGGGTGGATGAGCGCGCGGTAAAGGGAAGTGATTTCAAGAAAATGGTGGCGGGGCACTCGTCGTCAGGTAGGTGGGTTACGACGGCAAGACCAGCTAAAGGCGTGGTGGTCGCCACCGCAGAAGGTGCAACGGTGGTCGCCACCGCAGAAGGTGCAACGGTGGGCGCGCACGGTAGCCTCGTGGGTGCAGACGGACCCGGGTCCCTTGGTGTTCCACGCCCGACATAGTGCTTGACCGGATCGAACCGCACAAATGTCGGCGCCTCGCCCGACTCCGAAGAGGGGAGTATTGGTGTTGTCGTCGAAGACGGTCGCGTTGCAGTGGTTCCAGAAGTGTCCGCGCCTGGCGCAGAGAAGGCAGACGGCGGCCGGCGCTTCGCCGCCGTTGCCCTGTTGAAAGGGACCTGGGCCCCCACCACGGCCGCCGCCGCCGCCGCCGCCTCGGCCACCGCCGCCGCCTCGTCCGCCGCGCGCACCACCGTTCCCACCGCCTGAGGCACCACCGCGGCCCCCGGCGTTATGGGAGGACGTGGCCGCGCCAAGGCGTTCTTCCAGCTGCTGCATACGCAGCTCGCCCACTGCCCGGTCGAGTTCGTGTGCGTAGAAGGTGGCGTCGAAACGGAAAGGAAGCGAGACGTACTTCTTGCGTAAGCGCACGTCGGTGGCGAGGATGGCCCGATAGTTTGCTTGCGCCTTCTCAACGTGCTCGAAGTGGCCGAAATGTGCGTTCCAACGCGCGCTCTCCGACGAGTGGACACCGGAGGCCTCCTCGATGAAGGACACGTAATTTCTGGACGCCTCGATCCACTGCGCGCGGTCGAGATCAAGCTCCTTGAGGTATTTCTGCTCGAAAGCCTCCGTGTCAAGCACGAGCGGCTGCTTCTGGCCGGGAGTCGGTGCGTTCAATTTTCTCGTGGTGAGTGTCGCGGCGGAAGAAGTGATCAACTCGAGGTTTGGGGAAGTGAAAAGGGAAAGGGGAATGTAGATGTCGAGGGCGCGCAAGTCGTAGAGGAGGGAATGAAAGGAGACCGGCAGGCTCATACCGGGTTGCAGGATTATCTCCTCCCTGATGCGTTTCGCCGCCTTTCTACCCTCAGTCTCCGGCTCCTCCTCCCTCGAGCGCTTGTTTCCGAAGAAGGGCAAGGCCCTGAACAGGTCCCTGATCGAATTTGGGGAGAGTTTGGATACGATTCCCTCCATGCGCGTTGCTGGAGATGCTTCTGCGCTGGATACTGTGATCAGCGACTCGTCGTCGGATGCGTCGGACTGTATCTGCGGCTTCTCAAGATGTTTAGCGTGCTTGAGTTGTCGCTCTGCGTTTCTACTCTTGATTTCCTCGTTCTTTTTGCGCCGCAAGGCTCCAGGAAGACCTCTGAGGGCGGCGATGACCCCTTCTGACGAATGGGTTTTCCTGGTCGGTGGCGGAGGCTGGTTCGAATTTTGGGGACCACTAGATGGGCCTCTGAGGCCGTCCGTCATGTTGGGAGAGGTACGAGTAGGTAACAGGAGAGGATACGAGTACAACAAAGAAAAACGCGTGAATCGCGCGTGGTGGTACGCGATCACGGAAGAGATGTGACCTATGTCACACTCGCGTCCCACTTCCCCGATTCACGCCGCTCTTATCTTATCCTCTGACAACCTCAAGCCGCTCGTGCCTCGCGTCGAAGTTGTCTCGGAGAAATTCAAGTGACCGTGATTTGATTCCAAGGTTGCAGCCCATCAAGTGGATCGCGTACCCGTCAAAGAAGTCGCACCTTCGAGATTAAATCGAGAAGAAGGCCCATGGTACCAGGACAAATATTGGCTGGTTGCTCATTGCAATATTTCAATTTGAAATACGCTTGTGATGATGCCTGGTAGCGGTGCTAGTACGAATCGATATTTGGTCGCGGATCGTGATGCGCTGGTGGCACTTCCCTTCCGCGCGTGGCATTACAACCGCCCAATATTAGGCAAGTATCTGGATCTTCAAATGTCTTGAAATTGAGGCAATCATTTTCGCAGAGAACGTCACCAAGACTTATACTAAGCCTCCGGAATTCTGTCTACAGCGTCTTTCGATGGGCACAGCGCTCTTTCAGCTGTGGTATAGAAGCTGATGGTGTCCGTGCTGTGCGTCAACCCGGAGTGAAATAGAAATAACTTGACCATCTATACAAGGCTGTGACAACCAGCCCTAATATGATTGCGCAAAGCTGTACTCACCCTCTTCTTTCTCCTCCATCCCACTACGACTCTACAGTGGCTAAATTACAGGACGGTAGCGCGATCCTAATAGCTGATGATTACGAGACTGTATAGTTCTCCCGGTGGTTCAATTTTAAATTCTCGTCCGTGTGCCCCGCCTCAGCTCCGATTTTTTCCACATTCTGCCAAAGGAATATTCCTCTCGAAGAAAATCAGGGGAGCGACACTAATCTCAGTGGCCGCTGACCTTCGTTATTCCAGGCAAGCGACCCGAAACCGGATTCACGGCGACCCTCCGGTTGAACCCATTCTTCAACACAACAATATCCCACATCCACTAATCAGATTAATGCTCCACCGAACGAGAACGACGCTTGAGATCCGCCGCTGTTAACTGGCAGCGCTGGAGACCGGCGGCTCGCAGGATTGCAATCTGCCATCTTTTGAACCGGCGCGGTGGCGGTGCTAGTACGCATCAATGCTAATCGCGGATCGTCTGCCGCCGCCGTGGTCATTCGCGCACTTGCACTTATGATACTTACGCGCTTCGTACGCAGGGCGGGCACCCTCAGGATCATTGAGTTATTTAGGAGAGTGTGGGTGTCAAGCTTGGGATACTACTATCAACCAGCACAATATCGAGTATTATATATACGTCGTGGGTACGTTTCGAAATTGATTTGCGATTAAACAAGCTTGTGTGATGATCTGTTATAATTGTGGGCACTGAGCGGCAGGACGAAGACAGAAAAATAACGGTAAAGGGCAGAAACTGATGAGACCGGATCAAATACCCGAATTCATGGGAACGAACGACGGGAAGGCGAATTTGATGGGTTCCGAGTGGACCCACGAAAACGCCATCGATATTCGCCGGCCGAGGATATGGTGATACGGAGCAACGTGAGGTGCAGGTCCGTGGGCGTGTATGACTTTCCAGCGAATATTAATTCTACCACACAAAGGATACAAGACAAAAAGCTTGTTCACAACCCAGGCTGGAGTTGAACCAGGTCTCGCCATGTAGCGCAAGATGTGTAATGCAATTGCATCAAGATACGAAGGATCACAGGATATGCTGATCGAGTAGGGTGGGCACAGTCAGTCGGATTTTACATGTCCAAGTAATAATGAATATCTTGATACCTCTGTTCTGTAGCATGTCACAGGAAGTAGAAAATTAATGGATTGCATGCAGTGGACACCTGACATGCTCCCCGGTTCAATCCGGAGTAGGATCGGTGACAGTCTCAGCATGTGGGATCGGATGAGAAGATATTACGTGAATATGAAGTGAACACCTGCCAAATTCCGTGAACTTAATTAGCAATTTTGCGCAGGATTGGGTGAGTTCCCGTAAGGAAAATCTATTCTGGGGGAATATTTCGGCGAGATGCCGAGACACCTGTCAGGACCCCATCACTTCGGTCTCCCCAAAGCGGACACATTTTATTCTGCATCACTCGAATAGACGAAATCTGGAGGGGGGGTAGGCACCCCCCGTCTAGAATTTCATAAACCTTTTTGGACGATATTGATTGATCATCACTTCTATCAAGTGTGTCCGTCGGATTGCACTCTTTGAATTCACATTTCGAGAGTCCACGCCATTTTAGTCACTTCGTTACTTCGCTTAAGTTCGCGGATCTTCGTGACTTTGATGGGAACCTATGAATGTTCGTCACATTGGCATGTTTTTGGGAAAGTTCGTGAGTTTCTTGTTACACGGCAACTCCTCAGCGCATCACGAAGTGATGGGTATCAGCAGTGTGCC
This sequence comes from Mycena epipterygia, assembly GCA_029281465.1. Classification (NCBI taxonomy): domain Eukaryota; kingdom Fungi; phylum Basidiomycota; class Agaricomycetes; order Agaricales; family Mycenaceae; genus Mycena; species Mycena epipterygia. The sequence continues at coordinate 416,964 of JARJCQ010000079.1, read as the reverse complement.
GAGTGTGGCCGGTTAGGTTCAGGTTAGGTGGTTAGGCAGTTAGGGGTTTGGGTTAGGTGGTTAGGGTGGTTAGAGGGATAAATATATTTGGAAACCCCCCATGTTCGGATACCCAGGGTTGCCGCTATGTGAAAACCCCATGATTTGTAAGACAAGATCTGATGGCGGCTGATGGCGGAGGCGGCGGGATGGGGCGGACTCTTGTCAGAGTGTTTCTGGTGGCTCAAAAGACCTCTGATATGTTCGAAAAAATTATGTGAATCAAATGCTGCCTTGAACAGTTGGCTGCAATTTTTTCCCCTCATTTTAGGCCCCCAAATCCACCTGTGATTGTGAATTCAAAACACTTTTTGTGTGAGAATGGCCGAAAACCCGCCCGGCCTTGTGCCGAAGGAACAACGATGGGCGATGCTTCCAGGTTCTTGAACATGCCGAGTCAAAATGACGAACTTCCACAGAAAATCATCAGAAGTAACGAACTTTCCCTAAATGCGATCAAAGTGACGAGGTTTCGTGAAAATAAGCGAGATAAGCGAAGTAACGAAGTGACGAAGATGGCTACTACCCACATTTCGACGCGCCCATCGGAATTGCACCTCCTCAGTCTCCAAGACAGGTGCCTCAGCCAAATCCAGAAAGGTTTTTCTCCCAAGTTAAAGCACTTTTTCAGGTTTACAGACCCTGGGATCAATGTTTTTCACCAGCCGCGTCTTCTGAATTGTGCCCTTCAAAGTGCTTCCAACAAGGCCACACTTTTAGCACCAAATGTTCTCTGAAGCCACAGAATTGGGGCACATTCAGGAGGGGTTGCACTGTGTGCATGAGCGGCCTCATCAATACATTAAATTATACAAGATGTGCCTTCACTTCGCTCCGGCATAAGTGCAAAGGTAAGCAATCAAGAGGACAGTATATTTTAGTCACATAGGTGAAGACTGGACCCTCGTGCGGTCCGTGTTAGTCAACTCCCTTAAAATGTAAGTCCAAGCGCATTCCAAAATTAATCAATTCATGCGGAAGGTATCTCGATACATTTCTGCCGTACATTCATTCAGTCACATTCCAATCCGCAACCCTACCCGTTCGTCAGGCGCGATTGCAGGCTACTGCGTAGTACGCTCATAGAACGTTTGGTAAATACATAGAGGCCAGCGAAATAACCGAATGAAGATTGACGGACATCAGAAAGTACCAGAAACTCGAACTGTGAGAAACACACCTCATACCAGACAGCAGTTTATGCTTGAATACGGGCTGCACTGATATACCGCTATTAACTCCAATGAAGGTTGTCGTCAAGAGCGAGTACATTCGGAATAGATCGATACTCACCTGGCTGGCCGGGCTTTCGATGAGGAAAAGCAGATCGGATGTGGGCATGCCGAACTTCGTAAATGGCATGCGTCTAGATTGTGAAGCCTAGGTGAATATCAAAAAAAAGAAGAGGAGATATCGCACCGCTTGCACATGATGCCGTCTCTCGTGGGAACTCCAAAACTGCATTCGAAATGTTGACGGTGTTCGAGGCCGCGTGTACGGCGGCACATACACATGCATGACTAAAAATTATCAGAGATACTCGAGGATGTGCTACATGATAATATCCCATAAAAGGGCTCACCAGATGGCAGACACGCGCCCTTGGCGCCTCTTGAGGGAAGGTGGAAGTTCAATCAGAATAAAGTTGGTTCAACGGACACAGCGAGGACTCGTCCAACGTCGATACGGCACGGGACGGGGGTTGAATCAGAGATCGACGGCGATGCCAACGCTTCACACCTAGTAGGTCCGAGTCAGTGGTATTAAAGAAAAAATACTATTTGGATAAGAAACTCCCCGCCACATTCCAGCTGTTTGCAGGAACCGATACTCCGGAGCTAATGTTGATTTGCGCATGCATGGCGCGTCGTCAGACATGAGTGGATCCTGAAAATTGAATGTGGATCTCGGAACGCGCTGAATCGAGAATGTGAATGCTGTTTAGGAGAAGGTAACGATGAGAGACAGCTTCCGACCTGAGAAACGCATAGGGCTCCTGGCACGGACCATAAAATTGAATATGATGGGGCAACGTCGGTGATGTCGAGCGGAACACTATTGCTTCAGCGCCTAAGTTGGAATGTGAGAAATGTGCGGGGAAGTTCGCCATGGATATATATGTGCAATCTTACCTGGGTGTAAAAGTAGGCTAGATTGACAAACAGTTGGACAATCGGCGGGTTCAGAAGGAAAGCCTCGAGAATCCCAATCCTGTGAACTCACAGCGAGCGCGAACAACGGAAACATGACCCACCAATATTGCTCCGAAATCACCGTAAGAAACAAAGAGCATATAAACAAACCTACCTGTTCGGGGAGAGAGGCATGCAGAGATTGACATGCAGAATATCGGTGACGCTTACCTATGCCGGCCGCATTCGTTGCGTGGTCATCGGTTATTTGATTACAGCGGAAGGAGGGGTGGAAGGGGACGAACGGCGCAGTTCAATACGGTGGGCAGATAATAGGAGAGGGGAAGAAAGATGCGAAGGAGAACGTCCCTTTTGAACGGAAATTGAGCGGTTGATCGGCGAGGTCGAAAATAACATTGTGGAGCATCCAGGTCGCCGGATGGAAGCTAATTTGTGATGCACAGGCTAGCTTGCAGACCCCAGAAATAAAATGGGAAATTACCTTGTTAGATGTGCGATTCGGGATGGTCGGAAAATAAATATGAGGGATGGAGTACCAATTCCGTTCAGAACGTGGGTGAACCCTGAAAGGATGAAATCGAATGGGGTATCTTCGGAGCGCGACAAACCGGAATGAGCGCTCGACTGTGGGTCGCCTGACTGATGTGGATGGAGCGGCGTGGAATATGCCGAAGTTCTTCAAAGTCAAATGGTGATCGGCCTTGAAATCACAGAATAAATCCAGTAAGGTCAGAGCCAAAGTTCTGGTACAGGGATTTGGGCTGAGAAAAAAAAGTCGAATTGAGGTGATCGTAAACAGGTGCATACGAAATCAGGGCATCTGCTTAAGATACGAGTAATACTGGCTTGCGGGAAACCTGAGCAGCGCGAATATCCTTGCAGTGATCCCATCACTGGCACCTTCAAACAAGCTCGGAAATTGCAATTTTCCTTACGGGAAGTCACCCATTAAGGGCCATATTAATTGAGATATTAGAGGATGATCGTTCCCTGATAGTGGGAGATAATCCCGGTGAAACTCCGGAGTAGATATCCACGGTTTATCAATATTTCCCTGGCCCCAGTTACTAGACATAAACCGATAATTAGAGTGAGGTGCTGCAGGTTACGGGGTCGCAGATCAACTTAAATGCCATGCTATAATTGAATGGGAACCAACTTATTGTGCAATGATAACCAGGCTGTCAGTGGCACCACGAGTTTTGCGCCTAAATCAGATACTTGGGCATGATTTATAGAAGGATCTCAAAATGCTTGAGGTGGAAATCAAGCACCCGCAGATACGAAAACTGTAGTACGGGTGCAATGATAAACCCCATTCTTCGTTCAAGGGTGGTTCATACCTTAGCTGAGAACCGGGAATTCCATGTTGAATACAGGGAGTCAAAATTAAGTTGAACAGATGTTGAACTGCTGTTGAACCGATTTGAGCTGATTGCACGAGCTGGGCTCCCATCGATATTCGCCGGCCGAGGATATGATGATACATAGCAGCGTTGAGGTGCAGGTCCGTGGGCGCCTAATAATTTAAATGAAATGTAAACCGGCACCCGTTGACACGTAAAAGGGCGAAGACGTAAAGCCTTAAAAGGCGTGATCCGGTCTTCTTCTCTTATTCTTATCATCTCCCCTCGTCCTCCCTTCGACTTCCTCACTAGTCGTTACTGCCTACCTCACTCAACCCCTAACCGCTATGACCGGGAAACCCCGGCGTGGACTGGAACCAGGTAGACGCGACTGGGCACCACCCAGATGCATGGCATTGGATCCGAGGCATCGTGGCGCCACGCGGCTCGCTGTTGGCGCCGTCCTGCGGGTGCTGCGTTCTCGGCCGGGAGCGTGGCATTTCGTTCCCTCCAACAGCGGCGCGCATTCTTCCTCTGGGGACACCCGAGGCGGGCGTTTTTAGGCGATTGGCGCATGCATACTGGTGTCTGTACCTCACCGAGCTCTGGGCGAAGCTGCAATCGATTCTTTGTCTCTGAAGCAATTGTGAGATGCTCCGCTTCGACTTCGCCTTCCTCTCGCTGAGAAGGGCCTTTCTACCTGGACTGGGAACGGCCCCTCCTGCCTGGACTGGGAAACACCTTCATTGAACCCGCGCCGAGGCACGCCACGCGGTTCGGCGTTGCGTTACTCTCACAGAATAGATGTGTCGTATGCGTTCGCTCTCCCAGCTGGGGTTGGTGGCGTGGAGTGGGCCCTCCCGGCCAGGAATCGGAGTTCCGGTGGGAGCCATGAACGCACCTTTGTTGTCTGGAATCCACTACGGTCGATGCTTGCCTTGATATTTCCTTGGATCAGGAGGATTTCGTCGATGACACCCCTCAAATTTGCATTTTTGTCGGATCGCATCATATGATCGGGCAAATTAATCACGGCTCAAAGGAATCGTGATTACGTCATCGATCGAATCTCACCTCGATTCTCCAACTCCCCGCTGGCGTGGATACCACCACACTATGTGTCACGCCCTTTATTTATTGCTCGTTCTGCTTCCTCGCTGGGATCCCGCCACGTCCTTGACGCCCGGCCTTATTTCATGTTCGACGTCGCGTGGACTTCACTATTCATTGAATCCGCACTTCTGTCGGGCTTTAGCTTTATAGGAATCCTTTACATCCTCATTTCCACACTTGGGAGTGGATGCATATAAGGCCCCGCCGCCTCCGCTCTCCGTTCGGCGCCGTGCGTCCTCCCTCCTTGCGCCGCGCTCATCCTCTGTCTCGCAGAAACCATGAGAGAGCGCGTACCCGCACGGCTTGCGCTCGCAGTCGCGCTCGCACTCTCCTCACCGTGGGCTTCATACTCTCCGCTTCCACATCTGCACATTCCACCGAGCTTTACAATCGTGAAATTTCCTCCCGTGAAGCGCGCGAGCATCGAGCGCACTGTCGCTCCTCCTGCTCTTATGCTTCCTCGCGGCACGGGCGAGGGGAAAGGGGCGTATTTATGCTCGCTCGACGCTTTTCTCGGTCTCTCGGCAGGTGCGTGGGCCGACGCCTTCTTGCTACAGTTCGTATATTAATCACATTCAACGGCGGTGTGTGTCGGTCAATGATAGCTACCGAAATGGGCGTCTGGACAATCCGTGTATCTCGGGCAAGTATAACTCGAAAGTTAAACGGACATGTACTACTGAACAGCAGACTGCTGCGCAACGGTGGCTCTCTCTAAATGTAACGTCGCGGAGAGTCATAACAGCGGGCACGCCGGTGAATCATCGACTTCCAGACCTTGCGATGCCGGACCACCGCTTACGCGGTGAAAAGTAAAACGGTGCTCCAAAACCCCGGGCACGCTCTAAACGTTGGTTGAAATCAACATGCACATAGTCGCGTTTGACAACAACGTTTCTACGGCGCCTTAGAAACCGACGGAATCGGCGCTTGAGTTTGTAGGACACTCAGCACGCAGATAGAGCAGCAGGAAAGCGTCCACATACCAGGCTTTGAAGGCAGCCTTTCCGGGACCTTTGCAATGCGGCGAGTAGCCTGTGCATGTGCCTTGCTGTTCATTACCAACTGTCACCTGTATTATGGCTCTTGGTTTTCATCTGCATCTTCAGCTTGCCGGGGATTTTGCTGGCAGCTCATTGATTATCGTTTCGAATTCACTGGGAGGCAATTGGTGTAGGCGCTGGTCAGTTGCAACTCTGAGAGTAAAGCAATGGACGCTGCATCACACTGTAAGACTGTGTTATTCGCATGGCTATTGTGCATCTGTCTTCATCCCACGTCGCGCATGACCCATCCGTCTCCCATATGTCGTTCCGATCAGAGACAACGTTTATTGCCTGCACACAAACCTCCTGTCTTTGCTTCGACTGTATTACCTCTGGTTACGTCTACTCTCTGCATCAGCCGTATCCTCTTCTGGACCTCACCCAACTACCGAGCCCACTCCCATGATCACTCCCCACCCACCCCTCGGACACCTCGACCTCATCCATGATTATCATCCGATCACTTGCGATGCCTCACAAAGTCTCCTCGAATCTGAGGCATTTCCAATCGTCAACGTATGTCTTAATTTCGGCTGATCTTCTCAATATCTCTGATAATTGACGCAGCTTGACTTGACTTGGGAGAACGCACAGCGATGACGGTGTAGATAAATAAGTTGTGAAGAGAACTGGTCAGAGGTTAATTTGGTTGACGGAGACGATAGGAGTCCACGCCATTTTCGTCACTTCGTTACTTCGCGTAGCGTTGTGAATCTTCGTAACTTTGATGGGAATGTGTGAAAGTTCGTGAGTTTGATGCTATTCTGTGAAAGCTCGTGAGTTTATATTCTGGGCTTGTGCAGCGGCAACTGTCCGGCACAGCACGGAGTGATGGGAATCAACAGGTTGCCGAAATTGCCGGTTAGGTTTGGGTTAGCAGGCTAGTGGTTAGAGGTCTGGGTTAGTTGGTTAGGGGTTAGTGGTCAGAGGTTAGAGGTTAGTGGTTAGTGGTTAGAGTTAGAGTTAGAGTTAGGATGAGGGATCTATATAGAAAACACGCCCGGCTTGTGTGAAGGAACAGTGATGGCCGATCTTAGTCGAGGTGACGAGCTTTCCGAGCTATTTGCGGAAGTGACGAGCTTTCACGCTTTTCCATCAAAGTCACGAACTTTCTTGTTCCTAAGCGAAATAAGCGAAATAAGCGAAGTAACGAAGTGACGAAGGTGGCTACTACTCGACGATAGAGGTCGGGGCTTTTATTAGTCATGACATTTCGTATAGCTCCGCTGCAGCGTCCACGATATCTCCCGACATCTTCTCACGCATGTGTGCATCGCCTCTGCGCTGTTTTCGTTTGGGTCTCCGGCTCCCCATCGTTTCTTGGGCCATGCACTTGTTAAATATGGTATGCCTCCTTACACCGGTTCAATGTCCATGCTTAACAGTGCCAGTAAACTCTAAAGTAGTGCGGACATCGGAGGCCTTTGATTTCAATACCGGGGCGTTGGCTCAATTATACTCTATTCAGCTATTGAAAAGTAATTTCAATAATATCCCACAGTGTACAAGGCATAGGAAAGCATTTTGGGGTGGCGATGGATCCGATGGGTGGCCTCCGTTGCCGAACTGTTGAACTCGATCTGTTATCTTGACGCAGGACACTCTGCACTCGCAAAAATTCACAGTTATAATCCTCGGAGGTCTCGGATTAGCCCTGCCACTCGTGGTTTCCAGGTTGTACATCTACTTGGGTTTCGGCGCGGAGAAAGATCAGCGGCAGAAGCTGGACTTTAATAGATTGTAGACGAATCAGATCCGAATCGGAGGCACCAATTATTGTACAAAGAACGACCGAAAAAAAATCGAATGGGAAACTGCGGCATTTTGGGAGCGTCGAACCCAGATCAATTCAACAAACTAACGGGCGATGTCATCGGCACCCCGCCAGCTGAAGCTCAAGTCCGCGACGGCCTGCGTTGTGTTTCTATTATCATTTCTCCTGCATCAGATTGCGCCTCAATGACATAAATTGCCCGCATGTGGAGCGGTCACTCAGATAGAATCCATTCACCGATATTCGGTCTACCCCCCCCCCCCCCCCCCCGGATGTTTTCTTCATTTGCCATATCACCTGTAAGTGTGGGACATTCCCAGTTAACCGGGGATTATCCTGCGTAGCTGAACGGTCTGCGCTGAACAATATAGATTCTAGATCAAAGTCCCAGGACCCACTCGTAAATTAGGATATGCCGTGAGTCGAGGGGAGTGGACGGAAAATATTGTATGTGTTGAGAATCGGGTTTGATTTGAAGTGAGCTATAAGCCTATCAGGTGGATTGTACTTAACAAGGGAGTCACACCGAGTAGTGCCCACTGGGATCGCCCATTATAGTTCATTCATCCGAATCGGACGCAGATTTTTTGTTCTCCTAACGTAGTAGCGGTGCTATTGCGCATCAGCGGATCATGCTGCGCATCATCACCGTGGATCGTGATGTGCTGATGGCGGTCCCTCTCTGATTGGGGGTTGAAGTAAGTAAGGGTATTCATGGACAGTGCTTCCAACATCCAAGACAGTTCCGGCAAAGTCAGGAGGCAAGTGATGCGTGGAAATTTTCCCATCTATTTCCGCTGGCTCGGATGGAAACTACCTCTCAAACCTGCAACATATACCCTACATACTTCACGAGTAGATTGACTCAATGGTTTCTTTCCGGACTCGACGACACCAGAGACGACTCAGACATTACCATCTGCGAAGAACCAGTCAAAATACCTACTTTGTATGCATCGTCCGACGTCTTCCATCTAGGACCGTCGCACAATTTTGTCTGAGTGGAGGATCATTTGCAGCCAGTGCACAAGGATTCTTTAATGATAGTCTCGATCTCATAATATCGATTGCTGCACAGCCTCGTCATTGCAAAGCTGTTCGGACGAACACCTCTCACAGCTTTGGTTTAAATTTAGAGTACATAACAGCCTTCGACGTCTGGGCGCCTAAATCGCTGCTCTTTCCCCAACCTCCATGGCCGACAACCCACACTACCCAGAAGGTTCCTCCTCTGAATCCCTGCCCTGCTCAGACTCCAGCCCCTCTCCGTGAATTGTTCTCCGTTACTGTCGAGTGCTGCCTCTCTAAGGAATTCCAGGTCCTCCAGCGGCTTCATTACGAACTCTCGGAACTTTACCATCGCAGGAGGCCAATTCACATTGAATGTTATAAACTGTGCTCCTACCATACCTTCCGGTAACTGGTCTATGCTCCATTGATTCGTTGCTCACAGCCCACCGTGCTCCACCATGTAGATTTCCGAACGATCCCGCTAGGGGACCTGGATCTGCGGCACGAGATATGTCTGGATGGCATGGTTGCGAAGCGAAAACTTGGACTGCCCATAGCGCGGCGCATTTATTCGGCCCATGTTGAGAGAAAGCAGTCGAATATGACTGTGGCCGTGTACCAGGGCGAAAACGCAGAGGAGGTACGTCTGTCAATTTCAGGGCATTGCATATTCTGACAGTGGACCTCGTGAAGGCTTGGAGACGCGACATCGCGAATTATTCTGGACTTCGGTTAGTTCCATCCATGTTTCTGTAATTAACATTACATGTACAGACAGGCATCCGAACATCATCCAGCTCTATGGCGCTGTCAATTCAGGTGGCCTGTATGCCACAATTTTCCATGACGGTTCGTCATCATCGTCAGCGGTCGCTATCGCTGAACTTGCCTGTAATTAGATCTGGTACCTCTGGGCCAATTTTTAGAAGAATACCAGCATTCAGTAATATCCACTGTATACCTTTATGCGCAGTTTGTATGTGCCGAATAATATTACATTACCCGAGGTACTGAATTTCTGTAGATCACAGAATTCGGTGTACGAAGGTTGAAAGTGTTGACCAAGTTCAGCTGATTCATGTCCATCGTAGGGTGCAGAGGAATATATTCAGTCTTTCTGGGTGCGAAAATTCTGGGTATGTTTGAACTCTTCCGTGAATTCGTGGCCTCTTACCTGTCGCAGCTGCATTCTCGATCCATATCTTGGATACGGCGTTCAACAGGTCGACTCTGCGTTGAGATTGCACCCTATTCCTACAACCTCGACATACCCTGCATGTCAACAGACAGCTCGCACAACATCCCATTATCCTCTCTCGGCTCTGACCCAGAGACGAGGATCATTCATCGTCTAACCATGGTCGAGTTTCACAATATTTGCGACCAGTGTCTGTCAAGAACAGAATACAGACTGATGCCGGACAAGGTTTACCTGGGTGCAATCGGATCACTGCAGGGCGAAAGTCTGCAACAGATTGTGCATATGCCTATTTGCCCTTTCAGCGACGATGGTTGGAGCGGGACACCTACCCATATGGAAAATGGCTGGAGTCGGTAGGTGCTATTTCTCTTGCAACCAGCGGATCTAATGGTCTGAAGGTTGCATTCTTCCTGTCTCGCTGAGGCAGGATTTGGCCTATTATTGGAAGTCGCAACCCACCCAAACTACTGGCTCTGTCAAGCGAACTATATCATCAACCAACAAAACCAAAAGAATTATTGTAAGTATAGCACTGATCACAAACTTAATCATCCTTAATCTCACATAATAGTCCTTGTATCTGGCATCGACTATTGGCTGGAATTTTCTGAGACTCTAGAAAAAATCCCGGAAGGCTATTTGTTCCTCTGTCCGGCAGAGCATCTCCGGGATGATAATGGCAGATGGGATCCAAATCCTGAATGTCCAGCATATTGGACCCTCGATCCCTGCGGAAACCAAAGGCTCAGTCCAGAGGAAGCATCTGGGCGTGGATTTCCAGCCTTTAAATTGCGGATGGATGTTTACATGCTATCCTGGCATCAAAGTGTTTATGAAGCGCTCAGCCGCTTTTACGCGGGCAAGGGATTCGACCCCAATAGCCAAGACATCGCCCGGCACCTTGGATACCCGCTTTACGAGCTTTCTCGCCCAACTGACAGCGCGCATAGTGGGTACCATTTGCATGTTTCTGTGCCTTACTCTGACTTGGTTCAAAACGTATAGTCGAAGAATTAGATGCAAATGACAGCGACGATGCGATCTTGACGCAGGATCCCGGTGCGCATAGTGGGTACCAATTTTATGTCATGTGTCTCACTCTGACTTTGTTCTCAATGTATAGTTGAAGAAATAGATTCGAACGCCAGCGACGATGCGATATTGACGCAGGATATTCCGCATCCTCAAAAGTTCAGAGTTATGATCCTCGGAGCTTTCGGATTAATTTTGGCACTCGTGATGTCGTGGTCGTACATTTACTTAGGTTTCGGCAGGGAGAAAGACCACTGACAGAAGGAGGACTTTATTACATGGTAGACGAATCGCATCAGAGCCACCAATGTTTTTTACATGCCTCTCCACCAATATCCCTGAGGATGCAAGAATGATCGAAACAAACTAGACAGTTTGATTCCAAGGTTGCAGCCCATCCAGTGGATTGCGTACTCGTCAAAAAAAGTCGCACCGTCGAGATTAAATCGAGAAGAAGGCCATTGTATCAGGACAAATATTGGCTGGTCGCTCATTGCAATACACCCATGATCCTTGTTTCAATTTGAAATACACTTGTGATGGTGCTTGGTGGTGGTGCTAGTTCGCATCGATATTTGATCGCGGATGTGATGCACCGGTGGCACTTCCCTGCCGTGCGTGGGATTACAACCGCCCAATATTAGGGAAGTATCTGGTTCTTCAAATACCTTAAAGCTGAGGAAATCAGTTTCGCAGATACCAGTACCCATACCAAGCCACGGAATTATGTCTACAGCATCCCTCGATGGGCGCAGCGCTCTCTCAGCTATGTGTACAGAAGCTGCTGCTGTCCGTGCTGTGTGTTAACGGGGAGTGAAACAAAAATAACTTGACCAGCTATACAGTGCAAGTGATCACATCACGGTTCCGGATTAGGCAGTAAACATGTCAAAACTTTGGACTTCAAACTACATTATGCCCTTGCCATGGGTGAGTCTAAAAATACCTGGAATCGCTCTAAGGAAGGGAGAAGATCACTGGTTGTGCATGGCAAGTCAATCCAACAAGATTTTTTTTTTCACCGTCGGGAAAGTGAAACAAACCCTAATGATCCGATCAATTCCCCTGATTGGGAACCCTAATGATCGCGCATCATCCGGGATATGCCGGCCACCATGTCTATCGTCAGTCCAAAGGGACCCCATGGAACTTCAACTGCAAAGCAAACATGTTTTAACTACTCTAGGATGACCTGCAAACAAAACCCGGGCCAAGGTGCCCCCTCTGTACCTTTTATTTTTTTTGAGACCTCAGAAAAGTGAAACACCGTGGGAAAAATGAGATTTTGTGCTCAATTGCATTCTTTTGGCCGGTTTCGTGGCTCAGAAAATCACAAGAAAATCACAAAAAATTCCTTGGTATCAAAAAACACATGCAGAGAAGTGGTTCCGTGCACTGTACAAGGCTGTAAGAACCAGCGCCTAATCTTATTGCGCAAAGCTGTAGTCGCCCTCTTCTCCTCCATCCCTCCACCCACTACGACTTTACAGTAGTTAAATTAAAGGGAGGGAAGGAATATGGTCCCGCGATCGGATCATTATACTTGATGACTACGAAACTGTACAGCTATCCAGGTGGCTCATTTTAAAATTCTCGCCCGTGTGCCCCGTCTCACCTCCGATTTTTTTCCACATTCTGAAAAAGGAATATCCTCTCGAAAGAAAATCAGGGGAGCGACACTAATCTCAGTGGCCGCTGACCTTCGTTATTTCAGGCAAGCGACCCGAAACCGGATTCACGGCGACCCTCCCGTTGAACCCATTCTTCAACACAACAATATCCCACATCCACTAATCAGATTAATGCTCCACCGAACGAGAACGACGCTTGAGATCCGCCGCTGTTAACTGGCAGCGATGGAGACTGGCGGCTCGCAGGATTGCAATCCGCTGTCTTTTGAACCGGCGCGGCGGCGCTGCACTGCATCAATGTTGATCGCGGATCGTGATGCGCTGCTGCTGCCGCGATCATTCGCGCACTTGCGCTTATGATACGTCATGCTGGGCGGGCATCGCAGGGACCATTGTAATTCAAGCCCGAGATACTACTTTCATTCAGCGCAATATCGAGTGTTATATATATATGCATCGTGGGTATATCTCGGGTACGTCTCGAAATCGATTTGGAATTAAAAAAGCTTATGTGATGGTTGTTATACTTGTGGGCGCGGCGAGGTGAAGACGACAAAATAACGATAAAGGGCAGAAACTGGTACTGATGAGACCGGATCGAATACCCGAATTCATGGGAACGAACGATGGGAAGGCGAATTTGATGGCCATGGGTGGACCCACGAAACGATGGGCCCCCATCGATATTCGCCGGCCGAGGATATCGTGATACATAGCAGCGTTGAGGTGCAGGTCCATGGGCGCCTGTGGGGGCCCAATTGCAATAATTTAAATGAAATGTCAACCGGCTCCCGTTAACATGTAAAAGGGCGAAGACGTAAAGGCTTAAAAAGGCGTGACCCCGACCTTCTTCTCTTATTCTTATCATCCCCCCCAACCCCTTCTTCCTCCCTTCCGCTTCGACTTCCTCACTAAACGCTACTGGCCACCTCACTCAACCCCTAACCGCTACTGACCGGGAAACGCCGGCGTGGCACGTAGACGCGACTGGGCACCACCCAGACGTATGGCATTGGACCCGAGGCACCGTGGCGCCACGCGGCTCGCTGTTGGTTCGCCGTCCTGCGGGCTGCGTTCTCGGCACCGTGGCATTTCGTTCCCTGGAGCACCGAGACGCGTTTCTCAGTCTACTAGCTCTCGCAGTCTGCATATCTCGAAGAAATTGTGAAATGCTTGAAAAAATTGCGGAATGCTTACTGGTCGTTCCTCCCCTCCCCTTCGACTTCGCTTTCCCTAGTAAATGCTACTGGCTATCGAGCCCGACTCAAAACCGTCTTCCTACCTGGACTGGTAATGAGAACGCCTCCAGCCCGAACTGGGAACAAGGCTTCCCTTGAATTGCGGGAGCCTTTCAGAGGATGCTTGGGCCGCGGATTTGCATTTTTCTTGGATCACATCATATTGTCGGCAAGTCCCGGCTCGGGCGGGAATCGATCGATTACGCCATCGATCGCACCTCATGAATCATCGAAGGCCTTGAAAAAACGGACGACGCGGCTTATCTACTCGTATGCGCATGCCGCCGCCAGGACACCGACGACATCCTCGCCTCCATCACCATCCCCTCCTCGTCCCCGCGCGCAAAATTCGTCAACTGGGGGCTCACATACCACTACCACCCCCTTGCCACATTCAAGCCCGAGACAAAAGAGCACTGCGAGCTCGTCCTGGTGTTCGCACGGCGGGAGGGCCGCTGCTCGCGTTCCACATGGTGCAGTTCTTCCTTTTCGTCGGGCGCTACATTCTCTACGTCAACACCCTCACGGGCCGCTTCGTCGCGTGGCTCTCCAGCTGGGATGTCACCCTCGTCGACGACAGCCCCGCCATCTTCAACGTCGAGTGTCGCGTGCGTCTCCCAATTCATCAGTGATCGTTCTCCTTGATCACGTCCCGAGCGAACGCAGTACCTCCAACACACCACGGAATGGGCGGCGGCCGTCCCCTTCGCCTCGCCCGCTGTCCTGCGTGCCCTGCGCGCCTGGACAGACGCCGAGGCGGCCGACCCAAACGGCCTCCGCCCGCACTTTCCGTTCGAGATACGGTTCTCCGCGCCGGACGGCGTGTGGCTGAGTCCCAGTTATGGCAGGAGATGTGTTGGACTGGGATCACGCAATATAAGTGCGTCCTCTTTCCAGCTGTCTGCTGTTTTCCTCATGGGCCAATATGATGTAAGTTCTCAAAGACCAGTGTCGTTTCAGCCGCTGATTGTTCAAACAGTCTATTCACTCCAGAGTACGTCTCTTTCTCCTCCCGCACCCTCATTTGTTTAATCGTTTCTCTCAGACCGATGCAGTGAGCCACTTTTCCTTCCAAATCATCATTGCTCTGTGTCTAATGGTCGAATTCAGAATCTACCAATATTTCATGACATACCCCAGGGGTAAACACTAGGATCCGTCTCGAGCTTTCCGTATCTGAAGACGTCCGTTCTTATGGCTCTCTCGAGCGATTTCACGCCAGTCTTCACGTGCTTGTAGGCCAACTACTTGTACCTAGTGACGGTGCGTAAATCATTCATTCCCATGTTCCTAATGTCACCATATTTTCTCTCTCTCTTCCAGTTCTAACGGCAGACAACTTTAATAGGACCTCAGGTAAGCTCACATCCTCAGCCCGATCCCACTGCTAACATATCTGTCTCAGTCGTACCTTCTTACCCAGTATGATAGTTTGATGTGTCGACGATACATAGCTGCTTACCCAGTCCCAGACCCTGGTTGTTGCAGTCTACGTCGTCAGTACCTCCATTAGCTCGGGTGTTGTCCAATTCTGGCTCGCTCGCATGGCCATCAATTTGTATGTCCGCCACTCGAGAGGTTGCTTGCACTTACTAACTTTGCCTTTAGGACAAAACAATGGATTTAGATCCCGGTCATTACGGTCTTCATCTTCGCCGGCCTGACTGGGGCCGCTGCTACCGCGGGCCTCCTCGTCATGTTACCCCTTGCCTGAGTGGATGTGTCGGCGCCGACGCCGTGATCACCGCCGTTCTGCTCATTAAATTCCACACCATCCTCGGTCACCAAGAGGTACGCTTGCATCTTCTTCTGATATCCGCGTGTTTCTTATGTAGTCAGCTTCATCCGCCGCTTCTCATTCGCCGCCGTCCGGAACGGCTCTATCACCACAATCATGACGTGCGTAGTAAACTCGCATTCTTCCTGGCCACATAGATGTACTATTCGTGCAGTATCATCACGCTCGTCATCTTCACCCTTCAGCCCCAGACGAATTGTACGTGTTTCTAACTTAAGTCTCAATCTATACTAATCTGTGCCTCAGCGGCCGTCATGATTGAGGCAAGCTTTTTACCTCTACCGCTCCCTTGACACCTCAATTAACTTGCCTTCCAGATCACCATCGGCCGTCTACACCCTAGCCCCAGCCCCTCCTTCGTCCTGGCACGCACTAATCCCTCCAAATCCCCCAGCCCCATGCTATTCAACCTAAACAACCGCTTCGCCCTGCTCGGCGAACCGCAGAGCGGCACGTCGTACAGGAAGACCCTGGTGGACGCGGCGAGCCCGAAGATCATGCGCATCCGGGAGGACATCGAGACGCACTACCGCTCGCGGGCGGCGTGGACGACATCCGCTCGGGTACAAGATGTACTTGCAAAATCAAAACCCGGAGGCTAACGACCGCACGTCGGAGGTCGTCACGACGGAGAAGCCACATGATAATGGTTTTGATGCGAGCGGAGAGGGGTTCGATTTATTAGATTCGGAATGGATAGTTGGTTGTAGAATTGGTTTGTCGCATATAAACTGGGTTTGGTCGTTTCTCGAAACGATGTTCTGTCATATTTCTCGTTGGGGGCCTGCTTCATATGGCTAATTCGGCGGCCCCACACGCTACTATGAATTCTCATGTCTACATCAAGATTCGTCGGGATGTTGGGACTTTGCAATGCCGCGTCAATTCAGATTCTCCGGTTGCGCAAAATCTGCTTTGCATGCCTCCGACTTAGGCGTTGTGGTGCAAAGTCCGCTTGAGGTTTTATCTCTGTACACCACGAGGAGGAGAAACATTGCCTACGTGGCCTTCATCCCCAATTGAACCTGATCCAAAAAGAATTCCGTGCGGCCATGCAACGTTCATTCGAGGTTGGATTTCATCTGTGTATTTCAACATTCAAGACTCTTACGCTGGGGATAACTATTCAGTGGGGCCGGGAGTAGGATCTACCAACCTCCTCCGGAGCCAAAAAGAATTCCTTCGGATATACCCCAAAACCAGCGGCTAACAAAAATCATGAAAGCCGCAGGAACCTCATGCCTCCAAGATTTCCGCTTTTCAGTGTGGACGCCTCTGATGCCAGCATGGGCTTAACTCCCTTTGCTGACTTCCTACCGGACATGACGATCAAACTCATTCTTGATCGGTTTGCAAAGATCAGGGTCTTCGCCAACCTGGTTCAGATGATTGAGCATCTCTTGGGAATGGCAGGTTATCATTCACGGCTTTGAGAGGTGATTATAGATCTTCGAAAGACGTTTAGGGACACCCATTCGTCCAAACCTCCTCGACTATATTACCTCTAGTCGCGTCCCAGGACCCACCCGTAACTTAGGACATGCCTTGGGTCGCGTATTGAGTGAAATCGAGAGAAGTAGACGGGAAATATTGCATCTGTTGAGAGAATCTTTCATTTGAAGTTAACTATACCCTATCAAGTGGATTGTCCTTAACAAGGGAGTCACACTGAGTAGCACCCACTGGGATCGCTTATTATAGTCCGTTCATTCAACCCGGACGCAGATTTTTTGTCCTCCTAACATAGTGGCGGTCCTATTACGCATTGGCGAATCATCTCACCGCGGATCGTGATGCGCTGATGGCGGTCCCTCTCTGATTGGGTGTTGAAGTCAGAAAAGGTATTCATTGACAGTGCTTCCAACATTCAAGACAAGTCAGGAGTAAGTGGTACGTGGAAATTTTCCAATCTATTTCCGCTGGCTCGGATGGACACATTTCTCTACACCACCTCTCAAAGAACCGGGCCGGAACATATAACCCACATAGTTCACGAGAAGATCGATTCAATGGATTGTTTCCGGAACTCGACAACACCAGAGACGACTCAGACATTACCATCTGCGAACAACCGGTCAAAATACCTAACTTACTTCGTATGCATCGTCCGACGTCTTCCATCTAGGACCGTCGCACAATTTTGTCTGAGTGGAGGATCATTTGCAGCCGGTGCACAAGGATTCTTTAATGATAGTCTCGAGCTCATGATATCGATTGCCACACAGCCTCGTCATTGCAAAGCTGTTCGATCGAACACCTCTCACAGCTTTGGTTTAAATTTAGAGTGCATAACAGCCCTCGACGTCTGGGCGCCTAAATCGCTGCTCTTTCCCCAACCTCCATGGCTGACAGCCCACACTACCCAGAAGGTCCCTCCTTTGAATCCACGGCCAGCTCAGACTCTGGCCTCTCTCCGTGACTTGCTCTCCATTTCTCTCGAATGCGATCTCTAAGGAATTCCAGGTCCTCCGGCACCTTCATTACGAATTCTCGGAACTTTACCATTGCGGGGAGCCAATTCACGAATGTCGTGAATTGTGCTCCTACCATACCTTCCGGTAAATGGTCTATATTCCATCGATCCGTTGCTTACAGCCCACTGTGCTCCACGACGTAGACTTCAGAACGATCCCGCTAGGGGACCTGGATCTGCGGCATGAGATATGTCTGGATGGCATGGTTGCGAAGCGAAAGCTTGGACTGCCCATAGCGCGGCGCATTTATTCGGCCCGTGTTGAGAGAAAGCAGTCGGACATGACTGTGGCTGTGTACCGGGGCGAAAACGCGGAGGAGGTACGCCTGTCAGTTTCAGCACATTGATTATCCTGACTTCAACCAATTTCGTGAAGACTTGGAGACGCGAACTCGCGAATTATTCGGGACTTCGGTTAGCTCCACCCCTGTTCAAACGATTGACGTCACATGTACAGATAGACATCCGAACATTGTCCAACTTTATGGCACCGTAAGTTCAGGCGGCCTGTATGCCCTGATTTTCCACGACGGTTCGTCATCATCGCCAGCGGTCACTATCGCTGAACTTGTCTGTAATTAGATCTGGTACCTTGGGACCAATTTTTAGAAGAATACCGGCAATCAGTAATATCCACTGTATACCTTTACGCGCAGTTTGTATGTCCGTAATGATATTCCATTACCTGAGGTATTGAATTTCTACAGAACACAGAGCTCCAAGTACGAAGTTTGAAGGCCCTGACTAATCAGTTGATTCATGTCCGTCGTAGAGCACACTGGAATATTTTCCGTCTCTATGGGGGGAATCCTACTCGGCATGTTCGACATCTTCCGTGAATTTGTGGTCTCTTACCTACCGCAGCTGAACTTTGAATACATATCTTGGATACGGCGTTCAACAGGTCGACTCTGCGTTGAGATTGCACCTGATTCCTCCGACCCCGACATCCCCTACGTGTCAACGGACAGCTCGCACAACATCCCATTATCCTCTCTCGGCTCTGACCCAGAGACGAGGATCATTCATCGTTTAACCATGGACGAGTTTCACAGAATTTGCGACTGGCGTCTGTCAAGAACAGAATACAGACTGATGCCGGACAAGGTTCATCTGGGTGCAATCGGATCGCTGCTGGATGAAAGTCTGGAACAGATTGCGCATATACCTAATTCCCCTTTCAGCGACTATGGTTGGACCGGGACACCTACCCATATGGAGAATGGCTGGAGTCGGTAGGTGCTATTTCTCTCGCAACCAGCGGATCTAATGGTCCGAAGGTTGCATTCTTCCGATGTCACTGGACCAATATTTCACAATGTTAGCGTCGCCTCAGACCACTGGCTTTGTCAGGCGAACTATATAATCAGCCAACAAAACCAAAAGAATTGTTGTAAGCATAACACTGATCACAAACTTCACAATCTTTATTCTCGCATAGTCCTTGTATCTCACATTGTCTATTGGCTGGGATTTTCTGAGACTCCAGAAAAAATCCCGGAAGGCTACTTGTTCCTCTGTCCAGTGGAGCATTTCCGCAACGAAAATGGCAGATGGGTTCGAAACCCTGAATGTCCAGCGTATTGGTCACTCGATCCCTCTGGAAACCAAAGGCTCAGTCCGGAGGACGCATCCAGGCGTGGATTTCCTGCCTTTAAATTGGAGATGGATGTTCACATGAACTCCTGGCATGAAAGTGTCTATGCCGCGCTCAGCCGCTTCCACGCGGGCAAAGGATTCGACCCCAATAGCCAAGACCTCGCCCGGCACCTTGGACAGCCGCTTTACGAGCTTTCTTGCCCAACCGACAGTGCGCATAGTGGGTACCAGTTTCATGTTTCTATGTCTTGCTCTGACTTTGTTCAAAATGTAGTTGAGGAATTAGATTCAAATGACAGCGACGATGCGATCGTGGCGCAGAATTTTAGTGCGCATAGTGGGTACCAGTTTCATATTTCTGTGTATCGCTCTCTGACTTGGTTCAAAATGTATAGTCGAGGAAGTAGATTCGAATGCCAGCGAAGATGCGGTCTTGATGCCTGAGGATACTCAGCAGCCTCAAAAGTTCAGAGTTATAATCCTCGGATGTCTCGGGATAATTCTGGCACTCGTGGTGTCTTGGTTGTACATCAACTTAGGCGCAGGCGAGGAGAAAGACCACTGACAGAAGGAGGGCTTTATTACATTGTAGACGAATCGTGCGAGAGCCACCAATTGTTTTACATGCGTTTCCACCAATATCCCTGAGGATGCAAGAATGATCGAAATAAATTAGACCGTGGTTTGATTCCAAGGTTGCAGCCCATCAAGTGGATTGCGTACTCGTCAAAGAAGTCGCACTGTCGAGATTAAATCGAGAAGAAGGCCCATTGTATCAGGACAAAATATTGCCTGGTTTCTCATTGCAATACACCCATGATCCTTGTTTCAATTTGAAATACGCTTTTGGTGGTTCCTGGTGGCGGTGCCAGTACGCATCGATATTTGATCGCGGATCGTGATGCGCTGGTGGCACTTCCCCGTCGCACATGGCATTACAACCGCCCAATATTAGGCAAATATCTGGAACTTCAACTCCCTTGAAATTGAGGAAATCAGTTTCACAGATCCCATGGATAACGTCACCAGTACTCATACCAAGCCTACGGAATTATGTCTACAGCATCCTCGATGGGCACAGCTCTCTTCCAGCTGTGTACAGAAGCTGATGGTGCCCGTGCTGTGTGTTAACGCGGAGTGAAACAAAAAATAACTTGACCAGCTATACAAGGCTGTGCCAACCAGCGCCTAATCTGATTGCGCAAAGCTGTAGTCAGCCTCTTCTTTCTCTCCCATCCCACTACGACTCTGCAGTAGCTAAATTAAAGGAATGGACGGAATATGGAAGCGCGATCCTAATACTTGATGATTACGAGACCGTACAGTTATCCAAGTGCTTCATTTTTAAATTCTCGCCCGTGTGCTCCGCCTCAGCTCCGATTTTTTTCCACATTCTGCAAAAGGAATATTCCTCTCGAAGAAAATCAGGGGATCGACACTAATCTCAGTGGCCGCCGACCTTCGTTATTCCAGGCAAGCGACCCGAAACCGGATCCACGGCGACCCTCCGGTTGAAACTTCTCATTCTTCAACACCACAATATCCCACATGCATGAATGGGATTGACGCTACACCGGATGAGAACGACGCTTGAGATCCGCCGAAGTTAACTGCTAGCTCTGGAGACTGAGCATCGCAATCCGCCGTCTTTTGAGCCTGGTGGCGCTGCTCCGCATCAACACCGATCGCGGATCGTGATGCGCTAATGGCGCTCACTCGCGCACTTGCGCTTGCGCGCTTGGTAATTGGGCGGGCATCGCAGGGCATACTGTATTATCGAATTACGGGTACGGGTGTCAAGCGAGGATATTACCCAGCGGAAATTTGCGTAAATATTCTATGATTGTTATAATTGAGCTCGGCAGCGGGATGACAGCGAAATGTACTAAAAAGCAACACAGTTCCTGGGCATGCATACAATGGAGGTGGCGGTAGTACAAATATGTAGGAGACCGGATCGAATACCCTCATGGGAACACGATGGGAAGGCGAATTTGATGGCCATGGTGGGTTTCCGAGTGGACACACGAAAACGAGCTGGGCTCCCATCGATATTCGCCGCCGAGGATATGGTGATACATAGCAGCGTTGAGGTGCAGGTCCGTGGGCGCCCAATAATTTAAATGAAATGTCAACCGGCACCCGTTGACACGTAAAAGGGCGAAGACGTAAAGCCTTAAAAGGCGTGACGCGGTCTTCTTCTCTTATTCTTATCCCCCACTCATCCCTCCCTCCTTCCTCACTAAACGCTACTGGCTACCTTACTACGCGCTACTGGCCCAAACGCTACTGACCGGAAAACGCTGGCGCCTTCCTGCCTGCACTGGAACCACGTAGACGCGACTGGGCACCACCCAGATGCATGGCATCCGTGGCGCTACGCGGTTCGCTGTTGGCGCCGTCCTGCTGGTGCTGCGTTCTCGGCAGCGTGGCATTTCGTTCCCTCCAACAGCGGCGCGCATTCTTCCTCTGGGGACACCCGAGGCGGGCGTTTTTAGGCTATTGGCGCATGCATACTGGTGTCTGTACCTCACCGAGCTCAGGGCGAAGCTGCAATCGATTCTTTGTCTCTGAAGCAATTGCGAAATGCTCCGCTTCGACTTCGCCTTCCTCTGGCTATCGACCCCGTTGGGAAGTGCCTTCCTGCCTGGACTGGGAACGGCCTCTCCTACCTGGACTGGGAAACACCTTCATTGGACCCGCGCCGAGGCACGCCACGCGGCTCGGCGTTGCGTTACTCTCACAGAATAGACGTGTTGTATGCATTCGCTCTCCCAGCTGCGGTTGGTGGCGTGGAGTGGGAATCGGAGCTCCGGTGGGAGCCATGACTCGCACCTTTGTTGTCTGGAATGCACCACTCCTTTACTCGGGCGATGCTTGCCTTGATCTTTCCTTGGATCAGGAGGATTTCGTCGATGCCACCCCTCAAATTTGCATTTTTGTCGGATCGCATCATATGATCGGGCAAATTACTCACGGCTCAGAGGAAATCGACATTACATCATCGATCGAATCTCAGACGACGGCCTATCTCAAACTCCCCCGCTGGCGTGGATACCACCACACTATGTGCCGTGCCACGCCCTTTATTTATTGCTCGTTCTGCTTCCTCGCTGGGATCCCACCACGTCCCCGACGCCCGGCCTTATTTTATTTTCGACGTCGCGTGGACTTCCGACACTATTCATTAAATCCGCACTTCTGTCGGGCTTTAGCTTTATAGGAATCCTTTACATCCTCATTTCCACACTTGGGAGTGGACCGCCTCCGCTCTCCGTTCGGCGCCGTGCGTCCTCCCTCCTTACGCCGCCACTCATCCTCTGTCTCGCAGAAACCGGGAGAGCGCGTACCCGCACGGCTCGCGCTCGCACTCGCATTCGCACTCCCCTCATCATCGGCTTCATACTCTCCGCTTCCACACCTGCGCATTCCACCGAGTTTTACAATTGCGAAATTTCCTCCCTTGAAGCGCGCGAACATTGAGCGCACTGCCGTGTGATCAGCGTGCTGGACCTCCTGCTATTATCCTTCCTCGCGGGGCTGGGCGGGGGAAAGGGGCGTATTGCCGCATGGGGTGAGACTGTTTTCTACGCGGGTTGGTCCACGCTCGCTTGACGCTCTTCTCGGTCTCTCGGCAGGTGCGTGGGTCGACGCCTTCTTGCTACAGTTCGTATATTAATGAATTCAATCGCATTTGACGGCGGTGTGGGTCGGTCAATGATAGCCACCGAAATGGCTTGCGTATCTCAAGCAAGTAGAATTCGAAAGTTAAACGGACATGTATTGCTGAGCAGCAGGCTGTTGCCGCAACAGTGGCTCTCTCCAAATGTAACGTCGCGGAGAGTCGTAACAGCGGCGGGCACACCACACACGCCGAAGAATCCGACCTTGCGATGCCGGACCATCGCTTACGCAGTGAAAAGTAAAACGGTGCTCCAAAGCCCCGGGCACGCTCTAAACGTTGGTTAAAATTAACATGCACAGCGTCGCGTTTGATAGCAGAGAGTCGCGCTTGACAGCAACGTTTCTACGGCGCCTCAGAAACCGACGGAATCGACATCTGAGTTTGTTGGATACTCGGCACGCAGATAGAGCAGCACCAGGTCTTGAAGGCAGCCTTTCCGAGACCTTTGGAATGCGGCGAGTAGCCTGTGCATCTGCCTTGCTGTTCATTACCAACTGTCGCCTGTGTGGCTCTTGGTTTTCATCTGCATCTTCAGCTTGGCGTGGATTTGCGGGCAGGTCATCGATCATCGCTTCGAATTCACTGGCGGGCGTTCGAGGCAGTCTGTTGGTGTAGGCACTGGTCAGTTGCAACGCTGAGAGTGAAGCAATGGATGCTGCCTCACACTGTAAGACTGTGTTATTCGTATGGCTATCGTGCATCTGTCTTCATCCCACGCCGCGCATGGCCCCTCACGTCGTTTCGATCAGAGACAATGCTTGTTGCGTGCGCTTGTTGCATGATATACAAACCTCCTGTCTTTGCTCGACTATATTATCTCTGATCGCGTCTACTCTCTCTGCATCAGCCGTATCCTCTTCCGGACCTCGCCACACTACCGAGCCCACTCCTCACCCACCCCTCCACCTCATCCATGATTATAATCGCATCACTTGCGATGACTCGCAAAGTCTACTCGAATATGAGGCATTTCCAATCGTCAACGTATGTCTTAATTTCGGCTGATCTTCTCAATATCTCTGACTTGGGAGAACGCACAGCGATGACGGTGTCGATAAGTCGTGGAGAGAACTGGTCAGAGGTTAATTTGGTTGACGGAGACGGTAAAGGTCTGGGCTTTTATTTAGTCATGACATTTCGTATAGGTCCGCTGCAGTGTCCACGGTATCTCCCGACATCTTCCTACGCATGTGTGCATCGCCTCTGCGCTGTTTTTGTTTGGGTCTCCGGCTTCCCCATCGTTTCTTGGGCCATGCACTTGTTAAATATGGTATGCCTCCTTTCGCCGGTTCAATGTCCATGCTTAACAGTGCCAGTAAACTCTAAAGTAGTGCGGACATCGGAGGCCTTCGATTTCCACACCGGTGCACGTTGGTTCAATTGTGCTCTATCCAGCTATTGAAAAATAATTTCAATAGTATCCCACATCTCACAGAATGAGTATCAGGCATAGGAAAACATTTTGGGGTGGCGATGGATCCAATGGGTGGCCTCCGTTTCCGAACTGTTGAACTCGATTTGTTATCTTGACGCAGGATACTCTGCACTCGCAAAAGTTCAGAGTTATAATCCTCGGAGGTCTCGGATTAGCCCTGCCACTCGTGGTTTCCTGGTTGTAAATCTACTTAGGTTTCGGCGGGAAGAAACAAAAGTAATACTTAGGAGAAGGCTGAAAATATAAAAGCGGCAGCATCGGGCATGAAGGCTCGTAGACGAATCGGAGGCGCCAATTATTGTATAAAGAACAACCGAAAGGAAAATCGAACGGAAAACTGTGGCATTTGGGGACGTCGAACCAAGATCAATTCAACAAACTAACGGGCGATATCATCGGCACCCCGCCAGCTAAAGCTCAAGTCCGCGACGGCCTTCGTTTCGTTTCTATTATTATTTCTCCTGCATCAAATTACGCCTCAGTGAAATAAATTGCCTGCATGTGTAGCGGTCAGTCAGATAGAATCCATGCACCGTTATTCGGTCTACCCTCTCCGGATGTTTTCTTCCTTTGCCTTGTCACCTGTAAGTGTGCGACATTCCCGGTTAACTGGAGGTTATCCTAGGCAGCTGAACAATCTGCGCTGAATTGTTACATGCTAGATCGAAGTCCAGAGCCCATCCGTAGCTTAGGACATGCCATAGATCGCGTATTCGGTGAGTAGACGGGAAATAATGCGTGTGTTGAGAGAATCAGTTTTGATTTGAAGTTAGCTATAGCCTATCAGGTGGATTGTACAGAACAAGGGAGTCACGCCGAGTAGCGCCCACCGGCAAGATCACCTATTATAGTTCGTTTCCGGAGTCATTCAAACCGGACGCAGATTTTTTGTCCTTCTAACATAGTGGCGGCGAATCATAGCTCGCATCATATCGGGATGGGCTGATGGCGGTCCCTCTCTGATTGGATGTTGGAGTCAGTAAGGGTATTCATGGACGGCGCTTCCAAAATTCAAGACAGTTACGGCAAAAGTCAAGGGGCAAATGGTACGTGGAAATTTTCCCATCTATTTCCGCTGGCTCGGATGGAAACATTTCCCCGAAATTACCTCTCAAAGAACCGAGCCGGAACATATAACCTACAAAGTTCACGGGAAGATCGATTCAATGGATTGTTACGACACCAGAGACGACTCAGACATTACCATTTGTGAAGAATCGGTCAAAATACCTACTTTGCATGCATCGTCCGACATCCTCCATCCAAAACGATCACACACTTTTGTCTGTCAATGAGTGGAGGATCATTTGCAGCAGGTGCACAAGGATTCTTTAATGACAGTCTCGGTCTCATAATATCGATTGCCGCACAGCTTCGCCATTGCAAAGCTGTTCGATCGAACACCTCTCACAGCTTTGGTTTAAATTTAGAGTGCATAACAGCCTTCGACGTCTGGGCGCCTAAATCGCTGCTCTTTCCCCAACCTCCATGGCCGACAACCCACACTACCCTGAACGTCACTCCTCTGAATCCCTGCCCAACTCAGACTCCGACCCATCTCCGTGGCTTGTTCTCCTTGCTGTCGAGTGCTATCTCTAAGGAATTCCAGGTCCTCCGGCTTCATTACGAATTCTCGGAATTTTACCATTGCAGGGGGGCAATTCACGAATGTTATAAACTGTGCTCCTACCATAGCTTCCGGTAACCGGTCTATGCTCCATCGATCCGTTGCTTACAGCCCACTGTGCTCCACGACGTAGATTTCCGAATGATCGCGCTAGGGGACCTGGATCTGCGGCACGAGATATGTCTGGATGGTATGATTGCGAAGCGAAAACGTGGACTGCCCATAGCACGGCGCATTTACTCGGCCCGTGTTGGGAGAAAGCAGTCGGACATGACGGTGGCCGTGTACCAGGGCGAAAATGCAGAGGAGGTACGTCTTTCAGTTTCAGGGCATTGATTATTCTGACAGCGGACGCCGTGAAGACTTGGAGACGCAATCTCGCGCACTATTCTGGACTTCGGTTAGTTCCATCCATGTTCGTACATTTAACATTACACACGCAGGCAGGCATCCGAATATCGTACAACTTTATGGCGCCGTAAATTCAGGCGGCCTGTATGCCATGATTTTCCACGATGGTTCGTCATCGTTGGTCGTGGCCGCTTTCGTTGACTTGTGTGTAATTAGATCTGGTATCTTCCGACGAATTTTTAGAGGAATACCAGCATTCAGTACTATCTGCTGTATACCTCTACCGACAATTCGTATGTCTGCAATTATTCCATTCTACAAGGGATTGAATTTCTGTAGAACACAGAACTCGACGTACGAAGTTTGAAGGCCCTGACAAATTTTAGCTGATTCATGTCCGTCGTAGGAGGGGGTGGAGTACGTTAAGTCCCTCTTGGGGGAAGCCTACATGGCATGTTTCAAATCTTCCCTGAATTCTTGGCCTCTAACCTGTCGCAGTTGAGTTATCAAGTCATGCCTTGGATACGGTGTTCAACAGGTCGACTCTGCGTTGAGATTGTATCCGAATCCGTGCTTCACGGCATCCCATTCGTGCCAACGGACAGCTCCCACACTATTCCATTATCCTCTCTCGGCTCTGACCCAGAGACGAAGATCATTCATCGTCTGACCATGGACGAGTTTCACAATATTTGCGACCGGTGTCTGTCAAGAGCAGAATACAGACTCTCGGACAAGATTCACCTGGGTGCAATCGGATCGCTGCAGGGTGAAAGTCTGCAACAGATTGCACATATACCTAATTGCCCATTCAAGAACTATGGTTGGAGCGGGAGACCTATCCATATGGAGAATGGCTGGAGTCGGTAGGTGCTATTTCTCTCGCAACCAGTGGATCTGATCATCTGAAGGTTGAATTCTTCCTGTGTCACTGAAGATTTTTGTGGAGTATCGCAATATGGTGCTTTCCCAGACTACTGGCTATGTCAGGCGAACTATATAATCAGCCAACAAAACCAAAAGAATTGTTGTAAGCATAACACTGATCACAAACTTAATCGTCCTTAATCTCGCACCACAGCCCTCGTATTTCGCATTACCTATTGGCTGAGATTTTCTGAGACTCCACAAAGAACCCCGGAAGGCTGCTTGTTCCTCTGTCTGGCAGAACATCTCCGCGACGAAAATGGTAGATGGGTTCCAAACCCTGAATGTCCAGCTTATTGGTCACTTGATCCCTCTGGAAACCAAAGGCTCAGTCCAGAGGAGGCATCGGGACTCGGATTTCCTTCCTTTGAGCTGGACGTGACTGTTGTCATGAAATCTTGGCATGAAAGTGTTTATGCAGCGCTCAGCCGCTTCCACGCGGGCAAAGGATTCGACCCCAATAGCCAATACCTCGCCCGGCACCTTGGACACCCGCTTTACGAGCTTTCTCGCCCAACTGACAGTGCGCATAGTGGGTACCAGTTTCATATTTCTGTGTCTCACTCTGATGTGGTTCAAATTGTATAGTCGAAGAATTAGATGCAAATGACAGCGACGATGCGATCTTGACGCATGATCCCAGTGCACATAGTGGGTATCAGTGTCATGTTTCGTTGTCTCATTCTAACTTCGTTCAAAATGCATAGTCGAGGAATTAAGTTCGAATGCCAGCGACGATGCGGTCGTGACGCAGGATACTCCGCAGTCTCAGAAGCTCAAAATTATAATCCTCGGAGCTCTCGGGTTAATTCTGGCACTCGTGGTGTCGTGGTCGTACACCTAGTTAGTTGTCGGTGGGGAGAAAGACCACTGACAGAAGGAGGACTTTATTACATTGTAGACATATCGTGTCAGAGCCACGAATTTTCTTACATATGTTTCCACCAAGAGCCCTGAAGATGCAAGAATGATCGAAATAAGTTAGTCAGTGGTTTGATTTCAAGGTTGCAGCACATCAAGTGGATTGCGTGCTCAAAGAAGTCGCACCGTCGAGCGAGAAGAAGGCACATTGTATCCGGACAAAATATTGGCTGGTTTCTCATTGCAATACAACCATGATCCTTTTTTCAATTTGAAATACACTTGTGGTGCCTGGTGGCGGTGTTAGTGCGCATCGACATTTGATCGCGGATCGTGATGCGCTGGTGGCACTTCCCCGCCGCGCGTGGTACTACAACCGCCCAATATTAGGCAAATCTGGATTTTCAAATACCTTCGAATTTAGGAAATCATTTTCGCAGATCCCATGGATAACGTCACCAGTACCCATACCAAGCCTCCAGAATTTCTACAGCATCCCTCGATGGGCACAGCTCTCTTCCAGCTGTGTGTACAGAAGCTGATGGTGCTCGTGCTGTTTCTGTTAACGCGGAGTGAAACAAAAATAACTTGACCAGCTATACAAGGCTGTGACAACCAACGCCTAATCTGATTGCGCAAAGCTGTAGTCAGCCTCTTCTTTCTCTCCCATCCCACTACGACTCTGCAGTAGCTAAATTAAAGGAATGGACGGAATATGGAAGCGCGATTGGATCATAATACTTGATGATTACGAGACTGTACAGTTATCCAGGTGGTTCATTTTTAAATTCCCGCCCGTGTGCCCCGCCTCAGCTCCGGATTTTCCACATTCTGGGAAGCAATGCTCATATCATCTAAACATTCAGTACATATCTGTTGCCGACCTTCGTTATTAATATTCCGGGCAGGCGACCCGAAACGGATTAATATTC
The DNA here is from genome assembly GCA_029281465.1 of Mycena epipterygia. Classification (NCBI taxonomy): domain Eukaryota; kingdom Fungi; phylum Basidiomycota; class Agaricomycetes; order Agaricales; family Mycenaceae; genus Mycena; species Mycena epipterygia. The sequence continues at coordinate 387,692 of JARJCQ010000079.1, read as the reverse complement.
ACGCCGCCCCTCCGGTTAAACCCATTCTTGAACACGACAATATCTCACATGCACGGATCGCACCGACACTCCACCGAACGAGAACGACGTTTGAGATCCGCTGGTAGCGTTGGAGACTGAGCATCGCAATCCGCCGTCTTTTGAGCCTGGTGGCGCTGCTCCGCATCAATACCGATCGCGGATCGTGATGCGCTGATGGCGGTCGCTCTCTGATTGGGTGTTGAAGTCAGAAAAGGTATTCATTGACAGTGCTTCCAACATTGAAGACAAGTCAGGGGAAAGTGGTTGTGGAAATTTCTATCTATTTCCGCTGGCTCGGATGGAAACATTTCCCCTCTCAAAGAACTGGGCCGGAACATGTAACCTACATAGTTCACGAGAAGATCGATTCAATAGATTGTTTCCGGAACTCGACGACATCAGAGACAATTCAGACATTCCCATCTGCGAAGAACCGGTCAAAATACCTACTTTGCATGCTTCGTCCGACGTCTTCCATCCAGGACCATCACACAGGTTTGTCTGAGTGCACGATCATTTGCAGCCAGTGCACAAGGATTCTTTAATGATAGTCTCGGTCTCATAATATCGATTGCGGCACAGCCTCGTCATTGCAAAGCTGTTCGGACGAACACCTCTCACAGCTTTGGTTTAAATTTAGAGTGCATAACAGCCTTCGACCTTCGGGCGCCTAAATCGCTGCTCTTTCCCCAACCTCCATGGCCAACAGCCCACACTACCCAGAAGGTCGCTCCTCTGAATCCCTAGCCAGCTCAGACTCCGGCCTCTCTCCGTGACTTGTTATCCGTTTCTATCGAGTGCGATCTCTCTAAGGAATTCCAGGTCCTCCGGCGCCTTCATTACGAATTCTCGGAACTTTACCATCGCAGGGGGCCAATTCACATCGAATGTTATAAACTGTGCTCCTACCATACCTTCCGGTAACTGTTCTATGCTCCATTGATTCGTTGCTAACAGCCCACTTACTCCACCACGTAGATTTCCGAACGATCCCGCTAGGGGACCTGGATCTGCGGCACGAGATATGTCTAGAGGATGGGATTGCGAAGCGAAAACTTGGACTTCCCATAGCGCGGCGCATTTATTCGGCCCATGTTGAGAGAAAGCAGTTGGATATGACTGTGGCCGTGTACCAGGGCGAAAACGCAGAGGAGGTATGTCTGTCAGTTTCAGGGCATTGCATGTTCTGACAGTGGACCTCGTGAAGGCTTGGAGACGCGACATTGCGAATTATTCGGGACTTCGGTTAGTTCCATCCACGTTCCTATGATTAACGTTACATGTACAGACAGACATCCGAACATCGTCCAGCTTTATGGCGCCGTCAATTCAGGCGGTCTGTATGCCACAATCTTCCACGACGGTTCGTTATCATCACCAGCGGTCGTTATCGCTGACTTGTCTGTCGTTAGATCGGGTACCTTTCGAAGAATTTTTAGAGCAATACCAGCATTCAGTAATATCCACTGTATACCTTTACGCGCAGTTTGTATGTGCCTAATAATAATACATTACCCGAGGCACTGAATTTCTGTAGCACACAGAATTCAGAGTATGAAGGTTGAAAACCCTGACACATTTCAGCTGATTCATGTCCGTCGTAGAGCGCACTGGAATATATCTCTCTCCCAGAGACATCCTACTCGGCATGTTTGACATCCTCCGGGAATTCTTGGCCTCTGACTTGTCGCAGCTGGACTTTCACTTCATATTTTGGATACGGCGTTCAACAGGTCGACTCTGCGTTGAAATTACACCTGATTTCTTCCGCCCCGACATCCCCTACGTGTCAACGGACAGCTCGCACAACATCCCGTTATCCTCTCTCGGCTCTGAACCAGAGACGAGGATCATTCATCGTCTAACCATGGACGAGTTTCACTATATTTGCGACGGGTGTCTGTCAAGGATAGAATACAGACTCGTGTCGGACGAGATTCACCTCGGTACAATCGGCTGGCTGCAGGGTGACAGTCTTCAACAGATTGCACATATATCTAATTTCCCCATCAGCAACTATGGTTGGAACAGGAGACCTACCCATATGGAAAATGGCTGGAGTCGGTAGGTGCTATTTCTCTCGCAACCAGCGAATCTAATGGTCTGAAGGTTGCATTCTTCCTGTGTCACTGGAGGAGCACTTCACCGAGTATTGAAAGTTAACGCAGAGTACTGGCTTTGTCAGGCGAACTATATACTCAGCCAACAAAACCAAAAGAGTTGTTGTAAGTACAACACTGACCACAAACTTCATAATCTTTAATCTCGCGTAACAGTCATCGTATCGGGTATCGTGTGTCGGCTGGAATTTTCTGGGACTCCAGAAAAAATCCCAGAAGGCTACTTGTTCCTCTGTCCGGTAGAGCATCTCCGGGACGAATATGGCAGATGGCTTCTGAACCCCGAATGTCCAGGGTATTGGTCACTCGATCCATCTGGAAGCCAAAGGCTTAGTCCAGAGGAGGCGTCCAGACTTGGATTTCCAGCCTTTAAATTCGAGATGGAGGTTGCCCTGAAATCTTGGCATGAAAGTGTCTATGCCGCGCTCAGCCGCTTCCACGCGGGCAAAGGATTCGACCCCAATAGTCAAGACCTCGCCCGGCACCTTGGACAGCTGCTTTACGAGGTTTCTCGCCCAACCGAGAGTGCGCATAGTGGGTACCAGTTTCATGTTTCTGTCTCCTGCTCTGACTTGGTTCAAAATGTAGTCGAGGAATTAGATTCGAACGCGAGCGACGATGCGATCGTGGCGCATGATCCCAGCGTGCATAGTGGGTACCAATTTCATGCTATGTGTCTCACTCTGACTTCGTTCAAAATGTATAGTCGAGGAATCAAGTTCGAGCGCTAGCGACGACGCGTTCGTGGCGCAAGATACTCTGCACCTTCAAAAGTTCAGAGTCATAATCCTCAGATGTCTCGGGTTAATCCTGGCACTCGTGGTGTCTTGGTCGTACACCTACTTAGTTGTCGGTGGGGAGAAAGACCGCTGACGGAAGGAGGACTTTATTACATTGTAGACGAATCGTGCGAGAGCCACCAATTTCTTTACATGCGTTTCCACCAATATCCCTGAGAAACAAATTAGACCGTTTGATTCCAAGGTTGCAGCCCATCAAGTGGATTGCGTACTCGTCAAAGAAGTCGCATCGTCGAGATTAAATCGAGAAGGTTCATTGTATCAGGACAAAATATTAGCTGGTTGCTCATTGCAATACACCATGATCCTTTTTTCAATTTGAAATACACTTATGGTGGTGCCTGGTGGCGATGCTAGTACGCATCGATATTTGATCGCGGATCGTGATAGGTGGCACTTCGTGGTACTATAACCGCCCAATATTAAGTAAGTATCTGGATCTTCGAATACCTCAAAATTGAGGAAATCATTTTCGCAGATACCATGGATAACGTCATCAGCACTCATACCGAGCCTACGGAATTAAGTCTACACCATCCCTCGATGGGCACAGCGCTCTTCCAGCTGTGTGTGCAGAAGCTGCTGATGCCCGCGCTGTATGTTAACACAGAGTGAGAGCTATACAAGGCTGTGACAACCAGCGCCTAATCTGATTGCGCAAAGCTGTAGGCACCCTATTCTTTCTCCTCCATCTCACTAGGACCACAGCAGCTAAATTAAAGGAAGGGAAGGAATATGATAGCGCGATCCTAATACTTGATGATTACGAGACTGTACAGCTATCCAGGTGATTCATTTTTAAATTCTCGCCCGTGTGCCCCGCCTCAATTCCGAATTCTTCCACATCCTGGAAAGCAATGCTCATATCATCTAAACATTCAGCACATATCGAAAGACGATCTGTCGCCGATCTTCATTATTCCAAGCAGGCGACTCGGAACCGGATTCACGGCAAGTCAAGCGAGAAGAAGCGCCTCCGTGGTTAAACGGATAGCGCTGGAGACTGACAACTCGCAGGATTGCAATCCGCCGTCTTTTGAACCGGCGCGGTGGCGGTGCTAGTGGGCATCGATACTTGAGCACGGATCGTGATGCGTTGATGACGCTCCCACCTTCCGTTTCCGTTTATGATACGCGCTTCGGTCATGCTGGACGGGTATCGCAGTATTGAAGGGGGTACGGGTGTCAAGCGAGGATATTACCCAGCGGAAACTTGCGTAAATATTGTATGATTGCTATAACTCTGAGCTCTCAGCGGCGGGATGAGAGCGAAATGTGCTAAAAAGCAACACAGCGGTTCCCAGGCATGCACACACTGGAGGTGGTGGTAGTAGAAATATGTAGGAGACCGGATCGAATGCCCGAATTCATGGGAACGAACGATGGGAAGGCGAATTTGATGGCTATGGTGGGTTCCGAGTGGACGCACAAAAACGCGTTGGGCTCACACCGGCCGAGGATATAATGATACACAGCGTTGAGGTGCAGGTCCGTGGGTGCCCCATAATTTAAATGAAATGTCAACCGGCACCCGTTAACACGTAAATGGGCGAAGACGTAAAGGCTTAATAGGCGTGACCTCGGCCTTCTTCTCTTATTCTTATCATCCCCCCTTCTTCCTCATTGAACGCTACTGGCTACCTCCCTAAACTGGCTGCTCACTATGCGCTACTCCCGAAACGCTGCTGACCGGGAAACACCGGAGTGGACTGGAACCACATAGACGCGACTGGGAACCACCCAGACGCATGGCATTGGATCCGACCGTGGCGCCACGCGGCTCGCTGTTGGTGCCGTCCTGCGGATGCTGCGTTCTCGGCAGCGTGGCATTTCGTTCCCTGGAGCACCGAGGCGCGTTAGGGCGCGTTTCTCAGTCTACTAGCTTTCGCAGTCTGCAAGAATTGTGAAATGCTTGAAGAAATTGCGTAATGCTTACTGGTCGTTCCTCCCCTCCCCTTCGACTTCGCTTTCCCTATTAAATGCTACTGGCTATCGAGCCCGACTCAAAACCCTTCCTACCTGGACTGGCAATGAGAACACCTCCAGCCTGGACTGAGAACAAGGCTTCCCTTGAATTTCGGGAGTCTTTCAGAGGATTTCCTGACTTGGGCCGCGAAGTTGCATTTTTCTTGGATCGCATCATATTGTCGGCAAGTCCCGGCTCGGGCGGATCCGGAATCGTGTGGCTCTCGATCGATCGCACCTCATGAATCATCAAAGGCCTTTAAAAAACGGACGACGCGGCTTACTGTATCTACTCGTATGCGCATGGCCACAACCGCCGCCAGGACACCGACGACATCATCGCCTCCATCACCATCCCCTTCTCCTCCCCGCGCGCAAAATTCGTCAACTGGGGGCTCACCCACTCCCACCCCCTTGCCACATTCGAGCCGGAGAATGAAGAGCACTGCGAACTCGTCCTGGTCTTCGCGCGGCGAGAGGGCCGCTGCTCGCGTTCTACGTGGTGCAGTTCTTCCTCTTCGCCGGGCGCTACGTCCTCTACGTCAACATGCTCACGGGCTGCTTCGTCGCCTGGCTCTCCAGCTGGGACGTCACCCTTGTCGACGACAGACCCGCTATATTCAACGTCGAGTGTCGTGTGCGTTCTTCCTTCTCCCTCCTTCTCTCCCTCCTCTCCTCTTTCCATCCAATCCGTCTCGCTAACGCATCCCCGAACGCACGCACAGTAACCCCAACACATAACCGAATGGGCCGTTCGCCTCCGCGCGCGCTGTCCTGCGTGCCCTGCGTGCCTGGATGGACGCGGAGGCGGCCGACCAAACGGCCTCCGCCCGCACTTCCTGTTCGAGATACGGTTCTCAGCGCCGGACAACGTGTGGCTGAGAACCAGTTATGGCAGGAGACGTGTTGGATTGGGATCGCGCAGTATAAATGCGCCTTCTTTCCAGCTGTCTGTTATTCTCGTCATGATGTAAGTTCTCAAAGACCAGTTTCGCTTCAGCCGATGCTTGTTCAAACAATCTATTCACTCTAGAGTACGTCTCTTTCTCCTACCGCAGACTCATTTGTTTAATCGCTTCTGCCAGACTGATGCAGTGAGCCGCTTTTCCCTCCAAATCATCATCGCTCTGTGTCTAATGGTCGAATTCAGAATCTGCCAATATTTCATGACATGCCCCAGTAGGATCCGTCTCGAGCTTTCCGTGTCTGATCTATTTCATCCAGATGGGTGGTTCAACAAGACATCTGTCCTTGTAGCTCTCGAGCGATTTCACGCCAGTCTTCAAGTGCTTGTCGGCCAACTACTTGTACCTAGTGACGGTGCGTAAATCATTCATTCCCATGTTCCTAATGTCACGATATTTTCTCTCCCTCTTCCAGTTCTAACGCCAGGAAACTTTAATAGGAACTCAGGTAAACTCACATCCTCAGCCCGATCCCACAGCTAACATATCTGTCTCAGTCGTACCTTCTTCCCCAGTATGTTACTTTCATGTGTCGACGATACATAGTTACTTGCCCAGTCCCAGACCATGGTGTGTTGCAGTCTACGTCGTCAACACCCTCATTAGCGCGGGTGTTGCCCTGTTCTGGCTCGCTCGCATGGTCGTCAATGTGTATCTCCGCCACTCTCCAGACGTTACTCGCACTCACGCATTTTATGTTCTCTTCAGGACGAAATAATGTATTTGGATCCCCGCCATTACAGTATTCATCTTCGCCGGCCTGACTGGGGCCGCTGCTACCGCGGGTCTCGTCATTGATTCGTCGTACGCGGCGCGCGGAGACCTCGTCAAGTAGGTGTTTACTCGAATGGCTGTCACATTATTTCTAACCGAAGGGGTTGAAGATGGGTTACCCTTTGACTGAGTGGATGCGTCGGTGCCGACGCCGTGAACATCGCCGTTCTGCTCATTAAGTTCCACACCATCAAGACGAATTTCTCGGATACCAAGAGGTACGCTTGCATCTTCTTCTGATGTCCGCGTGTTGTTCATGTAGTCAGCTTAATCCGGCGCCGTCTGGAACGGCTCCATCACCACAGTCATGACATGCGTAGTAAACTTGCGTTCTTCCTGCATACATAGATTTACGATTCGTGCAGTGTTATCGCACTCGTCATCTTCACCCTTTAACCCCAGATGAATTGTACGTTTTTCTAACATTTAATCCTGATCCATACTAATCTGTGTCTCAGCGGCCGTCATGATTGAGGCAAGCTTTTACCTCTACTGCTCTCTGGATACCTTAATCAATTTACCTTCCAGATGACCATCGGCCGTGTCTACACCTTAGCCCCAGCCCCTCCTTCCTTCCAACACCCACTAATCCCTCCAAATCCTCCAGCCCCATGCTGTCCAACCTAAACAACCGCTTCGCCCTCCTCGCCGAATCGCAGAGCGGCACGTCCCACAGGAAGACCCTGGCGGATGCGGCGAGTCCGACGGAGTCCACGCCATTTTCGTCACTTCGTTACTTTGCTTAAGTTCGCGGATCTTCGTGACTTTGATGGGAACCTGTGAATGTTCGTCACATTGGCATGTTTTTGGGAAAGTTCGTGAGTTGTTTGTTACACAGCAACTCCTCAGCGCATCATGAAGTGATGGGTATCAGCAGTGTGCCGAGTGTGGCCGGTTAGGTTCAGGTTAGGTGGTTAGGCAGTTAGGGGTTTGGGTTAGGTGGTTAGGGTGGTTAGAGGGATAAATATATTTGGAAACCCCCATGTTCGGATACCCGGGGTTGCCGCTATGTGAAAACCCCATGATTTGTAAGACAAGATCTGATGGTGGCTGATGGCGGAGGCGGCGGGATGGGGTGGACTCTTGTCAGAGTGTTTCTGGTGGCTCAAAAGACCTCTGATATGTTCGAAAAAATTATGTGAATCAAATGCTGCCTTGAACAGGTGGCTGCAATTTTTTCCCCTCATTTTAGGCCCCCAAATCCACCTGTGATTGTGAATTTTAAACAATTTTTGTGTAAGAATGGCCGAAAACCCGCCCGGCCTTGTGCCGAAGGAACAACGATGGCCGATGCTTCCAGGTTCTTGAACGTGCCGAGTCAAAATGACGAACTTCCACAGAAAATCATCAGAAGTAATGAACTTTCCCTAACTGCGATCAAAGTGACGAGGTTTCATGAGAATAAGCGAAATAAGCGAAGTAACGAAGTGACGAAGATGGCTACTACCCAGTCCGACGATCATGCGCATCCGGCAGGACATCGAGACGCACTACCGCTCGCGGGGTACGCGGACGACATCGAGGTCGGGCACAAGATGCGCTTGCAAAACTAAACCCGGAGGCTAACGACCGCGTCTCGGGGGTCGATACAGTCGTCGCGCCGCAGACGACGGAGAAGCCGTATGATAATGGGGTCTGATGCGAGCGGGGAGGGGTTTGATTTATTAGATTCAGAATGGGTAGTTGGTTGTGGAATTGGTTTGTCGCATATAAACTGGGTTTGGTCGTGAAACTTTGAATTGATCGTTTCTCGAAACGATGTTCTGTCGTATTTCTCGTTGGGGGCCTGCTTCATGTGGCTAATTCGGCGGCCCCACACGCTACTATGAATTCTCATGTCTACATCAAGATTCGTCGGGATGTCGGGACCTGGCAATGGTACATCAATTCAGATTCTCCGGTTGCCTACAATCCGCTTTGCATGCCTCCGACTTAGGCGATGTTTTATCTCTGTACACCACGAAGAGGAGAAACATTGCCTACTTGGCCTTAATCCCAAATTGAACCTGATCCAAAAAGAATTCCGTGCGGCCATGCAACGTTCATCTGAGGTTGGATTTCATTTGCGTATAGGTTCTTACGCTGGGGCCGGGAGTAGGCCGTATGGCCTATTCGACACTGAGTATTAATTTTCCTTCGACGTTATCTGTAAATTCAACCTAGTCTCTCGTAGACAGACACTTCAGCAAATGAGCTCGTTCTATACCTCACTGGCTTGTTGAACCTTCACATATGTATTCTATTCTCCCCACACGTATGAATTTAGTGTGAATACATGAGCCATAAATTTGCGGACAATGAATGAGCAGCTCCTTGGATAGCACCATGCTACACCTTGCGATCCCGTTCAAGCTTTAGTCTAGACTTAGTTGTGTATCAATAGTCCATTCGGGGTTTGCCGTATGACTGCCAAACACGACCACACTTGAAAAACACGACTTCTGACTCGCGCGACTATGGCACGCCGGGGGCTTGTTCTTCTGGTTTTTCTCTGCCTCATACCTCACATAGCCCTCTTCAAGTTTCATAGTCAGGAAGGCTTCCTTCTTGTACGTAAGATCCTGCAGGATGATCCTGCAGTTGAGAGAATCTTTGATTTGAAGTCAACTATACCCTATCAAGTGGATTGTCCTTAACGAGGGGGTCACACGAGTAGCGCCCACTGGGATCGCTTATTATAGTTCGTTCATTCAACCCGGACACAGATTTTTTGTCTCCTAACATAGTGGCGGTGCTATTCCGCATCAGTGAATCATCCTGCGCATCATCACCGCGGATCGTGATGCGCTGATGGCGGTCCCTCTCTGATTGGGTGTTGAAGTCAGAAAAGGTATTGATTGACAGTGCTTCCAACATTGAAGACAAGTCAGGGGTAAGTGGTACGTGGAAAATTTTCCCATCTATTTCTGCTGGCTCGGATGGAAACATTTCCCCGAAATTACCTCTCAAAGAACTGGGCCGGAACATAGTTCACGAGAAGATCGATTCAATGGATTGTTTCCGGAACTCGACGACATCAGAGACGACTCAGACATTACCATTTGTGAAGAATTGGTCAAAATACCTACTTTGCATGCATCGTCCGACGTCTTCCATCCAGGACCATCACACACTTTTGACTGAGTGGAGGATCATTTGCAGCCGGTGCACAAGGATCCTTTAATGATAGTCTCGATCTCATAATATCGATTGCCGCACAGCCATGTCATTGTAAAGCTGTTCGGACGAACACCTCTCACAGCTTCTTGGTTTAAATTTAGAGTGCATAACAGCCTTCGACGTCTGGGCGCCTAAATCGCTGCTCTTTCCCCAACCTCCATGGCCAACAACCCACACTACCCAGAAGGCCCCTCCCTTGATTCCCCGGCCAGCTCAGATTCTGACCCATCTCCGTGACTTGTTCTCCGTTACTGTCGAGTGCTGCCTCTCTAAGGAATTCCAGGTCCTCCAGCGCCTTCATTACGAACTCTCGGAACTTTACCATCGCAGGGGGCCAATTCACATCGAATGTTATAAACTGTGCTCCTACCATACCTTCCGGTAACTGGTCTATGCTCCATTGATTCGTTGCTCCAACCCACTGTGCTCCACCACGTAGATTTCCGAATGATCCCGCTAGGAGACCTGGATCTGCGGCACGAGATATGTCTGGATGGCATGGTTGCGAAGCGAAAACTTGGACTCCCCATAGCGCGGCGCATTTATTCGGCCCGTGTTGGGAGAAAGCAGTCGGACATGACTGTCGCCGTGTACCAGGGCGAAAACGCAGAGAAGGTACGCCTGTAAGTTTCAGGCCGTTGATGATTCTGAAAACGGATGTCGTGAAGACTTGGAGATGCGAACTCGCGAATTATTCTGGACTTCGGTGAGTTCCATCCACGTTCGTACGTTTAACGTTACATGTACAAGCAGGCATCCGAACATCGTCCAGCTCTATGGCGCAGTTAATTCAGGCGGCCTGTATGCCATGATTTTCCACGACGGTTCGTCATCGCTGGTCGTGGCCGCTTTCATTGACTTGTTTTTAATTAGATCTGGTATCTTCCGACGAATTTTTAGAGGAATACCGGCATTCAGTACTATCCGCTGTATACCTCCACCGTCAATTCGTATGTCTGCAATTACTCCATTCTACAAGGGATTGAATTTCTGTAGAACACAGAGCTCGACGTACGAAGTTTGAAGGCCCTGACAAATTTTAGCTGATTCATGTCCGTCGTAGGAGGGGGTGGAATACGTTAAATCCCTCTTGGGGGAAGCCTGCATGGCATGTTTCAAATCTTCCGTGAATTCTTGGCCTCTAACCTGTCGCAGTTGAGTTATCGAATCATGCCTTGGATACGGCGTTCAACAGGTCGACTCTGCGTTGAGATTGCATCCAAATCCGTGCTTCACGGCATCCCACATGACATCCCATTCGTGCCAACGGACAGCTCCCACATTATTCCATTATCCTCTCTCGGCTCTGACCCAGAGACGAGGATCATTGATCGTTTAACCATGGCCGAGTTTCACAATATATGCAACTTGTGTCTGTCAAGAACAGAATACAGACCACTGCCGGACAAGGTTCATCTGGGTGCAATCGGATCGCTGCAGGATGAAAGTCTGCAGCAGATTGCGCATATACCTAATTGCCCTTTCAACGACTATGGTTGGAGCAGGAGATCTACCCATATGAACAATGGCTGGAGTCGGTAGGTGCTATTTCTTTCGCAACCAGCGGATCTAATGTTCTGAAGATTGCATTCTTCCGGTGTCACTGAAGGAATGTTTTACCGAATATTGGCAATTTACACCGGCGACTACTGGCTTTGTCAGGCGAACTATATAATCAGCCAACAAAACCAAAAGAATTGTTGTAAGTATAACACTGATCACAAACTCAATCATCCTTAATCTCACATAACAGTTCTCATATATCGCATCGACTATTGGCTGTTATTATCTGGGACTCCAGAAATAATCCCGGAAGGCTACTTGTTCCTCTGTCCGGTAGAGCATCTCCGGGACGATATGGGCAGATGGGTTCCAAACCCTGAATGTCCAGCATATTGGTCACTCGACCCTTCTGGAAACCAAAGGCTCAGTCCAGAGGAGGCATCCGGGCGAGGATTTCCAGCCTTTAAATTGGAGATGATTGTTGAGCAGAAATCTTGGCATGAAAGTGTCTATGAAGCGCTCAGCCGTTTCCATGCGGGCAAGGGATTCGACCCCAATAGCCAAGACCTCGCCCGGCACCTTGGACAGCCGCTTTACGAGCTTTCTCGCCCAACCGACAGTGCGCATAGTGGGTACCAGTTTCATGTTTCTATGTCTTGCTCTGACTTTGTTCAAAATGTAGTTGAGGAATTAGATTCAAATGACAGCGACGATGCGATCGTGGCGCAGAATTTTAGTGCGCATAGTGGGTACCAGTTTCATATTTCTGTGTATCGCTCTCTGACTTGGTTCAAAATGTATAGTCGAGGAAGTAGATTCGAATGCCAGCGAAGATGCGGTCTTGATGCCTGAGGATACTCTGCAGCCTCAAAAGTTCAGAGTTATAATCCTCGGATGTCTCGGGTTAATTCTGGCACTCGTGGTGTCGTGGTCGTACATCAACTTAGGTGTAGGCGGGGAGAAAGACCGCTGGCAGAAGGAGAGCTTTAGTACATTGTAGACGAATCGTATCAGAGCCACCAATTTTTTTACATGCGTTTCCACCAATATCCCTGAGGATGCAAGAATGATGGAACAAATTAGACAGTGGTTTGATTCCAAGGTTGCAGCCCATCAAGTGGATTGCGTACTCGTCAAAGAAGTCGCACTGTCGAGATTAAATCGAGAAGAAGGCCCATTGTATCAGGACAAAATATTGCCTGGTTTCTCATTGCAATACACCCATGATCCTTGTTTCAATTTGAAATACGCTTTTGGTGGTTCCTGGTGGCGGTGCCAGTACGCATCGATATTTGATCGCGGATCGTGATGCGCTGGTGGCACTTCCCCGTCGCACATGGCATTACAACCGCCCAATATTAGGCAAATATCTGGAACTTCAACTCCCTTAAAATTGAGGAAATCAGTTTCACAGATCCCATGGATAACGTCACCAGTACTCATACCAAGCCTACGGAATTATGTCTACAGCATCCTCGATGGGCACAGCTCTCTTCCAGCTGTGTACAGAAGCTGATGGTGCCCGTGCCGTGTGTTAACGGGGAATGAACCAAAAATAACTTGACCAGCTGGCTATACAAGGCTGTGCCAACCAGCGCCTAATCTGATTGCGCAAAGCTGTAGGCACCCTTTTCTTTCTCCCCCATCCCACTACCACTCTACTGTAGCTAAATTAATGGAAGGGAAGGCATATGGGAGCGCGATCCTAATACTTGATGATTACGAGACCGTACAGTTATCCAAGTGCTTCATTTTTAAATTCTCGCCCGTGTGCTCCGCCTCAGCTCCGATTTTTTTCCACATTCTGCAAAAGGAATATTCCTCTCGAAGAAAATCAGGGGATCGACACTAATCTCAGTGGCCGCCGACCTTCGTTATTCCAGGCAAGCGACCCGAAACCGGATCCACGGCAACCCTCCGGTTGAAACTTCTCATTCTTCAACACCACAATATCCCACATGCATGAATGGGATTGACGCTACACCGGATGAGAACGACGCTTGAGATCCGCCGAAGTTAACTGCTAGCTCTGGAGACTGAGCATCGCAATCCGCCGTCTTTTGAGCCTGGTGGCGCTGCTCCGCATCAATACCGATCGCGGATCGTGATGCGCTGATGGCGCTCACTCGCGCACTTGCGCTTGCGCGCTTTGTAATTAGGCGGGCATCGCAGGGCATACTGTATTATTGAATTACGGGTACGGGTGTGAAGCGAGGATATTACCCAGCGGAAACTTGTGTAAATATTCTATGATTGTTATAATTGTGAGCGCTGCGCGGTGGGATGAGAGCAAAATGTGCTAAAAAGCAACACAGCGGTTCCCGGGCATACACACTGGAGGTGGCGGTAGTAGAAATATGTAGGAGACCGGATCGGATAGCCGAATTCACAGGAACGAACGTGGGAAGGCGAATTTGATGGCCATAGGTGGGTTCCGAGTGGATGCACGTATTGATGTGCTGGACATCTCCCTGACTGCTGGCAAACCGTGGGTACCCCCGACGCCCGGACGGCTTCGCCGTGGCTTTAAGTTACCTCGCGCGATCGGCCCGCTTTCCTCGGGATCCCATAAGGCGCGAAGCCTGGTCTTTCCTCATCGTACCCATCGTACCGTCCGGGGTACGCGCACGATGCGCACGGACTGGCCTCCATGGACGGGGGACTTTTGATGCGCTGGCACTTTGCCATTTTGCCCCCGTGCGCACGGGCCAGCAGTCTGGACTCCGTGATTCTCCGAATCATTGATGCGATCACTCCCTTGGCCCTTGAGATTTCCGAGCGCCCGTTCGATGGGCCGACCACAAACTGACTACCATGGATTGCGAGACCCCTGCTCGATGGGCATCCACTTGAGCACGGGCTCGTCGCGCACTTGTCTGGGAGTGTGTTTGACGCCGAGATGTCTTGGTCTTTCCCACGATGTGATGGTTATTTTCGCATGTGTTTTCTTTTGCCGAGCATCCGCTCGATGGGTGGTTCCATGACGAGCCTGTTGCGCTGCGTCTCCGTAGGCGCATATATTCACCGTTGCCTAGACCTGTGTGATTGGTGTTGCACCCACATTTGCCGAGCACCCGCTCGATGGACCGGTCCGTGTACTGTGTCTTCTTCGCCTGAAACGCATGCCTCGTTTCGTGTTTTGTGTCATGTACTCCTTTCTCTCGCCACAGGAGACTGGTTTTATTTTTGTCGGTTGTGGACCTTCTTCGGAAGTTGAACACACTGATTTGTGGTTTGCATGCATTCTGCAAAGGGAAGCCGCACGACAGCATTCTGTGGACTGGTGGATACTGGGGATTTATACCTGGGAGGGGAGAACTCTGACCAGGTCCACAGGTTTTAACCAGAGGTCCAGCCATACAATCGGCCGGCCAGTCCACGGTTTTGCCAGCGTCTTGTGTGTCCGACCCCCTGGAATTTTTGTGTGCTCGGTTGGCATCTTGCAGAATTCTGTAAGGATAACCACCCTCTACAGTACTACATGTTTTGTCTTCCGTAAACTCGTTGTTCAGCCTGTGGACCATGCGAGTATAATATATCCCCCCCCCCCCCCCCCCCCCCACGAAAACGAGCTGGGCTCCCATCGATATTCGCCCGGCGAGGATATGATAATACATAGCAGCGTTCCGTGAGCGCCCAATAATTCAAATGAAATGTCAACCGGCACCCGTTGACACGTAAAAGGGCGAAGACGTAAAGCCTTAAAAGACGTGACCCGGTCTTCTTCTCTCATTCTTATCCCCCACTAGTCCCTCCCTTCTTCCTCACTAAACGCTACTGACCGGAAAACGCCGGCACCTTCCTGCCTGGACTGGAACCACGACTGGGCACGCATGACATTGGACCCGATGCACTGTGGCGCCACGCGGCTCGCTGTTGGCGCCGTCCTGCGGGTGCTGCGTTCTCGGCATGCGAGGCATTTCGTTCCCTCCAACAGCGGCGCGCATTCTTCCGCTGGGGACACCCGAGGCGGGCGTTTTTAGGCTATTGGCGCATGCATACTGGTGTCTGTACCTCACCGAGCTCTGGGCGAAGCTGCAATCGATTCTTTGTCTCTGAAAAGTGCCTTCCTGCCTGGACTGGGAACGACCTCTCCTACCTGGACTGGGAAACACCTCCATTGGACCCGCGCCGAGGCACGCCACGCGGTTGGGCGTTGCGTTACTACGTGTTGTACTTATGCGTTCGCTCTCCCAGCTGAGGTTGGTGGCGTGGAGGGGCCCCCCCGGCCAGGAATCGGAGTTCCGGTGGGAGCCATGACTCGCACCTTTGTTGTCTGGAATGCACCACTCTTTTTCTGCCTTGATCTTTCCTTGGATCAGGAGGATTTCGTCGATACCATCCCTCAAATTTGTATTTTTGTCGGATCGCATCATATGATCGGTCAAATTAATCACGGCTCAAAAGGAAATCGTGATTACGTCATCGATCGAATCTCAGACGCCGGCCTATCTCGAACTCCCCCGCTGGCGTGGATACCACCAAACTATGTGCCGTGCCACGCCCGTTATTTATTGTTCGTTCTGCTTCCTCGTCGGGATCCTCCCACATCCCCGATGCCCGGCCTTATTTCATTGTCGACGTCGTGTACGCTTCGCTGTTCATTGAATCCGCACTTCTGTCGGGCTTTAGCTTTATAGAAATCCTTTACATCCTCACTTCCACACTTGAGAGTGGATACATATAAGGCCCCGCTGCCTCCGCTCTCCGTTCGGCGCCGTGCGTCCTCCCTCCTTGCGCCGACACCCATCCTCTGTCTCGCAGAAACCATGGGAGAGCGCTTACCCGCACGGCTCGCGCTCGTACTCACATTCGCACTCGCACTCCCCTCACCGTGGGCTTCATACTCTCCGCTTCCACACCTGCGCATCTGTTAGCGTAGTGCCTCAGTTACGGAGCAAGAAGTAACTCATATTAGTAGTAAGTACCTGTTAGCGTAGTCTACAGGCGAATCAGTAAAATAGATAATCTATGTGAATATAAAGAACGTACGCCTCAGTTACGGAGCAAGAAGTAACTGAGGCTGTGCATGTTTTCGTAAACTGTAAAGCATCGGAATGGGGATGATGGGATGAAAGGAATTATGGTAAGTATGTAGATAAGATATACCGCTAACAGCATCCACCGAGTTTTACAATTGCGAAATTTCCTCCCGTGAAGAGCGCGAACATCGAGCGCACTGGACCTCCTCCTGCTATGATGCTTCCTCGCGGGGCGGGCGGGGGGAAAGGGGCGTATTGCCGCATGGAGTGAGGCTGTTTTCGACGCGTGTTGGTCCACACTCGCTCGACGCTTTTCTCGGTCTCTCGGCAGGTGTGTGGGTCGACGTCTTCTCGCTACAGTTCGTATATTAATGAACTCAACCACATTCAACGGCGGGGTGTGTCGGTCAACGATAGCCACTGAAATGGGCGTCTGGAAAATCCGCATATCTAGGCATGTATAATGCGAAAGTTAGACGGACACTGCTAAGCAGCAGGCTTTTGCGCAACGGTGGCTCTCTCCAAATATAATGTCGTGGAGAATCGTAACAGCGGCGCACGCTGATGAATCATCAACTTTCAGACCTTGCGATGGCGGACCACGCTTACGCGGTGAATATTAAAATGGTACTCCAAAGCCCCAGGCACGCTCTAAACGTTGGTCGAAATTAACATAGAGTCGCGTTTAACAGCAACGTTTCTACGGCACATTAGAAACCGACGGAATCGGCGCCTGAGTTTGTTGGACACTCAACACGCAGATAGAGCAGCAGGCAGGCGTCCACATACCAGACCTTCAAGGCAGCCTTTCGGGACCTTTGGAATGCGGCGAGTAGCCTATGCATCTGCGTTGCTGTTCACTACCAACTGTCGCCTGTGTAGCTCTTAGTGTTCATCTGCATCTTCAGCTTGGCGTGGATTTGCTCGCAGGCCATCGATGATCTTTTCGAGTTCACTAGTACTGGCGGGTGGTCGAGGCAGTTGGTGTAGGCACTGGTCAGTTGCAACTTTGAGAGTAAAGCAATGGATGCTGCCTCACACTGTAAGACTGTGTTATTCGCATGGCTATTGTGCATCTGTCTTCATCCCACGCCGCGCATAACCACTCCCCACCCACCCCTCGACCTTATCCATGATTCTAATCGCATCACTTGCGATGCCTCACAAAGTCTGCTCGAATCCGAGGCATTTCCAATCGTCAACGTATGTCTTAATTTCGGCTGATCGTCTCAATATCTCTGATAATTGACGCAGCTTGACTTGACTTTGGAGAACGCACAGTGATGACGGTGTAGATAAATAAGTTGTGAAGAGAACTGGTCAGAGGTTAATTTGGTTGACGGAGACGCGGCTTTTATTAGTCATAACATTTCGTATAGGTCCGCTGCAGCGTCCACGGTATCTCCTGACATCTTCCCACGCATGTGTGCATCGCCTCAGCGGTGTTTTTGTTTGGGTCCCCGGTTTCCCCATCGTTTCTTGGGCCTTGCACTTGTTATATAGGGTATGCTTCATTTCACCGGTTCAATGTCCATGCTTAACAGTGCCATAAAGTAGTGCGGACATCGGAGGCCTTCGATTTCCACACCGGTGGACGTTGGCTCAATTATACTCTATTCAGCTATTGAAAAATAATTTCAATAATATCCCACAGTGTACAAGACATAGGAAAGCATTTTGGGCTGGAGATGGACCCGATGGGTGGCCTCTGTTGCCGAACTGTTGAACTTGATTCATTATCTTGAAGCAGGACACTCTGAACTCGCAAAAGTTCAGAGTTATAATCCTCGGAGGTCTCGGATTAGTCCTTCCACTCGTGGTTTCCTAACTGTACACCTACTTAGGTTTCGGCGGGTTCTCCTGCATCAGATAGCGCTCCAGTGAAATAGATTGCCTCCATATGTAGCGGTCAGTGAGATAGAATTCATGCACCGTTATTCGGTCTACCCCCACCGGATGGCTTCTTCCTTTGCCTCGTCACCTGTAAATGTGGGAGGAACATTCCCAGTTACTTAACAGGAGATTATCCTGCGTAGCTGAACAGTCTGCGCTGAATTGTTTAGATTATAGATCAAAGTCCCAGGACCCACCCGTAACTTAGGACATGCCTTGGGTCGCATATTGAGTGAAGTCGAAAGTAGACGGGAAATATTGCATCTGTTGCGAGAATCGGGTTTGATTTGTAGTTAACTATAGCCTATCAAGCGGATTGCCCTTAACAAGGGGGTCATACCGAGTAGCGCCCATCGGGATCACCTATTATAGTTCGTTGATTCAAACCGGACCCAGATTTTTTGTCCTTCTAACGTAGTGGCGGTCCTATTACGCATCAGCGAATCATACCGCGCATCATATCGTGAGGGGCTGATGGCGGTCCCTCTCTGATTGGGTGTTGAAGTCAGTGAAGGTGTTCATAGACAGTGGTTCCAACATTCAAGACAGTTACGGCAAAAGTCAAGGGGCAAGGGGTGCGCGGGAAATTTCCCATCTATTTCCACTGGCTCGGATGGAAACATTTCCCCGAAATTATCTCTCAAAGAACTGATCGATTCAATGGACACTTCCCGGAACTCGACAACACCAGAGACGACTCAGACATTACCATCTGCGAAGAACCGGTCAAAATACGTACTTTGCATGCATCGTCCGACGTCTTCCAGCCAGGACCGTCGCCCAATTTTGTCTGAGTGGAGGATTATTTGTAGCCAGTGCACAAGGATTCTTTAATGATAGTCTCGATCTCATAATATCGATTGCTGCACAGCCTCGTCATTGCAAAGCTGTTCGGACGAACACCTCTCACAGCTTTTTGGTTTAAATTTAGACTGCATAACAGCCTTCGACATCTGGGCGCCTAAATCGCTCCTCTTTCCCCAACCTCTATGGCCGACAACCCACACTACCCAGAAGGTCTCTCCTCTGAATCCTTGCCCTGCTCAGACTCCGGCCCTCCTCCGTGAATTGTTCTCCGTTACTGTCGAGTGCTGCCTCTCTAAGGAATTCCAGGTCCTCCGGCGCCTTCATTACAAATTCTCGGAATTTTACCATTGCAGGGGGGCAATTCACGAATGTTATAAACTGTGCTCCTACCATACCTTCCGGTAACTGGTCTATGCTCCATCGATCCGTTGCTTACAGCCCACTGTGCTCCACCACATAGACTTCCGAACGATCCCGCTAGGGGACCTGGATCTGCGGCACGAGATATGTCTGGATGGCATGGTTGCGAAGCGAAACCTTGGACTGCCCATAGCGCGCCGCATTTATTCGGCCCGTGTTGGGAGAAAGCAGTCAGACATGACTGTGGCCGTGTATCAGGGTGCAAACGCAGAGGAGGTACGCCTGTAAGTTTCAGGCCGTTGATTATCCTGAAAACGGATGTCGTGAAGACTTGGAGACGCGAACTCGCGCACTATTCTGGACTTCGGTTAGTTTTATCCATGCTCCTGCTATCAACGCTGCATGTATAAACAGACATCCAAACATTGCCCAACTTTATGGTGCAGTCAATTCAGGCGGCCTGTATGCCATGATTTTCCACGACGGTTCGTCATCGTTGGTCATGGTCGCTATCGCTGAACTTGTCTATCATTAGATCTGGTACCTTGGACCCAATTTTTAGAAGAATACCGGCAATCAGTAATATCCACTGTATACCTTTACGCGCAGTTTGTATGTGCCTAATAATAATACATTACCCGAGGCACTGAATTTCTGTAGTACACAGAATTCAAAGTATGAAGGTTGAAAACCCTGACACATTTCAGCTGATTCATGTCCGTCGTAGAGCGCAGAGGAATATTTATACTCTCTATTAGGGGAATCCTACTCGGCATGTTTGACATCTTCCGTGAATTCTTGGCCTCTTACCTGTCACAGCAGATATCTTGGATACGGCGTTCAACAGGTCGACTCTGCGTTGAGATTGCACCCCATCCCAACAACCCCCTCCTCCCCTACATGTCACCGGACAGCTCGCACAACATCCCATTATCCTCTCTCGGCTCTGACCCAGAGACAAGGATCATTCATCGTCTAACCATGGACGAGTTTCACAATATTTGCGACAAGTGTCTGTCAAGAACAGAACACAGATCGATGCCGGACAAGGTTCATCTGGGTGCAATCGGCTGGCTGCAGGGTGAAAGTCTGCAAAATATTGCACATATACCTAATTGCTCTTTCAGCGACTATGGTTGGCACGGGACACCTACCTATATGGAAAATGGCTGGAGTCGGTAGGTGCTATTTCCTTCGCAACCATCGGATCTAATGGTATGAAGGTTGCATTCTTCCGGTGTCACTGGAGGAGCATTTTACCGAGTATTGGGAGTTAACCCGAACTACTGGCTCTGTCAGGCGAACTATATAATCAGCCAACAAAACCAAAAGAATTGTTGTAAGTACAACACTGATCACAAACTTAATGATCCTTAATCTCACATAACAGTCCTTGTATCTGGCATCGACCATTGGCTGGAATTTTCTGAGACTCCAGAAAAAATCCCAGAAGGCTACTTGTTCAGCTGTCCGGTAGAGCATCTCCGGGACGAAAATGGCATATGGGATCCAAATCCTGAATGTCCAGCATATTGGTCACTCGATCCCTCCGGAAACCAAAGGCTCAGTCCAGAGGAGGCATTCGGGCTTGGCTTTCCTTCCCTTATATTGAAGATGCGCGTTGCCCTGAAATCTTGGCATAAAGGTGTCTATGAAGCGCTCAGCCGCTTTCACGCGGGCAAAGGATTCGACCCCAATAGCCAAGACCTCGCGCGGCACCTTGGACATCCGCTTTACGAGCTTTCTCGCCCAACCGACAGTGCGCATAGTGGGTACTATTTGCATGTTTCTGTGCCTTACTCTGACTTGGTTCAAAACGTATAGTCGAAGAATTAGATTCAAATGACAGCGACGATGTGATCGTGGCGCAGGATTTTAGTGCACACAGTGGGTACCAATTTCATGCTATGTGTCTCACTCTGACTTTGTTCTCAATGTATAGTCGAAGAAATACATTCAAACGCCAGCGACGATGCGGTCGTGACGCAGGATTCTCTGCACCCTCAACAGTTCAGAGTTATAATCCTCGGATGTCTCGGGTTAATTCTGGCACTCGTGGTGGCATGGTTGTACATTTACTTAGGTGTAGACGAGGAGACAGACCACTGACAGAAGTCGGACTTTATTACATTGTAGACAAATCGTGTCAGGGCCATCAATTTCTTCACATGCGTTTCCACCAATATCCCTGAGGATGTAAGAATGATCGAAAAAATTAGACAGTGGTTTGATTCCAAGGTTGCAGATGGCCATGCTCATCAAGTGGAATGCGACTCGTCAACGAAGTCGCACCGTCGAGATGAAATCGAGAAGAAGGCCATTGTATCAGGACAAAATATTGCCTGGTTTCTCATTGCAATACACCCATGATCCTTGTTTCAATTTTAAATACACTTGTCGTGGTGCCTGGTAGTGGTCCTAGTACGCATCGGTATTTGATCGCGGATCGTGATGCGCTGGTGGCACTTCCCCGCCACGCGTGGTACTACAACCGCCCAATATTAGGCAAGTATCTGGATCTTCGAATACCTTAGAATTTAGGAAATCATGTTCGCAGATACCATGGCTGACGTCACCATACTCATACCAAGCCTACGGAATTATGTCTACAGCATCCCTCGATGGGCACAGCGCTCTTCCAGCTGTGTTTACAGTAGCTGCCGGTGCCCGTGCTGTGTGTTAACGCGGAGTGAAACAACAATAACTTGACCAGCTGGCCATACAAGGCTGTAAGAACCAGCGCCTAATCTGATTCCGAAAAGCTGTAGTCTCCCTCTTCTTTCTCCTCCATCCCACTACGACTCTACAGTAGCTAAATTAAAGGAAGGAAGGAATATGGGAGCGATTCTAATACTGATGATTAGAGACTGTACAGCTATCCATGCGGTTCAATTTTTAAACTCTCGCCTGTGTGCCCCGCCTCAGTCCCGAATTTTCCACAATCTGGAAAGCAATGTTCATATCACAGCACATATCGAAAGACAATCCGTCGCCGACCTTCGTTATTCAGGCGACTCACGGCAGGCCGGATGAGAATCCGTATCTTGTCTGGAGACTGGAATCCGTAACGTGGTGGCGGTGCTGCTCCGCATCAATATTGATCGTGGATCGTGACGCGCTGATGGCGGTCGCGCTGCGATAATCATAATCCCGGCATGGCAGGCCTGTTAATTCATTGGGCAGGGCTCGTTACCGCGAGCTCTTGGGTACAACGTGGGTACATTTTGGGTATCTCTCGAAATTAATTGAGGCTTGAAGTTGTCGATGTATACATTAATCATTAATCCAACGAAGCTGGCCATAATGATATAAGTAGAGAGTTTCAGTAGTGCTAGCAGTAGAATACCCGAGTTCATGGGAAAGGGGAGGGTATTTTGATGGGTAGGTTCGGAGTACAGGGAGTGGACCCATGAAAGCCAGTCAAATTCCCATCCAGCGTTCGAGGATTTGGCAGCTAGGCTGAGCTCGGGCACCCGTTCGCTAGCGACATCTGCGGGCACTTTCAATCGCCCAATAAATCGAATTAAATGCATGTCTCCATCACGCTAGACGTAAAAGCCTAAGACATACAGTAAAATACTTAAAAGGCCTAGGCGTGCGTGATGGACCTCTCTTCCTTTCTTATTCTTATCATCTCCTTCCTCCCACCCCCCCTTCCCCCCTTCCCTTCCCACCTGGACGCCACTGACAAGTGTCATACTGCCTGCAGGGAGCGACGGGAAGCGTCTGGATGGCAATGGACCCGCGCGCCCTGGGTATCGCCGAGGCACGCAACACGGCTCGCTGTTGGCGCCGTCCTGCGGGTGCTGCGTTCTCGGCAGCGTGGCATTTCGTTCCCTGGAGCACCGAGGCGCGTTTCTCAGTCTACTAGCTCTCGCAGTCTGCACATCTCGAAGAAATTGAGAAATGCTTGGACAAATTGCGTAATACTTACTGGTCGTTTCTGCCCTCCCCTTCGACTTCGCTTTCCCCATTAAAAACTACTGGCTATCGAGCCTGACTCAAAACCGCCTTCCTACCTGGACTGGGAACAAGGCTTCCTTTGAATTTTGGGAGTCTTTCAGAGGATTTCCTGGACTTGGGCCGCGAATTTGCATTTTTCTTGGATCGCATCATATTGTCGGCAAGTCCCGGCTCGGGCGGAATCGTGTGGCTCTCGATTACGTCATCGATCGCACCTCATCATCCCTTAAAAAACGGACGACGCGGCTTATCTATCCGTATGCGCATGGACACAACCGGAACCAGGACACCGGCAACATCCTCGCCTTCATCACCATCTTCTCCTCGTCCCCGCGCGCAAAATTCGTAAACTGGGGGCTCACCTACCACTGCCACCCCCCTCGCCATATTCGAGCCGGGGAATGAAGAGCACTGCGAGCTCGTGCTCGTCTTTGCACGGCGGGAGGGCCGCTGCTCGCGTTCCACGTGGTGCAGTTCTTCCTCTTCGTCAGCCGCTACGTCCTCTACGTCAACACGCTCACGAGCCGCTTCGTCGCGTGCCTCTCCAGCTGGGACGTCACGCTCGTCGACGACGGCCCCGCGATATTCAACGTCGAGTGTCGCGTGCGTCTCCCAAATCATCAGTGATCGTTCTCCTTCTTGCTCACGTCCCGAACACAGTACCCCCAACACACCACCGAAGGGGCCGTCCCCTTCGCCCGCGCCCAACCCTCCTGCGCGCCCTCCGCTCGTGGATGGACGCCGAGGCCGCCGACCCCTCCGGCCTCCGCCCGCATTTTCCGTTTGAAATAAGGTTTTCGGCGCCGGACGACGTGTGGCTGAGTCCCAGCTATGGGCGGGAGACGTGTTGGATTGGGATCGCGCAGTATAGCTGCGTCTTCTTTCCAGCTGTCTGTTGTTCTCGTCATGGGCCAGTATGATGTCCGTTCTCAAAGACCAGTTTCGTTTCAGCCGCTGATTGTTCAAACAGTCTATTCACTCTAGCGTACGTCTCTTTCTCCTACCGCAGACTCATTTGTTTTCAGACTGATGCAGTGAGCGGCTCTTCATCCAAATCATCATCGCTCTGTGTCTCATGGTCGAATTCAGAATCTGCCAATATTTCATGACATACCCCGGTAGGATCCGTCTCGAGCTTTCTGTGTCTGATCATCCAGATGGGTGGTTCAAAAAGACGTCCATCTTTGTGGCTCTCTCGAGCGATTTCACGATAGTCTTTGCTTGTCGGCCAACTATTTGTACCTGCTGACGGTGCGTAAATCATTCATTCCCATGTTCCTAATGTCGCGATATTTTCTCTCTCTCTTCCAGTTCTAACGCCAGGCAACTTTAATAGGAACTCAGGTGAGCTCACATCCCCAGCCCGATCCCACAGCTAACATATCTGTCTCAGTTGTACCTTTACCCAGTATGATAGTTTCATGCGTCGACGAGACATAGTTACTTACCCAGTCCCAGACCATTGTGTTGCAGTCTACGTCGTCAGTACCTCCATTAGCTCGGGTGTTGCCCAATTTTGGCTCGCTCGCATGGTCTTCCATTTTCGAGACGTCGCTTGCACTTATCAACTTTGCCTTCAGGACGAAACAATAGATTTGAACCCCGGCCATTACGGTCTTCATCTTCGCCGGCCTGACTGGGGCCGCTGCTACCGCGGGCCTCCTAATCATTGATGCGTCGTACGCGGCGCGCGGAGACCTCGTCAAGTAGGCGCTTACTCTAATGGCGGTCCAATTATCTCTGACACTCGGTATTCATGAAGATGGATTACCCTTTGACTGAGGGATGCGTCGGCGCCGACGCCGTGATCACCGCCGTTCTGCTATTAAATTCCACACCATCCTCGGTCACCAAGAGGTACGCTTGCATCTTCTTCCGATATCCGTGTGTTGCTCATGTAGTCAGCTTAATCCGGCGCCGTCCGGAACGGCTCTATCACCACAGTCATGATCTGCGTATTAAACTTGTGTTCTTCCTGTGTACATAGATTTACGATTCGCACAGTATCATCACGTTCGTCATCTTCACTCTTCAGCCCCAGACGCATTGTACGTGTTTCTAGCATGTCCGTCTCGATCTATACTAATGTGTCTCAGCGACCGTCATTATTGGCAAGCTTTACCTCTGCCGCTCCCTTGACACCTCAATTAACTTGCCTTCCAGATCACCATCGGCCGTGTCTACACCCTGTAAGCCCCGGCCCCCTCCTTCGTCCCGGCACGCACTAATCCCTCCAAATCCCCCAGCTCCATGCTATTCAACCTAAACAACCGCTTCGCCCTGCTCGGCGAACCGCAGAGCGGCACGTCGTACAGGAAGACCCTGGTGGACGCGGCGAGCCCGACGATCATGCACATCCGGCAGGAAATCAAGACGTACTACCGCTCGGACGCCGACGCGGGGTGCGCGGACGACATACAGGTACAAGATGAACTTGCAAAACCAAAACCCGGAGGCTAACGACCGCACGTCGGAAGTCGATACGGTCGTCACGCTGCAGATGACAGAGAAGCCGTATGATAATGGGGTCTGATGCGAGCGGGGAGGAGTTTGATTTATTAGATTCGGAATGGGTAGTTGGTTGTGGAATTGGTTTGTCGCATATAAACTGGTCGTGAAACTTTGAATTGATCGTCTCTCGAAACGATTTTCCCTCGTATTTCTCGTTGGGGACCTGCTTCATGCGGCTAGTTCGGCGGCCCCACACGCTACTATGAATTCTCATGTATACATCAAGATCCGTCGGGATGTTGGGACTTGGCAATGGTACATCAATTCAGATTCTCCGGTTGCCCACAATCCGCTTTGCATGCCTCCGACTTAGGCGTTGTGGTGCAAACACCGCTTGAGGTTTTATCTCTGTACGACACGAAGAGCAGAAACATTGCCTACGTGGCCTTGATCCCAAATTGAACCTGATCCAAAAAGAATTCCGTGCGGCCATGCAACGTTCATTTGAGATCAGATTTCATTTGTGTATTTCAACTTTCACTCTTATGCTAGGAATAACTTTTCAGTGGGACCGGGAGTAGGCCGCACGGCATATTCGACACTGAGTATTAATTTTACCTCGACGTTATCTGTAAATTCAACCTAGGCTCTCGTAGACAGACACTTTAGCAAATGAGCTCGTTCTGTACCTCGCTGGCTTGTTGAACCTTCACATATGGAGGTAATACTGTCTCATAATTAGACCAGTTTTGAGCAAAAAAAAACACACCGCTGCTCAGAAAAACACACAGGTACGCCCACCCCAAAAACCACACCACCTTTGTGGAAATCCAAATATACACAAGTCTACGTTTCTCACAAACACACACACACCCCGTGGCGCATGTTTAAATACACTGGTGCACCTCACTCCTGTTTTTCAACACACCTTCTTTGGAGACTCAAATAATTCACCACCTTTCTTTCGAGACAAAAGAAATACTGCCTACCTTGCAGCCAAAAATGCATCATTGGTCATCTGTGTACCAATTCAACATGCACCATCCTAGAGGATATACTGATGCTGCAGCCACCATCTTTCTTGGAACATGCGCTCCATGGAGCACTCATCAAGCTATTGACTAATATAGGCGTGCATTGAGGTTCAATGAAGCTCTTGTGGTGGTCTTAAAAGTATCTCATCGTGGATCCCTACCGGCTCTCTGGCTTTTCTATTGCTACAGCACCAGCTATTTGAGAATCATATCTGGGACTGGACCCGATGTCTCCTGGTTAATCACAACTTGTTACATTCATTATCATGCTCAAGTCCGAACGAGATCCACCTATTTATTCTGAAAATCCAGTTCAACTATTCTTTTGCATGTCTGAATGACTGATGTTGAATAATTTCAATTGTATCTTCACTTCAACTTGAAACTTCGATGTCAAAGTTTCAACACTATCAGTCTACTTAATATATATTCCAATATAACGGCGAATCTGACTGACTACTATTACAGAGACTACATAGTTGAGCGCCACGCGCTCAATGTTCAAATTCATGGTGACATGAGCTGGGTGCGCTTCAATTTCTTTGGCTGTATTTCATTCATCTTTGTATTAGATCCTTGCAATTCAGGATGTTTTGCATGCAACTTGAGTCTATTGTGTTCCTTCTCGGCCCTGAACTTGGGGACCTAGAGGTATCTCGTTAGGTAATTACACCGCTTAGTTCAACACTCCCTGATTTCTTCGTAGATCCCTCCACTACTCGAAGCCTGAAACTGAAACTGTTGAGTGGTGTGTTTCAATCAGAAAACTCGCCAAGTACATCCAGTATTTTTGCCATGAATCCAACTTGAGTTCAAGGGAATTTATGTGAAGTGTCGCGCAACGGCCAGTATTCCCTTTCATTTGGAGTGCATTTGAGCAAGATTTATCCAAGTATCCAATTTCATTCTTCGCATGGTTTGAATTGTCTTAGTCCCCGCGTTCAGAGGTGAAATTTAAATCAGATTATACAGAACAATAGCTCGGGTGTTGAGGGACAGTTGGGAGTCTGGGAAGGCCAGTACATGGGACACAAGAGCAATCTCAAACAGCTGTATGCTACATTGTGTCAATATACATACCGCCTCGAATGAGCTGTCCATCATGGTACCTTGCAAACTCCACTCGAGGGCCATTGAAGTGCTTCTTGCCTTCCTAGTGGCTGTCCTCCGGCTTAAGGACCAAATCCCCTAGGTGGTGCTTTTTTTTTTGTGGTCGGTGCTTTGCATCTGGTAATTATTTTACGGCACATTAGCCACGAAGAAAAAAGGGCTTCGAGGGTATGAGTTTAATTTTGTTCCTATTAGGGTGGTGAAATTTATTAATTTTGGACGTGTCCACATTTCTCAATTGTTACAGGTGGTGCGTTTTTTGATTTGGGAGGACCAGGGTATTTAAATGTTGCGGCGGTGTGGAAGAACAGAGTTCTGTGCTGGTAGACAGCAGGTTGGGTTGGAAGTCCAAGGAATGGTGTTCAAGGGTGAAGCAGGAAGTCGATGGGGGGGGGGTCCCAGGAAAGTCGTCGAGTTGTAGGACAAAAATAGAGTACGGATTGATGAATCTGCCGTGTAGGCGTAGGGTGCGGGTGCGGGACGTAAGGGCTCGGTGTGGAAGTGAAAGAGGGGCTCGGGTGGATCGGGTTCACTGGCACCGTAGCCACGGTGGGCTACTCAGTTCACTGGGCGCGTCGATTGTCGTAGTTCAGGTCCAAGAAGGTTATATATATAAATATGTACGTACGAAACAAATAAACGGTCCGAGGACCGGTGTACCGTAAAGTACGTACGGGAATAGCAAATGTGGGGAAGGCGACGAGCGGATCCTCCCCTTCCACAGCGGCGTGGCTGAGTACAAAAGCATGGACTTTGGCGGAGTGGTGCGCATTTTCGTCAAGACATGGTAAGATGGGTAAGAATAGGTGAAAATATGGTCAGCGGTGCACCAAGTAATTATGAGACACTATTACAGCCATATTCACATATGTATTCTATTCTCCCCACACGTATGAATTTGGTGTGAATACTTGAGCCATAAATTTGCGGACAATTAATGAGCAGCTCCTTGGATAGCACCATGCTACATCTCGCGATCAACCGTTCAAGCTTTAGTCTAGATTTAGCTGTGTATCAATAGTCCATTCGGGGTTTGCCGTAGACACGTGACTTCCAAACACGATCACACTTGAAAAACACAAGAAAAACACGACTTCTAACTCGCGCGACTATGGCACGCCGGGGGCCTGTTCTTCTGGTTTTTCTCTGCCTCATACCTCATATAGCCCTCGCCTTCAAGTTTAATAGCCAGGAAGGCTTCCTTCTTGTCCGTAAAATCCTGCTGGATCCCTCACTTCGAGCCGCATTGCTACCAAATGAACGGCATGTGCAAGGTTCTTGACGACGTTGACCTCGTCGCCACCACTCTAACTGGCTTGGGGAGGACCGGATTCCTATTCTTGACCATCCGCGTCATGATTGCCATCGTGAAGAACCCATCACCTTGTCTAGTCTCTTATAAACAGACACTACAACAATTCTTGCTTGTACCTCGCGTGTTGTACTGTCCGACTGTCAAGTTTCCGAAGTATCCGGAAATAGTTGTTGTGTGTCCCACAAACTCCATAGAGCAGCAAATGGTATGCTAATTCACCTCCTGTTCTATTCTCGGTATGTTGATCATTTTTTTCAGGACGAGAATATGGCCAAACTCGGTCTTGTGGCTCGATCCTCATCGTGACTTCCGAATTCGCACCCACACCGGACTCAATTGGCCAGACAACAAACTCGAAACCCTGGCTATTGTTAACGAGCCTAGGTAGGGCAATGATATCAAGGTTATCAAAACCGTGATTCAAATCGGAGCTCGAGAGCATCGAGATGTATGTTCAAAAGCCTGGCCGTGCTCGCACCATCGTTCAAGGGCCGCGCAGAATATTCTACATTTCCGACACTCGGATGAAGCTCACCGAGAAAATCGTGGAATAAACGGACGCGGAGAACAAGGTGGACGCCCAGAAGGCAGCACTCAGCAAGAAATCTGCTCCTCAGATGTCGCGCCCCGTTGCCGGCATTCTCACAGCGCCCTGCAAGCCTGTCGAGCAGGATCGACACTTTTGCAATCCAGAACATGGCCTACCCTGCATATGTGTTACATGAAAACATCACCACCTCACCCGCGTCCTCTCCAATGTCGGTGTAGCGGCTGCGTGCCCGAGCGGTCGGGGCCCGAGATCTATCAACCTCCTCCGAAGCCAAGAAGAATTCCTTCGGATATACCTCAAAACCAGCGTCTAACAAAAATCATGAACGCCGCAGGAACCTCACGCCTCCAAGATTTCCGCTTTTCAGTGTGCATGGACGCCTCCGATGCCAGCATGGGCTTAACTCCCTCTGCTGACTTCCTACCGGACATGACAATCAAACTCATTCTTGATCGGTTTGCAAAGATCAGGGTCTTCGCCGACCTGGCTCAGGTGATTGAGCATCTCTTGGGAATGGCGGGTTATCATTCACGGCTTTGAGAGGTGATTATAGAGCGGACACCCATCCGTCCAAACCTCCTGTCTTTGCTCGATTATATTACCTCTCGTCACATCCCAGGACCCACCCGTAACTTAGGACATGCGTTGGGTCGGGTATTGAGAGAAGTAGACGGGAAATATTGCATCTGTTGAGAGAATCTTTGATTTGAAGTTAACTATACCCTATCAAGTGGATTGTTCTTAACAAGGGAGTCACACCGATTAGCGCCCACTGGGATCGCTTATTATAGTTCGTTCATTCAACCCGAACGCACATTTTTTGTCCTCCTAACATAGTGGCGATGCTATTACGCATCGGCGAATCATGGTGCGCATCATCACCGCGGATCGTGATGCGCTGATGGCGGTCCCTCTCTGATTGGGTGTTGAAGTCAGAAAAGGTATTCATTCACAGTGCTTCCAACATTGAAGACAATTCAGGGGTAAGTGGTACGTGGAAATTTTCCCATCTATTTCCGCTGGCTCGGATGGAAACATTTCCCTAAACCACCTCTCAAAGAACTTGAAATGGGCCGGAACACATAACCTACACACTTGACGAGTAGATCGATTCAATGGATCCTTCCCGACCTCGACGTCACCGCGGCACAAGCGGTTAATGTACACTTTGCAGGCATCATCCGACGACGCACAATTTGGTCCGAGTCAAGGATCATTTGCAGCCGGGGCCCGGTGCACAGTATGCTTAGAGGGTGATTGTCTTATATATCGAGTGGCGCACGGCCTCGTCAGTGCAAAGCTGTGGACGAACAAGGTGCCTCTCACAGGTTTGGTTTAAATTTAGAGTGCATAACAGCTTTTGATCTTTGGGCGCCTAAATCGCTACTCTTTCCCCAACCTCCATGGCCGACAGCCCATACTACCCAGAAGGTCCCGCCTTTGAATCCCTGACCAGCTCAGACTCTGGCCCCTCTCCGTGACTTGTTCTCCGTTTCTATCGAGTGCGATCTCTAAGGAATTCCAGGTCCTCCAGCGGCTTCATTACGAACTCTCGGAACTTTACCATCGCGGGTGGTCAGTTCACGAATGTTATAAACTGTGCTACCACCATACCTTCCGGTAACTGATCTATGCTCCATCGATCCATTGCTTACAATCTACGGTGCTCCACAACGTAGACTTCCGATCGATCCCGCTAGGGGACCTGGATCTGCGGCATGAGATATGTCTGGATGGTATGATTGCGAAGCGAAAACGTGGACTGCCCATAGCGCGGCGCATTTACTCGGCCCATGTTGGGAGAAAGCAGTCGGACATGACTGTGGCTGTGTACCAGGGCGAACACGCAGAGGAGGTACGTCTGTCAGTTTGAGGACATTGCATATTCTGACAGTGGACCTCGTGAAGGCTTGGAGACGCGACATCGCGAATTATTCTGGACTTCGGTTAGTTCCATCCACGTTCCTATGATTAACGTTACATGTACAGGCAGGCATCCGAACATTGTCCAGCTCTATGGCGCCGTCAATTTAGGCGGCCTGTATGCCACAATTTTCCACGACGGTTCGTCATCATCGCCAGGCGGTCGCTATCGCTGAACTTGTCTGCAATTAGATCTAGTACCTTGGGACCAATTTTTCGAAGAATACCAGCAATCAGTAATATCTACTGTATACCTTCACGCGCAGTTTGTATGTGCCTAATAATATTGCATTACCCGAGGTATTGAATTTCTGCAGAACACAGAACTCAAAGTATAAAGTTTGAAGGCCCGACCAAGTTCAACTGATTCATGTCCGTCGTAGGGTGCAATGGAATACCTTCAGCCTCTCTTGGGAGAACTCTACTGGGCATGTTTCAAATCTTCTGTGAATTCGTGGTCTCTTACCTGTCGCAGCTGCACTTTGATTATATATCTTGGATTCGGCGTTCAACAGGTCGACTCTGCGTTGAAATTACACCGGATCTCGTCGACCACGCCATCCCCTACGTCCCAACGGACAGCTCAAGCAACATCCCATTATCCTCTCTCGGCTCTGACCCAGAGACGAGGATCATTCATCGTCTAACCATGGTCGAGTTTTACACAATTTGCGACTGGTGTCTGTCAAGACCAGAATGCAGACCGATGCCGGACAAGGTTCATCTGGGTGCAATCGGCTGGCTGCAGGGTGAAAGTCTGCAGCAGATTGCGCATATACCTAATTGCCCTTTCAGCGACTCTGATTGGAGCGGGACACCTACCCATATGGAAAATGGCTGGAGTCGGTAGGTGCTATTTCTTTCGCAACCAGCGGATCTAATGGTCTGAAGGTTGCATTCTTCCGGTGTCACTGGAGGAGGATTTTACCGAGTATTGGAAGTTAACGGAGATTACTGGCTTTGTCAGGCGAACTATATAATCAGCCAACAAAACCAAAAGAATTGTTGTAAGTATAACACTGATCACAAACTTAATCATCCTCAATCTCGCATAACAGACCTTGTAGATGGCATTACCTATTCGCTGAGATTTCCTGGGACTCCAGAAAAAATCCCAGAAGGTTACTTGTTCCTTTGTCCGGCAGAGCATCTCCGGGACGATATGGGCAGGTGGCTTTCAAACCCTGAATGTCCAGCATATTGGTCACTCGATCTCTCTGGAAACCAAAGGCTCAGTCCAGAGGAGGCATCTGGACTGGGATTTCCAGCCTTTAAATTGGAGATGGATGTTCACATGAAATCCTGGCATGAAAGTGTCTATGACGCGCTCAGCCGCTTTCACGCGGCCAAGGGCTTCGATTCGAATAGCCAAGACCTCGCCCGGCACTTTGGATACCCACTTTACGAGCTTTCTTCCGCAACTAACAGTGCGCATAGTGGGTACCAGTTCTCATGTTTCTATGTCTCGCTCTGACTTGGTTCAAAATGTATAGTCGAAGAATTAGATTCAAATGACAGCGACGATGCGATCTTGACGCAGGATTTTAGTGAGCATAGTGGGTACCAATTTTATGTTATGTATCTCATTCTAACTTGGTTCAAAATGTATAGTTGAGGAATTACGTTCAAACGCCAGCGACGATGCGGTCGCGATGCAGGATACTCCGCAGCCTCAAAAGTTCAGAGTTATAATCCTCGGATGTCTCGGATTAATCCTGGCACTCATGATGTCGTGGTCGTACGTTTACTTAATTGTTGGTGGGGAGAAGGACTGACAGAAGGAGGACTTTATTACATTGTAGACAAATCGTGTCAGAGCCACCATTTTTTTCACATGCGTTTCCACCAATATCCCTGAGGATGTAAGAATGATTGAAACAAATTAGACAGTGGTTTGATTCCGTGACCACGCCCATCAAGTGGATTGCGTACTTGTCAAAGAAGTCGCACCGTCGAGATTAAATCGAGAATAAGGTTATTGTATGAGGAAAAGATATTGTCTGGTTGCTCATTGCAACATTTCAATTTGAAATACACTTGTGATGATGCCTGGTGGCGGTACTAGTACGCATCGATATTTGATCGCGGATCGTGATGCGCTGGTCGCACTTCCTCGCCGTGCGTGGGATTACAGCCGCCAAATATTAGACAAGTATCTGGACCTTCAAATACCATAAAATTGAGGATATCATTTTCGCAGATACCATTACTCATACCAAGCCTACGGAATTGTGTCTACAGCATCCCTCGATAGGCACAGCTCTCTTCCAGCTGTGTGTACAGAAGATGATGGTGCCCGTGCTGTGTGTTGACGCGGAGTGAAACAAAAATAACTTGACCAGCTGGCTATACAATGCTGTAAGAACCAGCGCCTGAGCTGATTGTGCAAAGCTGTAGTCACCCTCTTCTCTCTCCTCCATCTCACTACGACTCTACAGTGGCTACATCAAAGGAAGGGAAGGAATATGGGAGCGCGATCCTAATACTTGATGATTACGAGACTGTACAGCTATCCAGGTAGTTCATTTTTAAATTCTCGCCCGTGTGCCCCGCCTCAGCTCCGATTTTTTTTACATTCTAAAAAGCAATGCCTTATATCATCTAAACATTCGGCACATATCGAAAGAATCTATCGCCGACCTTCGTTATTCCGGGCAAGCGACTCGGAACCGGATTCACGGTAAGTCGAACGAGAAGAAGCGCCTCCGCGGTTAAACTTGTAGCGCTGGAGACTGAGGATTGCAATCCGCCGTCTTTTGAACCTCCTAACGTATGGCGGCGTTGCACCGCATCAATGCTGATCGCGGATCGTGATGCGCTGACGGCGCGCACTCGCTCACTTGCGCTTATGCTACGCGCTTCGTACGCAGGGCGGGCATCGCAGTATTGAAGGGGGTACGGGTGTCAAGTGAGGATATTACACAGCGGAACTTGCGTAAATATTCTATGATTGCTATAACTGTGAACTCTCGACGGTGGGATGAAAGTGAAATGTACTAAAAAGCAACACAGCGGTTCCCGGGCATGCACACACTCGAGGTGGTGGTAGCTGAAATATGTAGGAGACCGGATCGAATACCCGAATTCATGGGAACGAACGATGGGAGGGCGAATTTGATGGCCATGGGTGGGTTCCGAGCGGACCCACGAAAACGCCATCGATATTCGCCGGCCGAGGATATGATGATACAGAGCAACGTGAGGTGCAGGTCCGTGGGCGTGTATGGGCGCCCAATTGCAACAATTTGAATGAAATGTCAACCGGCACCCGTTTATGGCAACAGGGAGTGGACAGCTTCGGTTTCGGCCTTTGTATCAGTGATATGGGTGATGGCCGCGCGGCTTATGGGGTAGGACCCCAGAAACCACCTCCTCGCATTCAAAAAAGTAGTCGGTAGTCAGCATATAGCGAGCTAGAGGCTTAGGTATAGGATTTTGAGTGCACAAATTCAAATATATTTTCTTACTAGAGTATAACAAATGCGGGAACAGGAAACTTCATTGTACTTATATACACATCGAGCAAGTTATGTACAAGAGGGAACGCGGAGAAGGGAGGCAGAGAGGGGACGGGGCAGGAAGATGGACGGGGAGGAGGGAGAGGGAGTGGAAACAGACTTACAGGATACTAGTGGCAAGCATGGCAGAGTGGAAATGAAGGGAGGGGTCATAGAAGAGGGATGGACAGACGAAGAGGGAAGATGGGGACATGGGGAGGGGAGAAGAGGGACGGTGGACGAAGGAGGGGTACTACAGGACGCAGCGGCTGACTGGCGTGGTATGGGCGAGGTAGGAGTGGCGTGTGTTGGGAAGTTATAGCCGGTGGCGACGTTCCCGGTTCAGTCCAGTTCCAACGTGGACGCCGTCCTCACGAGTACGAGTACGCGCACTGCTGTGGCTTGAGTAAGGTGTCCCACCAGTCGTTCAGAGGCGAAGATGAAGAGGAGGGGGTAGGGTGGGAGTGGATACGACGATCCGATACGTAGGGTGCTTGGGCCGGATGTGGGGACACGGGGGCGGAAGCGGAGGGTGGGCGTGGTAGATAGGTGGAGACGTCGATAGGTGAGCCAGCCTGGGCAAGGGCAAAGTAGAGCACCAAGGCGAGCGGATGAAAGGCACGATGATGAGCGTGGTTGGCTGGCGGTAGTCCAGTCGGCGAGGCAGTTAATTAAAGAGACAGGCGGGTTTGTACTCCCATTGAAACTGACGGAGGCATTTATACGATAGGTACCTGGGTTCACCTAAGCTGAATGTACTTGGGCTGCTGAAAGCGGCGGGGTGGGGGCGCGAAAAAGCGTGTGGTGCCAGACTCCCAGTGGCGGCGTGCCCAACAGAAAGACTGTTGTAAAAGCCAGACTCGGAGCACATCTTGGCGCCAGAGGTGCCTAAGCTGTGCAGAATCTTCGAGTGCTCGAGTGGGAGGTGGAGCGGCAGCGCTGGAGCGACAAAGGAGGAGAAGGAATGATGGTTAGCATGGGATTCTAACAGATCCAAACAACTCGGAGAACGCCCTCGTGACCTATCGCCTCGACCGCCTGACGCGAGTAGTTTGATGGCTGCTTTTTATCCTCCGCCTCAAGGTATATCGCTCGTTTAATGCACCCTCCCAGCGCTAATCTACCTAAGCTATTTGCCAGCCAGGAACTCAATAATGATTAAAGTGAATAAGTGTTTCAAACTTGAGCTTGAAGTAACGACAAAGTTGACGAGCTGTGGTTCAGAGCGGCCCACTTGTTTCTCTTCAAAACGGAATGGTATCTTTCATTCTGTAGACCAGATGTATCTACCATTTCTTTCACTCTTCTGACATATTTTGTACTCTAGTTTGATTTTATATTGACCAATTGCTCACGACGCTCGTTAACAAGCCATTTCCCTCTTGGTTTCAAGCACGCAGTTGAATTCGAGGGTTGAATTCACTTCAAAAATTGAAGGCGCAAGTTATATTTACCTCAGATTTCTTACTGACCCTCGTAGACTTCAGGCCAACGTCCGGGTATATCTTGAACGTGCCCGGGCAAGGCTTTTCAACCTCAGTGACACCGGAGGCAAAGAACAACGCACTTGAAATCCAAGTGCGTCCAACGCATGTGCTCCGCACTCATGCGTGACATTGACAATCAATCTAAAATAAACTTCTCCTTTTAGTAATTCTTTAGTTAACAAAGTGTAACTTCAACTTTACTGGGATACAACAAAGGTTTTATGTTGTTTTGAAACAAAGGAAACAAAAGAAACAAACAGGCACAATGCCAGCCTGACAAAGATATTTTGTGGATGTGGTGCGGGCCTGACGGAGGTGACTTGTGGGCTTGGTAGCATGCCAAAAAAGCTTCTGCCTATATACTGTGATAAACCTCCCTTTGTTTGACAAAGACAACATGTGTACATGACGACTCGCCGATAACGGGATTGTACATAAGGTGCAACAAAGGTGCCGTTGTTGTTTGTCATTTCCAGGGAAATTTCAGAGTTAACTTTGTCAACTAAAAGGAGAAATCTATGGCAGATTGATTGTCCCTGTCACGCATGAGTGCGGAGCACATGCGTTGGACGCACTTGGATTCCAAGTGCATTGTTCTTTGCCCCCGGTGTGAAGGAGAGGATATCTATGAATTGATCCACCATGCCTTCAATTTCGCTGGTATGTGTTCTATGCAATATTTTTGTTCTGTCTGGCTCTATCAGTCTTAGACCTTTGCCTGCGGACAAGTTTATTGGTGAGAAATAAGGGTGTGACTGAGCAGTCATGCGCGCGTGAGTGCCGGAAAATATGCCTGGGTTGAATTAGGCATAGCCTCTCAATCAGATATCTAGTATTTGTTGACCAACTTCATCCATCCACCAGTTATGCTACACCCTCAATCCCTCTCTAAATCTTTAATAAAAGACCACGACTACGCTTGAATAGCGTAATGGTAATTTCTTCATTCAATGCATGGACGACGGTGTATCGGGCCATGGTTATTAACATCCAACTCACTTCCGTACCAGATTTCCATCTATAGTTTGTAGGCCGAGCTACTGCTGGTAATTTATTCGTAATTTATCTTGCCCCGTACTGACTTGATTCTTAACAGCCCGAGAGTATGCTCCTCGTAACACAGGGCCTTAAAGATGCTGAAACTATGGTTGTATTGATTCAGGCATGTATTCATTTCGAATTTTTGTTCATCGTAGATTATCAAGAATAGGATAGTTCACAGTGAAACACTCATAATTAAATGCAACTAGGATCTCGTTCTCTCGGTATCATATGACCGCCATGCAACTCAGTGAAGGACCCAGTTTTTTTTTTGCACACCAGCGGTTACTTGATGCCTGCAA
The DNA here is from genome assembly GCA_029281465.1 of Mycena epipterygia. Taxonomy (NCBI): domain Eukaryota; kingdom Fungi; phylum Basidiomycota; class Agaricomycetes; order Agaricales; family Mycenaceae; genus Mycena; species Mycena epipterygia. The sequence goes on along the minus strand of JARJCQ010000079.1, from coordinate 349,670 downwards.
TTTTTCGGTGATAGGCAATCTATTTTATCTATGCAACTTAGATCTTGGGCCGCGGTTACATTTGCACCAGAGTTTGTCAGATATGTTCTCCAACTATCTAACATTCAACTCAATTCTAACTTTGTCCATCACAGACTTGGTCCCGCGGATCGTCAGAGCTGCATGACACACACTAGGTACATATCCCTTCATTGAACTATCTCGTGTCCAGCTCACTTGCTGACTCCCTCTCCGAGGTTATGATTGAATAGCGATGCCAGGTTTCGATTCCTTCAAGAACATCTCGATTTTAACTAACTTACAGTACCCGCTACTCTTGACATACTCTTGCAGAATTTTTTAAAATTCACCACCCCGGGCGAAAGGCCAAAAATATGCTACGCCACTCACCAGGGCCTTCATAATGCCGAAACTATGTTGTATCTGACGGTGTGTTTGCCTCCATATTTTGGGGTTATTCACTGTTTGCTCAGTCCTAGGTTCAACTCGAGTGTGTTACACTTCAATCAAGGTTTGTTAAATCTTTAACCACGAGTTCTAATACTAACTTGACTATCATCTCAAGCATAGGATGCCAGAACTGTCTGCCACTGCCAGTGAGGCAAGTCCTATTCTACTTGAGACATATTTTGCACTAACCAATCATTCGGCAATATAGGATCGCAACACACAGCTTTTTCACTCTAATTAAACTGATGATTGCCTACGACTTCAAAGCTGTTAGAATTTTGACTTGCTGTGGTTGGTCCCTGGTTCTGTGGCACCGAGTTTCTCAAAGTTACAGGACTCTCTATTCAATGCAAGCCAACATGTTTTAAAACAGATTCAGTCCTGGACTTTGTTCTACTTGGATTGCACTGACTTCCCAGTCCTACACTTGCTCTCGGTAGACTGGACAACTACATTCAGTCCACGTTGAGGTATCCCCAATTATCAGTTGTTCTAACCATGTTTTATAGATCCCATCCTGATCTACTACTCAGAAATGGAATTGAACTCGAACTCAGCTCGAGCAGAGTGTGATTTGCGCTACCATTCAGCTACATTAAAAATGTGATTTCTTGTCGGCAAACCATTTCCCTCCCATTTTGTCAAGCCTCGAACCTAAATTTGGTCAGCCACACTCCTAGAATAATTTGATATACTCCCGCTCTCCCGTCTTCACACACCAATTTCGTATTCCAATTGACTTTTACATCCAGCAAGTCTATCTCTTCAATTTATGGCAAGGATCTCTGGGGGCTGACCTGGCCAGCATTTCATATGCGAAAGGTTCATTTGGTCATATTTCCCTTCAATTCGCTCTGGCTTCTTAATTCAGAATGCCCCCCTGACGGATAAAATGAGCAAGAACTTGAACTTGGAGTCTTATTGGATCATTACAATATTACATGGAGACTTCCCGATAGACACAGTGCTGCAGTCCAATCCATCAATTCTTTCAGTGAATAGCCGCGATTTGATGGTGAATCTGCGGGATGAAATACTAACACAGTGCAATCAAATCATACAAATTAAAGGAGCATGCTGTAGAATGATCTTATTCGTTCGTTGTTGAAGAGAAATATAGAGCTTAAGACTATGTACATATCTGGTACGTATATTACACTGGAACTTGAAACAAATGAGGTTGCGACAGAAAAGCAGAGGGAAGGCTGTGCAATCAAAGACCTATCATATATTAGTCGCTCAGCTGGCTGTGTACAAAATTTTATTTCGGAGAAACATGTGTTTTGGAGTTTAATGAACTAGATGAATTAGATGAAATGGGGGTCCACCAAGTGGAATTCAAACGGCGTCCGTTGGATTGATAAACAAACTCAACACAAATGCAAATTCCCGAATCCATCCGGATTAATTCGAGCGGGATTGTGCATTTTAAACTGATTCCTTCCAGATGAACCGGGATGGAGAGGTTTGGGCGTGATCGAGTTCGGGGTGGCCGAAAGCGGACAAGAGCGGTTGTTTGGCTCCGAGGGCATCAACCTTGGCGCCAAATAACCGCTTTCACAACACACTTCGGCCTCGACACTGTGCACTCCACACTCTTGATGCACGCCAGCTTCCTCCATTCAAGAGACTCGGAGTCCTCCATCAACTGTCTTCGAACCGCGAATGCCACCTCGATGGCTCACAACGTTTTCCGTGTCCGCCACTGGCAGCGGTGCTCGACATCCTCGACATCTGACACCTTGTCTTCCTCGCCTCTGGAATTCCTCGCGTCTGTGCTCACTGCTGTTTTCTCCCAGACATATCACCTCCACTCCGTCCTTGCTTGCTTCGCCGCATCTAACTTTCCCCACGTTCCATGCGTACACCAGCCGCAGCCGTCGCACTCAGCCTTCCAGGAGCTCGAGAAAGAGACCTGGGCGTCCCCGTACGCGCCAAGCATCGCGTGCCTCCACGCATATCATGTGCGGAGCTGGCGCCTCTCCGGCGGCCAGGCAAGGTATGTATGTAGTCGGTTTATTTGTTCATGACTTCTACTCATTTCAATTTTGATTGTGGTACAGCAGTGTGCCCTCGTTCTTGGAAATGCGAACTCTATTTTCACTCTCCTATTCCGTTTCCTGCTTGTTCTCGCTACGCCTCCCTACTCGTCCTCGCCCTCGCCCGCCTTTGGATATACAGTCTTGAAGCGACTGGCGCACCCTCAACCTACTCCGCGCACACTTGTAGCAACGACGCGTGTACCCGTACTCATCAACATTGATATTTTTCTCATTTTTCGACGTCATTTTCATACATTCGCGAGAACACAATGCCGCGCGCTGCTTCCAGGATCCCTCGAGTCGCCACTTTGCTGCAACGTCCCTAATGTTCTCCAACCGCGCCCCCACTCCTATTACCCACTTCGCTCCTCGTCCAGCACCTGGAGGCGTACTACCCTCTTCCCTGTCCCTCTTCGCCCTCACCCTCTCTTCCATCCATCGTCGCGTGTCCTACTGCGTCCTCCTCCTACGTCCCCCTCGCTCTTCCAGCTTCGCGACCCAATATCGTCCACCCTGCTATTCCTAGCTCAACTCTGCCCGTTCAATCAGAAGCTTCCCTTCTTTTACCACCATTCTCTCCTCCCTCCTACGTCCCCTACGACTTTCGTACCATCTCCCCTCTCCTCTCTGCCCTTGCTCCTTCCTTTCCTATGCTCGTCCCCCTCATTCCTCCTTCTCTTTCACGCCCCTTCCTATCTGTACGTTCTCGCATGTAACTTACTCATTTTCCCGTTCCCTCATTCATTATAATGTAGCAAGAATATATATATATATTTGGAATTTTTGAATTTGCGCACTCAAAGTCCCCTACTTAAGCCTCTAGCCCGCCCTATGCTAACTACTGACTACTTTTTGGAGTGCGAGGAGATGGTTTCTGGGGTCCTACCCCATAAGCCGCGCGGCCATCACCCATATCACTGATACAAAGGCCGAAACCGAAGCTGTCCACTCCCTGTTGCCATACCCGTTAACACGTAAAAGGGGGAAGATGTAAAGGCTTAAAAGGCGTGACCCCGGTCTTCTCTTATTCTTATCATCCCCCCTCCTCTCCCTTCGACTTCGCTTCGACTTCCTCACTAAACGCTACTGGCTACCTCACTCAACCCCTAACCGGGAAACACCGGCGTGGCACGTAGACGCGACTGGCCACCACCCAGACGCATGGCATTGGACCCGAGGCACCGTGGTGCCACGCGGCTCGCTGTTGGCGCCGTCCTGCGGGTGCTGCTTTCTCGGCAGCGTGGCATTCCGTTCCCTGGAGCACCGAGGCGCGTTTCTCAGGCTACTAGCTCTCGCAGTCTGCACATCTCGAAGAAATTGTGAAATGCTTGAAGAAATTGCGTAATGCTTACTGGTCGTTCCTCCCCTCCCCTTCGACTTCGCTTTCCCCATTAACCGCTACTGGCTATCGAGCCCGACTCAAAACAGTCTTCCTACCTTGACTGGTAATGAGAACGTCTCCAGCCTGGACTGGGAACAAGGCTTCCCTTGAATTTCGTGAGTCTTTCAGAGGATTTCCTGGACTTGGGCCGCGAATTTGCATTTTTCTAGGATCACATCATATTGTCGGCAAGTCCCGGCTCGGGCGGGAATCGTGTGGCTCCCGATCGATTACGCCATCGATCGTAACTCATGAATCATGGAAGGCCTTACTGTAAAAAGACGGACGACGCGGCTTATCTACCCGTATGCGCATGGCCACAACCGCCACCACGGCGTCGGCGTCCGACACCGACAACATCCTCGCCTCCATCACCATCCCCTCCTCGTCCCCGCGCGCAAAATTCGTCAACTGGGGGCTCACCTAGTACCACTTCCAGCCCCTCGCCACATTCGAGCCCGAAACTGAAGAGCACTGCGAGCTCGTCCTGGTCTTCGCGCGGCGAGAGGGCCGCTGCTCATGTTCCACATGGTGCAATCCTTCCTCTTCGTTGGGCGCTACATCCTCTGCGTCAACACGCTCACGGGCTGCTTCGTCGCGTGGCTCTCCAGCTGGGACGTCACGCTTGTCGACGACGGCCGCGTCATATTCGACGTCGAGTGTCGCGTGCGTCTCCCAATTCATCGGTGATCGTTCTCCCTCCTTCTTGCTCACGTCCCGAACGAACGCAGTACCCCCAACACGCCACGGAATGGGCCGTCCCCTTCCCCTCCGTGCCCGCCGTCCTGTAAGCCCTGCGCGCCTGGATGGACGCCGAGGTGGCCGACCTAAACGGCCTCCGCCCGCACTTCCCGTTCGAGATACGGTTCTCCGCGCCACACGACGTGTGGTCGAGTCCCAATTATGGGCAAGAGACGTGTTGGATTGGGATCGCGCAGTATAAGTCCGTCCTCTTTCCAGCTGTATATTGTTCTCGTCATTGGCCAATGTGATGTAAGTTCTCAAAGACCAGTTTTGCTTCAGCCGCTGATTGTTCAAACAGTCTATTCACTTTAGAGAGTACGTCTCTTTCTCCTACCGCAGACTCATTTGTTTAATCGCTTCTCCCAGACTGATACAGTCAGCCCCCTTTCCCTCCAAATCATCATCGCTCTGTGTCTAATGGCCGAGTTCAGAATCTAAGTACCAATATTTCATGACATACCCCAGTAGGATCCGTCTCGAGCTTTCCGTGTCTGATCTATTTCATCCAGATGTGGTTCAACAAAATGACCATCCTTGCAGCTCTCTCGAGCAATTTCAGGCCAGTCTTCGCGTGCTTGTCAGCCAACTACTTGTACCTGGTGACGGTGCGTAAATCCTTCTTCCCATGTTCCTAATGTCACGATATTTTCTCTCTCTCTTCCAGTTCTAACGCCAGGCAACTTTAATAGGAACTCAGGTAAGCTCACATCCTCAGCCCGATCCCACAGCTAACATATCTGTCTCGGTCGTACCTTCTTCCCAGTATGTTAGTTTCATGTGTCGACGATACATAGTTACTTGCCCAGTCCCAGACCATGGTGTTTTGCAGTCTACGTCGTCAGCACCTCCATTAGCTCGCGTGTTGTCCAATTCTGGCTTGCTCGCATGGTCTTCAATTTGTATGTCCGCCACTCGAGAGGTTGCTTGCCCTTACCAACTTTGCCTTCAGGACAAAACAATGGATTTAGATCCGGCCATTACGGTATTCATCTTCGCCGGCCTGACTGGGGCCGCTGCTACCGCGGGTGTCGTCATTGATTCGTCGTACGCGGCACGCGGACACCTCGTCAAGTACGCACTTACTCAAATGGCGGTCGAATTATTCCTGACAGTCGGGTCTGAAGATGGGTTACCCCTTGACTGAGTGGATGCATCGGCGCCGACGCCGTGATCACCGCCGTTCTGCTATTAAATTCCACACCATCAAGACGAATTTCTCGGATACCAAGAGGTACGCTTGCATCTTCTTCTGATGTCCGCGTGTTGTTCATGTAGTCAGCTTAATCCGGCGCCGTCTGGAACGGCTCGATCACCACGGTCATGGCGTGCGTAGTAAACTCGTATTCTTCCTGCGTACATAGATTTATGATTCGTGCAGTATCATCGTCACGCTCGTCATCTTCACCCTTCAGCCCCAGACGAATTGTACGTTTTTCTAACATTTAAGTCCCGATCCATACTGATATGCACATGTGGCTCAGCGGCCGTCATGATCAAGGCAAGCTTTCACCTCTACCGCTCCCTTGATACCTCAATCAACTTGCTTTCCAGATCACCATCGGCCGTGTCTACACCCTGTAAGCCCCGGGCCCCTCCTTCGTTCCAGCACGCACTAATCCCTCCAAATCCCCCAGCCCTGCTATCCAACCTAAACAACCGCTCTGCCCTGCTCGCCGAATCACCGAATCGCAGAGCGGCACGTCCCACAGGAAGACCCTGGCGGACGCGGCGAGCCCGACGATCATGCACATCCGGCAGGACATCGAGACGCACTACCGCCCGGACGCCGACGCGGGCGGCGCGGACGACATCTAGCTCGGGTACAAGATGTACTTGTAAAATCAAAACCCGGAGGCTAACGACCGCACGTCGGAGGTCGTCACGACGGAGAAGCCACATGATAATGGTTTTGATGCGAGCGGAGAGGGGTTCAATTTATTAGATTCGGAATGGGTAGTTGGTTGTGGAATTGGTTTGTCGCATATAAACTGGGTTTGGTCGTTTCTCGAAACGATGTTCTGTCGTATTTCTCGTTGGGGGCCTGCTTCATATGGCTAATTCGGCGGCCCCACACGCTACTATGAATTCTCATGTCTACATCAAGATTCGTCGGGATGTTGGGACTTTGCAATGCCGCGTCAATTCAGATTCTCCGGTTGCCCAAAATCTGCTTTGCATGCCTCCGACTTAGGCGTTGTGGTGCAAAGTCCGCTTGGGGTTCTACCTCTGTACACCACGAGGAGGAGAAACATTGCCTCCGTGGCCTTCATCCCCAATTGAACCTGACCCAAAAAGAATTCCGGGCGGCCATACAACGTTCCTTTGAGATTAGATTTCATTTGTGTATTTCAACATTCAAGGCTCTTACGCTGGGAATAACTATTCAGTGGGGCCGGGAGTAGGCCGCACGGCCTATTCGACACTGAGTATTAATTTTTCCTCGACGTTATCTGTAAATTCAACCTAGTCTCTCGTAGACAGACACTTCAGCAAATGAGCTCGTTCTGTACCTCACTGGCTTGCATATGTATTCTATTCTCCCCACACGTATGAATTTAGTGTGAATACTTGAGCCATAAATTTACAGACAATGAATGAGCAGCTCCTTGGATACCATGTCTCGCGATCCCGTTCAAGCTTTAGTCTATATTTAGTTGTGTATCAATAGTCGTCAGTCCCCATTCGGGGTTTGTCGTAGACACGTGACTGCCAAACACGACCACACTTGAAAAACACGACTTCTGACTCGCGCGACTATGGCACGCCGGGGGTTTGTTCTTCTGGTCTTTCTCTGCCTCATACCTCATATACCCTCGCCTTCAAGATGGAAGCCTCCGATGCCAGCATGGGCTTCACTCCCTTTGCTGACTTCCTACCGGACATGATGATCAAACTCATTCTTGATCGGTTTGCAAAGATCAGGGTCTTCGCGGACCGATTGAGCATCTCTTGGGAATGGCGGGTTATCATTCACGGCTTTGAGAGGTGATTATAGATCTTCGAAAGACGTTTAGGGACACCCATTCGTCCAAACCTCCTGTCTTTGCTAGACTATATTACCTCTTGTCGCGTCCCAGGACCCACCCGTAACTTAGGACATGCCTTGGGTCGGGTATTGAGTGAAGTCGAGAGAAATAGACGGGAAATATTACATCTGTTGAGAGAATCTTTGATTTGAAGTTACAGACAGCTATTTCCGAAAACCTTGAGACAACTTTTTTTTTTTTGGCTCGCGCAGATTTTTGATGGAGTGTTAAGGATTGCCGGATTTGGTGTTGCCAAGCCCAGGCCGCCGCCGCCTTGCCGGCGCCAACATATTTTTTTCTGTGATTCGAGCAAACACCATAGGAGGAGTTTGGGCTCAGAACGCCCGAGTAATGCTGTTTTCCGTACCTTTGCAGCACTCTATCCTGTAAATAAAATACTATGAGGAGGAAGGCCTAGGTTAGGCCCATCCCAAAATGGAGCTGATCCGAGCCCAAACTGGTAATCCTTAGCACTCCATCAAAACTCGGCATGTGCAAAAAAAAAGTTGCCGTCTCAAGGTTTTCGGAAACAGCTGTAACTATACCCGATCAAGTGGATTGTGCTTAACAAAAGAGTCACACCAAGTAGCGCCCACTGGGATCGCTTATTACAGTTCGTTCATTCAACCCGGACGCAGATTTTTTGTCCTCTTAACATATTGACGGTGCTATTACGCATTGGCGAATCATGATCATGCTGCGTATCATCACCGCGGATCGTGATGCGCTGATGGCGGTCCCTCTCTGATTGGGTGTTGAAGTCAGAAAAGGTATTCATTGACAGTGCTTCCAACATTGAAGATAAGTCGGGGGTAACTTGAAGTGATACATGGAAATTTTCTCATCTATTTCCGCTGGCTCGGATGGAAACATTTCCCCGAAATTACCTCTCAAAGAACTGGGCCGGAACATATAACCTACATAGTTCACGAGAAGATCGATTCAATGGATTGTTTCCGGAACTCGACGACACCAGAGACGACTCAGACATTACCATTTGTGAAGAATCGGTCAAAATACCTACTTTGTATGCATCGTCCGACGTCCTCTATCCAAAACCATCACACACTTTTGTCTGTCAATGAGTGGAGGATCATTTGCAGCCGGTGCACAAGGATTCTTTAATGATAGTCTCGATCTCATAATATCGATTGCCGCACAGCCTCGTCATTGAAAAGCTATTCGGACGAACACCTTTCACAGCTTTGGTTTAAATTTAGAGTGCATAACAGCCTTCGACGTCTGGGCGCCTAAATCGCTGCTCTTTCTCCAACCTCCATGGCCGACAACCCACACTACCCAGAAGGTCACTCCTCTGAATCCCCGGCCAGCTCAGACTCCGAGCCCTCTCCGTGAATTGTTCTCCTTTTCAGTCGAGTGCGATCTCTAAGGAATTCCAGGTCCTCCGGCGCCTTCATTACGAATTCTCGGAACTTTACCATCACGGGAGGCCAATTCACGAATGTCGTGAATTGTGCTCCCGCTGTACCTTTAGGTGATGGGTCCATATTGAATCTAGGATATCTCCTTATGCTCTCTACCACCCAGACTTCCGAACGATCCCGCTAGGGGACTTGGATTTGCGTCATGAGATCCGGTTGGAGAAATCTGGCGAAGTGACCTGGCAACATGGAACGTTCCCTGCCAGGAGAATTTACACTGCCCGCATCGAGGGAAAGCAGTCGGACATGACTGTGGCCGTGTACCAGGGTAAAAACGCAGAGGAGGTACGCCTGTTATTTTAAGGGTATTGAATATTCTGACTTGAAGCAATGAACTTTGCGAAGAATTGGAGACGCAAACTCGCGCACTATTCTGGACTTCGGTTAGTTCCATCCACGTTCGTACGTTTAACGTTACATGTACAGGCAGGCATCCGAACATCGTCCAGCTCTACGGCGCAGTCAATTCAGGCGGCCTGTATGCCATGATTTTCACGACGGTTCGTCATCTTCGCCAGCGGTCGCTATCGCTGACTTGTCTGTCATTAGATCTGGTACCGTATGATCAATTCTTTGAAGAAAACCAGCAATCAGTAATATCCACTGTATACCTTTACGCGCAGTTTGTATGTCCCTAATAATATTACATTACCCGAGGTACTGAATTTCTGTAGAGCACAGAATTCAATGTACGAAGGTTGAAAGTATTGACCAATTTCGACTGATTCATGTCCGTCGTAGGGTGCCGCGGAATATGTTCAGCCTCTCTTGGGGGAATTCTACTCGGCATGTTTGACATCTTCCGTGACTTCTGGGCCTCTTACCTGTCGCAGCTGCACTTTCGATCCATATCTTGGATACGGCGTTCAACAGGTCGACTCTGCATTGAGATTACACCCGATTCCGCCGACCACGTCGACCCATTCGCGCCAACGGACAGCTCGCACAACATCCCATTATCCGCTCTCGGCTCTGAACCAGAGACGAAAATCATTCATCATCTAACCATAGACGAGTTTCACAGAATTTGCGACTGGTGTCTGTCAAGAGCAGAATACAGACTCATGTCGGACAAGATTCACCTGGGTGCAATCGGATCGCTGCAGGGTGAAAGTCCGCAATTGATTGCACATATACCTAATTGCCCATTCAAGGACTATGGTTGGAGCGGGAGACCTATCCATATGGAGAATGGCTGGAGTCGGTAGGTACTATTTCTTTCGCAACAAGCAGATCTAATGGTCTGAAGGTTACATTCTTCCTGTGTCACTGGAGGAAGATTTTACCGAGCAGTGGGAGTTAACCCAGACTACTGGCTTTGTCAGGCGAACCTTATAATCAGCCAACAAAACGAAAAGAATTGTTGTAAGCATAACACTGATCACAAACTTAATCATCTTTAATCTCGTATAACAGTCCTCGTATATCGCATTATCTATCGGCTGAGATTCTCTGGGATCCTAGAAAAAATCCCGGAAGGCTACTTGTTCCTCTGTCCGGAGGAGCATCTCCATGACGAACATGGCAGATGGGTTTTAAATCCTGAATGTCCACCGTATTGGTCCCTCGATCCTTCCGGAAACCAAAGGCTCAGTCTAGAGGAGGCGTCCAGACTTGGATTTCCTTCTCTCACATTGGAGAGCAGAGTTTTGATGAAATCCTGGCATGAAAGTGTTTATCCAGCGCTCAGTCGCTTCCACGCGGGCAAAGGATTCGACTCCAATAGCCAAGACCTCGCCCGGCACCTTGGACACCCGCTTTACAAGCTTTCTCGCCCAATTGATAGTGCACATAGTGGGTACCAGTTTCATGTTCTGTGCCTTGCTCTGACTTTGTTCAAAATGTAGTCGAGGAATTAGATTCAAACGCGAGCGACGATGCGATCGTGGCGCAGGATGTTAGTGAGCATAGTGGGTACCAGTTTTATGTTATGTATCTCATTCTAACTTGGTTCAAAATGTATAGTCGAGGAAATAAATTCGAACGCCAGCGATGATGGGATCTCGACGCAGGATACTCCGCATTCTCAAAAGTTCAGAGTTATAATCCTCGGATGTCTCGGGTTAATTTTGGCACTCATGATATTGATGTCCTGGTCGTACACCTACTTAGTTGTCGGTGGGGAGGAAGACCACTGACAGAAGGAGGACTTTATTACATTGTAGACGAATCGTGTCAGAGCCACCAATGTTTGTACATGCATTTCCATCAATAGCCCTGAGGATGCAAGAATGATTGAAACAAATTAGACAGTTTGATTCCATGGCCATGCCCATCAAGTGGATTGCGTACTCTTCAAAGAAGTCGCACCATCGAGATTAAATTGAGAACAAGGCCCATTGTATCAGGACAAAATATTGGCTGGTTGCTCATTGCAATATTTCAATTTGAAATACACTTGTGATTATGTCTGGTAGCGGTGCTAGTACGCATCGATATTTGATCGCGGATCCTGGTGGCACTTCCTGGTATTACAACCGCCCAATATTAGGCAAGTATCTGGATCTTCAACTTCCTTAAAATTGAGGAAATCATTCTCGCAGATACCATGGATAACGTCATCAGTACTCATACCAAGCCAACGAAATTATGTCTACAGCATCCCTCGATGGGCACAGCGCTCTTCCAGCTGTGTGTACAGAAGCTGATGGTGCCCGTGCTGTGTGTTAACGCGGAGTGAAATAAAAATAACTTGACCAGCTGGCTATACAAGGCTGTGCCAACCAGCGCCTAATCTGATTGCGCAAAGCTGTAGCTACCTCTTCTTTCTCTTCCATCCCACTACGACTCTACAGTAGCTAAATTAAAGGAAGGGTAGCGCGATCCTAATACTTGATGATTACGAGACTATACATCTATCCAGGTGTTTCATTTTTAAATTCTCACCCGTGTGCCCGCCTCAGCTCCGAATTTTCTACATTCTAAAAAGCAATGCTCATATCATCTAAACATTCAGGACATATCTGTTGCCGACCTTCGTTATTAATATTCCGGGCAGACGACTCGAAACGGATTAATATTCACGCCGCCCCTCCGGTTAAACCCATTCTTGAACACGACAATATCTCACATGCACGGATCGGACCGACACTCCACCGAACGAGAACGATGCTTGAGATCCGCCGCTGTTAACTGGTAGCGTTGGAGACTGAGCATCGCAATCCGCCGTCTTTTGAGCCTGGTGGCGCTGCTCCGCATCAACACCGATCGCGGATCGTGATGCGCTAATGGCGTTCACTCGCGCACTTGCGCTTGCGCGCTTTGTAATTGGGCGGGCATCGCAAGGCATACTGTATTATTGAATTACGGGTACGGGTGTCAAGCGAGGATATTATCCAGCGGAAATAAGCGTAAATATTCTATGATTGCTATAACTGTGAGCTCTCGGCGGTGGGATGAAAGTGAAATGTACTAAAAAGCAACACAGTTCCTGGACATGCACACACCGGAGGTGGTGGTAGTAGAAATATGTAGGAGACCGGATCGGATAGCCGAATTCACGGGAACGAACGTGGGAAGGCGAATTTGATGGCCATGGGTGGGTTCCGAGTGGACGCACGAAGACGAGCTGGGTTCCCATCGTTATTCGCCGGCCGAGGATATGATGATACATGGCAGCGTTTAGGTGCAGATCCGTGGTCCGTGGGCGCGTATGGGCGCCCAATAATTTAATTTTAAATGAAAAGTCAACCGGCACCCGTTAACACGTAAAAGGGCGAAGACGTAAAGCTTTAAAAGGCGTGACCCGGCCTTCTTCTCTTATTCTTATCATTCCCCCCCTTCTTCCTCACTGGGCGCTACACTAAACGCTGCTGGCTACCTCACTACGCGCTACTGGCTATCAACCCCCAAGCGCTACTGACCGGGAAACGCCGGCGCCTTCCTGCCTGGCCAGGAACCACGTAGACGCGACTGGGAACCACCCAAACGCATGGCATTGGACCCGAGGCACCGTGGCGCCACGCGACTCACTGTTGGCGCCGTCCTGCGGGTGCTGCGTTCTCGGCAGCGTGGCATTTCGTTCCTTCCAACATCGGCGCGCATTCTTCCTCTGGGCACACCCGAGGCGGGCGTTTTAGGCTATTGGCGCCTGCATACTGGTGTCTGGACCTCACCGAGCTCTGGGCGAAGCTGCAATCAATTCTTTGTCTCTGAAGCAATTGTGAAATGCTCCGCTTCGACTTCGCCTTCCTCTGGCTATCGACCCCGTAGGGAAGTGCCTTCCTGCTTGGAGTGGGAACGGCCTCTCCTACGTGGACTGGGAAACACCTTCATTGGACCCGCGCCGAGGCACGCCGCACGCGGCTCGGCGTTGCGTTACTCTCACAGAATAGATTAACCGTTCTTTAAGCAAATGCTCGTTCGGCGGTGCAATTGCCCCATGTGGGTTTATCTCCATTCTTTTTTCCTCTCCTCTCGTTCTGAAAGTCCTGTGTTTCTGAACTATTTTTGTGTGCAGGTATCCACATCTCGTCAACTACGCACTGCGCAAACTTCGCCGCAGAATGGTGCGGGACAGCGCAGCACATCTCGGCAGCAGCGGAAGTTCGGAGCTATGCCTTTCAGTCGACATCTCAGAAAATAATTTTCCAGCCTCCAAACCGAATTTGGGTTAATAACCATTCAACAGATCTTCCAACTGTTCCCCAGCTGATCATTTCGCAGTTGTTCCGCAGAAACACGCAGTTTATCGCAGTGAATCCCTGCCTGTGCCGCAGTTGTGTTCAACCTGCGGCTACGTAGCACTCCGAGAATTTGCCGACCATAAATAAGCTAATATCCCGGTCTTTCTAAGCCACACCCCTTCGCTCTCCGCAAATTCATTTAACTTCGGTCAATCTGGGTTTCTCTTCAGCTGGGGGCTTCTAGTGGTCATCAAAATCAATCCTGATTCCTGACTGTCTATTCTCTGCTCTCAACATACATTGGGTGTCTCTTGAACTGCAGAATACTGGCGGTCATCGATAACAATTCCCTACCTCGTTGTTCCTCCTCACTCACTATCCTTCTCTTGGTTCTGACGCCGCATTTTCGTTAGAAATACCTTGCACGCAATCCTGTATCATGATTTAATTACAAAATAAATTCACTTCGCCGTATTGACGAGCTCAGCACTTGCCGGAGCGAAGCGAGGGTTCATCTCGTGTGTCGTATGCGTTCGCTCTCCCAGCTGGGGTTGGTGGCGTGGAGTGGGCCCCCCCGGCCAGGAATCGGAGCTCCGGTGGGAGCCATGACTCGCACCTTTGTTGTCTGGAATGCACCACTCTCTTACTCGGGCGATGCTTGCCTTGAACTTTCCTTGGATCGGGAGGATTTCGTCGATGCCACCCCTCAAATTTGTGATCGGGCAAATTAATCACGGCTCAAAGGAATCGTGATTACGTCATTGATCGAATCTCACCCATCTCGATTCTCCAACTCCCCCGCTGGCGTGGATACCACTACACTATGTGCCGTGCCCCGCCCTTTATTTATTGCTCGTTCTGCTTCCTCGCTGGGATCCCGCTACGTCCCCGACGCTCCGCCTTATTTCATTGTCGATGTTGCGTGGACTTCGCTATTCATTGAATCCGCACTTCTGTCGGGCTTAAGCTTTATAGAAATCCTTTACATCTTCACTTCCACACTTGGGAGTGGATACATATAAGGCCCCGCCGCCTCCGCTGTCCGCTCCATGCCGTGCGTCCTCTCTCCGAGCCCGCCACCCATCCTCTGTCTCGCAACAACCATAGGAGAGCGCGTAGCCGCACGGCTCGCGCTCGCACTCACACTCGCACTCGCACTCCCCTCACCGTGGGCTTCATACTCTCCGCTTCCACATCTGCACATTCCACCGACCTTTACAATCGTGAAATTTCCTCCCGTGAAGCGCGCGAGCATCGAGCGCACTGTCGCTCCTCCTGATCTTATGCTTCCTCGCGGCGCGGGCGAGGGGAAAGGGGCATATTTACTCTCGCTCGACGCTTTTTTCGGTCTCTCAGCAGGTGCGTGGGTCGACGCCTTCTTGCTACAGTTCGTATATTAATCACATTCAACGGCGGTGTGTGTCGGTCAATGATAGCCACCGAAATGGGCGTCTGGACAATCCGCGTATCTGGGGCAAGTATAATTCGAAAGCTAAACGGACATGTACTGCTGAGCAGCAGGCTGTTGCGCAACGGTGGCTCTCTAAATGTAACATCGCGGAGAGTCGTAACAGCGGCGGGCACACCACACGCCGATGAATTATCGACTTCGAGACCAGCTCACGCGGTGAAAAGTAAACCGGTGCTCCAAAGCCCCGAGCACTCTCTAAACATTGGTCGAAATTAACATGCACAGAGTCACATTTGACAGCAACGTTCTACGGTCCCTTGGAAACCGACGGAATCGGCGCCTGAGATTGTTGGACACTCAGCACGCAGATAGAGTAGCAGGCAAGCGTCAACATACCAGACCTTCAAGGCAGCCTTTCGGGACCTTTGGAATGCGGCGAGTAGCCTATGCATCTGCTTTGCTGTTCACTACCAACTGTCGCCTGTGTAGCTCTTAGTGTTTATCTGCATCTTCAGCTTGGCGTGGATCTGCGGGCAGTTCATCGATTATCGTCTTGAATTCACTGGCGGGTGGTCGAGGCAGTTGGTGTAGGCACTGGTCAGTTGCAACGCTGAGAGTAAAGCATTGGATGCTGCCTCACACTGTAAGACTGTGTTATTCGCATGGCTATCGTGCACCTGTCCTCCAAGTCATCCCACGCCGCGCATGGCCGATCCGTCTCCCATACGTCAGAGACAACATTTATTGCGTGCGCTTGTTGCATGTGGTTCAAATTATATTACCTCTGGTTGCGTCTACTCTCTCTGCATCAGCCGTATCCTCTTCCGGACCTCACCCACTACCTCACCCACTACCTCACCCACTACCTCACCCACTCCCATGCCCATTACCAACCCACCCCTCGGCCTCATCCATGATTATATTCCCATCACTTGCGATGACTTGCAAAGTCTACTCGAATGGCTCACCCATTGCAATGCTCTATGCGCGCGGTGGGCTGATAACCCTCCCGACAGCCTGGATCCAGTTCAGAAGATTACATCTTGGGTGCTCACATGGAGCACCCCAGAATGCGGCAGTGGTAGCTTCAAGGGAAGGACGAGTTCTTGAAGTTGACGTTTGACGACCGGCCCCCATCAAAAAGAAGTGGACCGGGAGCATTTCGCGACGGTGCTGTATCTTAGGTCCATGTCGTGATTGGTGGTGCCTAAGTCGTCCGGAGGACTCTGGCATTCCTCGTCGGTTTGTGGATCTCTTGGGTTTTGACGTTGCTGATTGTCGGATTGGGCGGAGGTGAAAATGTCGCAGCAGGTGGGCGCGTAAGTGGCGTAAGTGGGTATGGAGGCGCGAGTGGTTACGCCGGTGCAGGGGGCTATGGCGGCTATAGTGGTGCAGGAAGATAGAGTCCATGCACCGTTATTCAGTCTACCCCCCGAGGTTCCTTCCTTTTCCATGTCACCTGTAAGTGTGGGACATTCCCAGTTAACCGGAGATTATCCTGCGTAGCTGAACAGTCTACGCTGAACTGTTTAGATTCTAGATCGAAGTCCCAGAACCCACTCGTAACTTAGGACATGCCTTGGGTCGCGTATTGAGTGAAGTCGAGAGAAGTAGACGGGAATATTGCATCTGTTGAGAGAATCTTTGATTTGTAGTTAATTATACCCTATCAAGTAGATTGTCCTTAACAAGGGGGGTCACACCGAGTAGCGCCCACTGGGATTGCTTATTATAGTTCGTTCATTTAACCCGGACGCAGATTTTTTGTCCTCCTATTACGCATCATCACCGCGGATCGTGATGCGCTGGTGGCGGTCCCTCTCTGATTGGGTATTGAAGTCAGAAAAGGTATTCATTGACAGTGCTTCCAACATTGAAGACAAGTCAGGGGTAAGTGATACGTGGAAATTTCCCATCTATTTCCGGTGGCTCGGATGGAAACATTTCCCCAAAATTACCTCTCAAGAACTGGGCCGGAACATATAACCTACATAGTTCACGAGAAGATCGATTCAATGGATTATTTCCGGAACTCGACGACACCAGACTCAGACATTACCATTTGTGAAGAATCGGTCAAGATACCTACTTTGCATGCATCGTCCGACGTCTTCCATCCAGGACCATCACACACTTTTGTCTGAGTGGAGGATCAGTTGCAGCCGGTGCACAAGGATTCTTTAATGATAGTCTCGGTCTCATAATATTGATTGCTGCACAGCCTCGTCATTGCAAAGCTGTTCGGACGAACAGATATGTCTGGATGGCATGGTTGCGAAGCGAAAACTTGGACTGCCCATAACGCGGCGCATTTATTCGGCCCGTGTTGAGAGAAAGCAGTCGGACATGACGGTCGCCGTGTACCAGGGCGAAAACGCAGAGGAGGTACGCCTGTCAGTTTCAGCACATTGATTATCCTGACTTCGACCAATTTCGTGAAGACTTGGAGACACGAACTCGCGAATTATTCGGGACTTCGGTTAGCTCCACCCCTGTTCCAACGATTGACGTCACATGTACAGACAGACATCCGAACATCGTCCAACTTTATGGCACCGTAAATTCAGGCGGTCTGTATGCCACAATTTTCTACGACAGTTCGTTATCATCACCAGCGGTCGCTATCGCTGACTTGTCTGTTGTTAGATCTGGTACCTTTCGACCAATTTTTAGAAGAATACCAGCAATCAGGAATATCCACTGTATACCTTTATGCGCAGTTTGTATGTCCGTAATGATGTTTCATTACCCGAGGTATTGAATTTCTGCAGCACACAGAACTCCAAGTACAAAGTTTGAAGACCCTGACCAAGTTCAGTTGATTCATGTCCGTTGTAGGATGCAGAGGAATATTTTTACTCCCTCTCGGAGCCAACCCCCTGGGTATGTTTGACATCTTCCATGGCTTGTGGGACTCTTACCGTTCGCAGCTGCGTCGTGAATCCATATCTTGGATACGTCGTTCAACAGGTCGACTCTGCGTTGAGATTGCACCCGATTTCTCCGACCACGTCATCCCCTATGTGTCAACGAACAGCTCCCATATTATTCCATTGTCCTCTCTCGGCTCTGACCCAGAGACGAGGATCATTTATCGTCTAACCATGGACGAGTTTCACACAATTTGCGACTGGTGTCTGTCAAGAACAGAATACAGACTCATGTCGGACAAGATTCACCTCGGTGCAATGGGCTGGCTTCAGGGTGAAAGTCTGCAACAGATTGCGCATATACCTAATTCCCCTTTCACTGATTATAGTTGGAGCGGGACACCTACCCATATGGAGAATGGCTGGAGTCGGTAGGTGCTATTTCTCTCGCAACCAGCGGATCTAATGGTCTGAAGGTTGCATTCTTCCGGTGTCACTGGAGGAGCATTTTACCGAGTATTCAATGTTAACCCAGACTACTGGCTTTGTCAGGCGAACTATATAATCAGCCAACAAAACCAAAAGAATTGTTGTAAGTATAACACCAATCACAAACTTAATCATCCTTAATCTCGCATCACAGCCCTTGTATTTCGCATTACCTATTGGCTGAGATTTTCTGGGACTCCAGAAAAAATCCCGGAAGGCTACTTGTTCCTCTGTCCGGCAGAACATCTCCGCGACGAAAATGGCAGATGGGTTCCAAACCCTGAATGTCCAGCATATTGGTCACTCGATCCCTCCGGAAACCAAAGGCTCAGTCCAGAGGAGGCATCCGGACTGGGATTTCCAGCCCTTAAATTGGAGGTGGATGTTTTGATGAAATCCTGGCATGAAAGTGTTTATGCCGCGCTCAGCCGCTTCCATGCGGGCAAGGGGTTCGATCCAAACAGTCAGGACCTCGCCCGGCATCTTGGATACCTGCTTTATGAGCTTTCTTCCCCAACTAACAGTGGATACCAGTTTCATGTTTCTATGTCTCGCTCTGACTTGTTTCAAATCTATAGTCGAAGAAATACATTCGAACGCCAGCGACGGTGTGATCTTGACGCAGGATCCCAGTGCGCATAGTGGGTATCAGTGTCATGTTTCTGTGTCTTTCTCTGACTTTGTTCAAAATGTATAGTCGAGGAATTAGATTCGAACACCAGTGGCGACGCGATCTTGACACAGGATACTCCGCACCCTCAGAAGTTCAGAGTCATAATCCTCGGATGTCTCGGGTTAATCCTGGCACTCGTGGTGTCGTGGTCGTACACCTACTTAGTTGTCGGTGGGGAGAAAGACTGTCGGCAAAAGGAGGGCTTTATTATATTGTAGACGAATCAGATCCGAGCCACCAATTTTTTTACATGTGTTTCCACCAATACAGTGTTCCCCCGGTCCTTGCGACAACAGATTGAAATCCATTGATTATTTAATCTCTCAGGCATTTTTGGTAAAACTGAATTGGTAGAAAGTCTCTAATGGTTCTTAAGAGTGTCTAAACCGAGCTCTATATTTATTGAACATGTTCTGAGTGTATACGAGGGAAGATATTACAGCGACTCAAATGTCACACAGATCGGTCCTTGCGACAGGGTGTGACACGAGTGACTTTGTTATCTACATGACATCCTACACACATCTGCTACCTCTAATTACTGTCGGAGCTACTGCTGGAGCCACTGTCATCTTCGCTTTCATCGTCTACTGGAAGTTTGGGTTTTTTGGCCTGTTTTAGCTTCTTTGGAAGGTCCTTTTTGCGTGTTCCACCTGTAAGCAACTCTGCACAAATCTTCTCCCACCGCTGTATGGCGCTTTCGTGGTCTGCTTTTATCCCCTTCCACCTCTCCTCTAATTCAACCTTTTCAGTTCTCTCCTGTTCCCTTTTCTGGGCACGGACATCTTTTGCGGCCCCTTCGTCAAGCTTCTCCTGCTGTTCTTTCTCGAGAGACTCAATATACTCTGGCACGGTGAGATGCCTTCCCTTCCCCTCCACACCCTATACTTTGGCACGCTTACTTGACTTCTTGGTCTCTTTAGCATGCAGAGCCTCTGACTGTTGCCCCACAAATATGTTTTGGATGACCATTTGGGCATGTGCGGCCTCAATGATCCCCTCACGGGCAATCAAATGCTGTCAGCCAAGTCCCAGAGATGAGGTAAGTTCACCAATACGGCCTCGGAGCTGTGGGGCAGACAGGTGCTGAATTTGTTCAGGACAATTTGCCACGATGAGATCCCAATCCAGTGATGGTAGCAAAGGAATCCCTTCAAGTACCGGTGCAGCAATGGAGGAACGAGAAGTGACAGGGGCTTGGGAGACAAGGAAAGTGCCAGAAGCTCTCCCGCTTAACGCACTCGTCATCATATGCATGCACTTTGAAGGTGTGTACAGTGCAGGATCAATGTTAGGGTCCCGTGCACGGCACAATGGTGTTCTGGGCTGATTTGCACTTCCAGATCCACTTGCTTCAGGTTCTTGATGTCCGCTCCCACCTGTGATAGGCTCCATGTGAGTGTCGCTGTCAAGTTCGAAGGATGTCGGCTGATAATGATGAAATGCAGCCATGACAGCCCGGACAGGGCTCGTCTGTTGAAGTGGGAATGCTGCCTTGGTGGATATTGCCTCAGCAGGCTTCATCTGGTGTTCCATGATGACATTCAGATTGAAGGGAACAATCCCTGTGTCACGGAACACTGCCTTGATTATATTTGGGGTAAATGCTCGTTGGAATGCCCTCCCAAATCCCCCCATGAAGTCCCCTTTCCCCACTTTTTGTCCTGTCTGCTTCTCAAAGATCTCGACTTCTTGTTTACAGGTCTCCTTCTGGTGTGCGAAGCAAACCACATCCAGTCCCTGAAGAGCATGCGTACAATTCGGGGGATAGCCAAGGACCTTGATGAGACGTTCCGCTGCGAGGCGGAGGATTTCTGATGAAAGATGGGAAATGTGATTGTCTCGAGCTAGAGCTCGGGTGCTTTGTCTCTGGTCTGCCTGTCAAAGTCCTTGACCAACCAATCTTTCGCCAGCTCGTTATCAATCCACCCGTTTGGGGATACACAGAATCTGATCATTTTCAGTGAGCTCATTGAACAACTTGCAACAAAACACCCACGATGCTTCAGAGACATTGTCTTCTCCCCACTCCTTCTGAATATTTTGGCCTTTCATAATGATTGTTGGACTCAAGGCTGTACCATCCGCACAGATGGTTACGATCACGGTAAAATTTTCTTTATCTCCTCCACCCTGTTTGTGCTGAACCTTTGTCCCAGCCCAGCCCACGACACGCTCTCTGCCATGATTGGACAGGGGGAACCCACTCTCGTCCATCCCGTATATATCTTCTTTTCTAATTCCCTCATCGACAATGTGTTTTTTGACCAAATCAAACCATCATGCTACTGCTGCTGGATTTAGGGAACCTGCATGCTGTGTGGAAAGGGATCGACTCCAAGGAGTCTGTAGTGCCACGTAATGACGCTTGAGGAACCTGTCAGCCCAATTTGACTCGGGGTTAATTGTATTGGTGCCGCCCCGGGCTTCGATGATGGTGTTCGCGTGGAAAACAATATTCTTGTGGGAGGGAGGAAAGCTGTGATCAGCACACTGGCAGATGTGATCAACAACAATGCGTTCCTCGGCAGGGGTTAGTTTCTGTTTTGCCGCGTTGAACGCGCTCATTGACACTCCCCTATTAACATGACAGCGTAATGTGTCAACAGATACCCCGAAGCGGCAAGCTAGGGCCCGCTCCAACTCACGGTTTTCTTCTGGAAGCTCCTTATTGGCATGGAACGCATCTACTGCTGACCGCCTCATTGCATCATCAGCGCACCTAATTTTCGCCTTTTTCACTGCTTCTGGCTGGGCACAACCGACCCACCATTACGAGGATGTTTGATTCAGAGATATTAGGAAGCAGGAATGGGTGTAGAGATGTTGAGTTATGTGAGAGACGTGTCCTGTCACACTGTAAGCACAATTGTATTCATTATCTCATGGGCTCAATTCCCAGACAATCAATCCGGACCAAAGAGAGAATTGGTAGTTGTTATACCATAGAAGGATGCTATGTACTCAGATTAATATTTTTTGGGCCGTCTTGTGGGTACATTTGGAGCAAAGAAAGTGGCCAAAGAAATCACTCAAATCAGGTGTAAGTACCCACATTGCTCGGCCAATTAACATCCTACGGTGCTATAATTTATTTCCAAGGTGCTCTTAGTGTTAAGGAAGATTCCCAAAAAGAACCACCACAGAACGAGCCTGAAATGAATATAGTTTATCGAGAGTGACGCAAGGACTGGGGGAACACTGTAGCCCTGAAAATGTAAGAATGATCAAAACAAATTAGACAGTGGTTTGATTCCAAGGTTGCAGCCCATCAAGTTGATTGCGTGCTCGTCAAAGAAGTTGCACCGTCGAGATTAAATCGAGAAGAAGATGCATTGTATCAGGACAAAATATCGGTTGCTCATTGCAATACACAATCCCTGGTACTGAACTGAACTGAACGGAACTGAAGTTCTATTGGTTGCTGTACCTGGCCGCAAGGGCTATGCAGCAGTACTCTAGAGTATCTAGGCTTAGGTAGGTAATTTTAGCTATGGTGGTATATATAGGGACCATTTTCTACGTACTACTTGAAGGGGAGGAGAGAAAAGAAAGGTGAGACGTGTGGGGAAACATTGTGTAGCGAGATATCAGATATGGGAGATTTTAGGTGGAACATGAGGAGGATTGATGCGGCAGATTTGGTTGTGGAGGAGGAGGAATTATAAGTAAGTCCTGGTGGCGGTGCTTGTCATGATTCCGGGTTATTTCATTTATTCCGCATTAACCCTTAAAACCCGATCGTATTACTACGATCGGTTTCCCCTCAACCCCTGCCCGTCTCATTTATCCCTGGAAACCCCCTTTCCGTTACTTGGCAGTTACGATCGTCTAGTATATATAGGCCCTGTACCCTAGAGAGTGCCTCATACTATCCTTGTCTACTCTCCAGTTGCTCCCCCCATCGCATTAACCCGACCACAACTCGAATCCTATATTGTCGTTCAATCGCCTCAGTCGTATAATAACCCGACGAGCCGCTGTGCTGACAGTGCTAGTGTGCATCGATATTTGATCGCGGATCGTGATGCGCTGGTGGCACTTCTCCACCGCATGTGGCATTACAACCGCCTAATATTAGGCAAGTATCTGGATCTTCGAATATTTTAACTTAAAATCGAGGAAACCTTTCGCAGATATCATGGATAACGTCACCAGTACTCATACCAAGCCTACGGAATTATCTCTACAGCATTCCTCGATGGGCACAGCTCTCTTCCAGCTGTCTGTACAGAAGCTGACGGTGCCCCTGCGTGTGCGTTAACGCGGAGCGAAACAAAAAATAACTTGATCAGCTGGCGACACAAGGCTGTAAGAACCAGCGCCTAATCTCATTGCGCAAAGCTGTAGTCACGGGCTTCTTTCTCCTCCGTCCCACTACGACTCTACAGTAGCTAAATTAAAGGAAGGGAAGGACTATGGGAGCGTGATCCGAGTACTTGATGATTGCGAGACTGTACAGCTATCCAGGTGGTTCATTTTTAAATTCTCGCCCGTGTGCCCCGCCTCAGCTCCGAATTTTCTACATTCTAAAAAGCAATGCTCATATCATCTAAACATTCAGTACATATCTGTAGCCGACCTTCGTTATTAATATTCCGGGCATGCGACTCGAAACGGATTAATATTCACGCCGCCCCTCCGGTTAAACCCATTCTTGAACACAACACATGCACGGATCGGACCGACACTCCACCGAACGAGAACGACGCTTGAAATCCGCCGCTGTTAACTGGTAGCGTTGGAGACTGAGCATCGCAATCCGCCGTCTTTTGAGCCTGGTGGCGCTGCTCCGCATCAATACCGATCGCGGATCGTAATGCGCTGATGACGCTCACTCGCTCACTTGCGCTTACAGTATGACACTTACGCGCTTCGGTCATGCTGGGTAGGCATCGCAGGGATTATTGACTTATTTAGGAGAGTGCGGGTGGCAGCCCGGGATATCATCCAGCGCAATATCGAGCATTGCATACACCATGGGCATTTCTCGGGTACGTCTTGCGAAAAAGCTTGTGTGATGATTGTTATAATTGTGTGCGCTGGGCGCTGCACGGCGGGATGAAGACAACAAAATAACGGTAAAGGGCGGAAAGTGGTATGATGAGACCGGATCGAATACCCGAATTCATGGGAACGAACGATGGGAAGGGCCATAGGTGAGTTCCGAGTGGACGCACGAAAACGAGCTGGGCTCCCGTCGATATTCGCCGCCGAGGATATGATGATACATAGCAGCGTTGAGGTGCAGGTCCGTGAGCACCTGTGGGGGTGTATGAGCGCCCAATTGCAATAATTTAAATGAATTGTCAACCGGCACCCGTTGACACGTAAAAGAGCGAAGACGTAACGGCTTAAAAGGCGTGACCCCGGCCTTCTTCTCTTATTCTTATCATCCCCCCCTTCTTCCTCACGAAACGCTACTGGCTACCTCCCTAAACGCGACTGGCTACCTCACTACACGCTACTGGCCTAAACGCTACTGACTGGGAAACGCCGGCGTCTTCCGGCCTGGACTGGAACTGGAACGACGTAGACGCGACTGGGAACCACCCAGACGCATGGCATTGGACCCGAGGCATCGTGGCGCCACGCGGCTCGCTGTTGGCGCCGTCCTGCCGGTGCTGCGTTCTCGGCAGCGTGGCATTTATTCCCTCCGAACCCCCGTGGCGCGTTTACATTCCTGCGGCAAGCGGTGCGTGTATCTGGTGTTTGTATCTCACCGGGCTCTGGACTTCGCGCTGTGGACTTGGACTCGCACTGCAAGAGATTAACTGTCTGCTCATCTAAAACATACACCTCAAAAGAATTCCGACATGCCTAGTGGTTAGAAACGCCGACTCACAGACACACGCGTTCGGTCTCCCAGCTGGTGTTGGTGGTGTGGAGATGGCCCCCCCGGCCAGGAATCGGAGCTCGCGCTTTTGTCTGGAATCTACCACTCTTTTACTCGGGCGATGCTTGCCTTTAACTTTCCTTGGATCAGGAGGATTTCGTCGATGCCGCCCCTCGAATTTGCATTTTCGTCGGATCGCATCATATGATCGGGCAAATTAATCACGGCTCGGAGGAAATCTGATTACGTCATCGATCGAATCTCAGACGACGACTTCACCGCTGGCATGGATACCACCACACTATGTGCCGTGCCACGCCCTTTATTTATTGCTCGTTCTGCTTCCTCGTTGGGATCCCGCTACGTCCCCGACGCTCGGCCTTATTTCATTGTCGATGTCGCGTGGACTTCGCTATTCAATGAATCCGCACTTCTGTCGGGCTTAAGCTTTATAGAACTCCTTTACATCCTCATTTCCATGCTTGGGAGTGGATACATATAAGGTTCCGCCGCCTCCGCTCTCTGCTCCGCGCCATGTGTCCTTCCTCCGAGCGCCACCACCCATCCTCTGTCTCGCAGAAACCATGGGAAAGCGCGTACGCACACGGCTCGCGCTTGCACTCGCACCCGCACTCTCCTTACTGTGGGCTTCATACTCTCCGCTTCCACATCTGCGCATTCCACCGAGTTTCACAATTGTGAAATTTCCTCCTGTGAAATGCGCGAACATCGAGCGCACTGTCGCGTGGTCAGCGTACTGGACCTCCTCCTGCTATTATGCTTCCTCGCAGGGCGAGTGGGGGGGAAAGGGGCGGTATTGTCGTACTGTTTTCCACGCGTGTTGGTCCAGGCTCGCTCGACGCTTTTCTCGGTCTCTTGACAGGTGCGTGGGTCGACACCTTCTTGCTACAATTCGTATATGAATGAATTCAATCACATTTGACGGCGGTGTGTGTCAGTCAATGATAGCCACCGAAATGGGCGTCTGGACAATCCGCGTATCTAGGGCATGTATAATTCGAAAGTTGAACGGACATGTACTGCTGAGCAGCAGGCTGTTGCCCCACCGGTGGCTATCTTCCAATGTAACTTCGCGGAGAGTCGTAACAACGGCGGGCACACCACACGCCGACGAATCATCGACTTCCAGACCTTGCGATGGCGGACCACACTTACGCGGTTAAAAGTAAAACGGTGCTCCAAAGCCCCGGGCACGCTCTAAACGTTGGTCGAAATTAACATGCACAGAATCGCGTTTAACAGCAACATATCTACGGCACCTTAAAACCCGATGGAATCAGCGCCTGAGTTTGTTGGACACTCAGCACGCAGATAGAGCAGCAGAAAGCGCCTACATACCAGGCCTTGAAGGCAGCCTTTCCGGGACTCTTGCAATGCGTCGAGTAGCGCCTTTCTGTTCATTACCAACTGTCGCCTGTGTAGCTCTTGGTTTTCACCCGCATCTTCAGCTTGGCGTGGATTCGCTGGCAGGTCATCGATTATCATTTCTAATTCACTGGCGGGTGGTCGAGGCAGTTGGTGTAGGCACTGGTCAGTTGCAACTCTGAGAGCAAAGCAATGGATGCTGCGTCATACTGTAAGACTGTTATTCGCATTGCTATCGTGCACCTGTCTTCATCCCATGCCGCGCATAACCCATACGTCTCCCATACGTCGTTCCGATCAGAGACAACGCTTATCGCTTGTTGCATGTTAGACAAACCTCCTGTCTTCACTTGACTGCATTATCTCTGGTCGTGTCTACTCTCTCTGCATCAGCCGTATTCTCTTCCGGACCTCACCCCACTACCGAGCCCACTCCCATACCCATTACCGACCCACCCCTCGGATACCTCGACTTCATCCATGACTGTAATCTCACCACTTGCAATGACTCACAAAGTCTACTCGAATGGCTCACCCATTGCGATGCCCGATGTGGCGGAGTCGTATGGCCAGTGTGGAAATTCAACCACACGTTGGTTTCGGCTCTAGACATTTCTATTTATATTTTGCTTACATGATTTGTTTAGCTAGTAAATACGCGCCCACGGCGCCAGGGAATAATGATCCTACGTCTTACGCTCACCGTGCGAGCCAGTGTGGCCTAGTGGCCAATCTCGTGTCTTCCCCGTGCCTACCATCGAGACGTAACCTCGACGTGCGCACTCGGCGTGTAGTAAACTTATCCACAAATCGCGGAATCTCCCAAACGACCATTTTCACGACCTATCGCTACCCTCTCGTGCCACGCTTTCAGCACCCTATCAATACCCTGCTATCCTTCGTTCATCTTCCATTCTAAATTTGACCGGCCACCGCCCCTTATCAACGAACCTTCGACAGGCTCCCTGCCTCTACTTCACTCATTCGCGTGGTGGGATTATAATCTTCCCGACAGCCTGACTCCAGTTCGGAAGATTCACAGACGGTTTATACATCACCAGGAAATATGGCAATCTTTCAGAGATTGGCCAACGCCCTGGTCATGAGGGCACTCAGAGATGGTGCGTGACACGAGCACCTAAGGGAACTATTTTTCGATTATGTTTGAACCTCTTAGGCGTCGCAGGCGAGGAGGTCGAGGCTTCCATTAGTCATAACATTTCGTATAGGTCCGCACGGCAAAGCTGCAGCATCCACGGTATCTCCCGACATCTTTCCACACGTGGGCACCTCCTCTGTGCTGTTTTTGTCTGGGTCCCCGGTTTTCCCATCGTTTCTTGGGTTATGCCCTTGTTATATATGATATGCCTCCTTTCACCAGTTCAACATCCATGCTTAACAATGCCAATAAACCTTAAAGTAGTGCGAACATCGGAAGCCATCGATTTCAGCACCGGTGGGCCGTTGGCTCAATTTTGTTCCACCCAGCTATTGGAAAATGATTTCAGCAGTATTCCACATCTCACAGAATGTGTACAAGGCATACATAGGAAATAATTTTGGGGTGGCAATGGATCCGATGGGTGGCCTCCGCCGCCGAACTGTTGAACTCGATTCATTATCTTGGTGCAGGACACTCTGTACTCGCAAAAGTCCAGAGTTATAATCCTCGGAGGTCTCGGATTGGTCCTGCCACTCGTGGTTACCTTGTTGTACATCTACTTAGGTTTCGGCGAGGAGCAAGACAATCGGCAGAAGGAAGACTTTAGTAGATTGTAGACGAATCAGATCCGAATGGGAGGCACCAATTATTGTACTTACAAAGGACGACCGAAAGAAAATCGGCCGAAAAACTGCGGCATTTGGGAGCGTCGAACCCAGATCAATTCAACAAACCAACGGACGATGTCATCGGCACCCCTCCAGGTAAAGCTCGAGTCCGCAACGACCCTCGTTGCGTTTCTATTATCATTTCTCCTGCATCAGATTGCGCCCCAGTGAAATAAATTACTCGCATGTGTACCGTTGATAAGCCTTGCAAATAACCACTAGTGGAACACACTATTTTTGTGCCTTTCAGTTGTGTTTGCAATGTATATTATCTTATATCCGGAACTAGTACCGAGACTCAGAGGTAGCTGGTTGGGCTGAGATCACAGAGTAACGGGTCATCGAGGGGGTAATACATCGAGGTGGCTGGCTGCACTCGCCCTGAAACGTGTAAGGGTTTGTGTAGTCTGCTAAACATCATGAGTAACTTCATATTCAATTGGGTTATGTTGGGTATAAGCCCAAGTAATGAATTGGGTTGAATTGCAATACCGTTGTGACACATTAGGGTTATAAAGATGTGAACATTAGATCAGATGACGACCTAGAACACCGGCCGGACCTTGTTTCGGACTATACCCGACTATACCCGATGGGCTCAACTATACCCCTAGTTGCCGGCCTGATCGGAGATTCCCAAAGGGTCAGACTAGACTTCTACCAAGAACCCAATTATGGATATAAGCCGTGAGGGGTATCGTTCGAAAGCTGTGACACTATACTACACGGTATAGGGATGCTAGCTGGAGGGAAACAAACGAGGAGTGCAGTATATAGGAATCAATCCTGTATCTGATGTCGGTTTGGGCGGATTGGAAATAAGCTCAGTGCTGACTGAGCTTTTGGCCTTTCAGCTCATTGCTGACTGAGGTTCTGTCTTGGCGGATGACTGTAATATGGTGTGCTCGAGCCTTGCAGCCAATGGCACCGACTGGATTCACTATACCAGATAACTATCCAACGGATACGCGACTGTTTGACTCATATTTTCTTATATCTGCTTGTACTTATTTATTCTGGGACTTGTATATAAGTAGTAGGTCGTCGCTATTAGAAGGACACAGTATCACCCCTCGACTAGTAGGCTTACGCTTGCGATTTGGGGCGATCTGGGATCTTCTGGTTGTGCACTACCATATAGAAGGGTGTGGCATCTCGAAATCTTACTTTATTGGATGTATATTTGAATCGGAATTATATGGGATACTAGAACATTGCCTTCGACGTCGGATTGATACGAGAACACTGCCTTGGATGTCGGAACTGCTACGAGAACACTGCCTTGGACGTCAGATTGCTACTAGAACACTGTCTTAGACGTCGGAATTGCTACTTTGGATTATATCCACCCACACCACAAACCCCACGGAGTTGTAAACTCACCACACGCTCTTGGGTATTGCGCCTATCGTCTCTGGACACTCAACCTTGCCTTGGCTATTGCCCTGTCACTGTGAAGCATTATAATATCTACTGTTTTGGATATATTGTTTTGCGCAAGCAAGCAATATCTCCGCAACACAGTACTCTACACACTTTCTCCTACCCAAAACCTCTCCCTTCAACCTTTTAAAGGCTCTGAAGCAGGGACTGACACTCGTCGGTTTCTACTGCAAATCTTACGTCTTATATCTTGCGCTTTGTTGGTCGGTTGCATAGGCTTTTGCTTATATCTGCAAACTTTGTGTTTGGGTATAAACGTTTCGAGTTTCCCTACTAGTTTACGAGCACACAAATCACTGTGTAGTGGTCAGTCAGATAGAATCCATGCACCATTATTCGGTCTACCCCTGCCTGATGTTTCTTTCTTTGTCATGTCACCTGTAAGTGTGGGTGATTGCTGCACAGCCTTGTCATTGCAAAGCTACACCTCTCACAGCTTTTAGGTTTAAATTTAGACTGCATAACAGCCTTCGACGTCTGGGCGCCTAAATCGCTGCTCTTTCCCCAACCTCCATGGCCGACAACCCACACTACCCAGAAGGTCACTTCTCTGAATCGCCGACCAGCACAGACTCCGGCCCCTCTCCGTGAGTTGTTCTCCATTTCTCTCGAGTGCGATCTCTAAGGAATTCCAGCTCCTCCAGCGCCTTCATTACGAATTCTCGGAACTTTACCATCACGGGAGGCCAATTCACGAATGTTCTAAACTGTGCTTCTACCATACCTTCCGGTAACTGGTTAATGCTCCATTGATTCGTTGCTCACAGCCCACTGTGCTACACCACGTAGATTTCCGAACGATCCCGCTAGGGGATCTGGATCTGCAGCACGAGATACAGCTGGATGGCATGGTTGCGAAGCGAAAACTTGGACTGCCCATAGCACGGCGTATTTATTCGGCCCGTGTTGGGAGAAAGCAGTCGGATATGACTGTGGCCGTGTACCAGGGCGAAAACGCAGAGGAGGTACGTCTGTCAGTTTCTGGGCATTGCATATTATGACAGTCGACTTCGCGAAGGCTTGGAGACACGACATCGTGAATTATCCTGGACTTCGGTTAGTTCCATCCACATTCCTATGATTAACATTACATGTACAGGCAGGCATCCGAACATCGCCCAGCTTTATGGAGCAGCCAATTCAGGCGGCCTATATGCCACAGTTTTCCACGACAGTTCGTCATCGTTGGTAGTTGTCGCTATCGCTGAACTTGTCTGTAATTAGATCTGGTACCTTGGAAGGAATTTTTAGGAGAATACCGGCAATCAGTAATATCCACTGTATACCTTTACGCGCAGTTTGTATGTGCCTGAATAATATTACATTACCCGAGGTACTGAATTTCTGTAGGACACAGAACTCAAAGTACGAAGGTTGAAAGCCCTGACAAAGTTCACCTGATTCATGTCCGTCGTAGGGTGCAGATGAATACGTTCGGTCCGTTTTGGGGGAAACCTACTGGGCATGTTTGCCATCATCTTACCTGTCACATCTGCGCTTTCACTCCATATCTTGGATACGGTGTTCAACAGGTCGACTCTGCATTGAAATTACACTGGATTCCGACCACTCCGTCATCCCATGCGTATCAACGGACAGCTTGCACATTCTCCCAGTATCCTCTCTCGGCTCTGACCCAGAGACGAAGATCATTCATAGTCTGACCATGGACGAGTTTCACAATATTTGCGACTGGTGTCTGTCAAGAACAGAATACAGACTCATGTCGGACAAGATTCACCTCGGTGCAATCGGCTGGCTGCAGGGTGAAAGTCTGCAACAGATTGCGCATATGCTTAATTGCCCTTTCCCTGACCATGGTTGGAGTGGGACACCTACTCGTATGGAGAATGGCTGGAGTCGGTAGGTGCTATTTCTTTCGCAACCAGCGGATCTAATGGTCTGAAGGTTGCATTCTTCTAATGTCGCTGGAGGAAATTTTCACCGAGTATTGGAAGTTAACCCAGACTGCTGGCTTTGTCAGGCGAACTATATAATCAGCCATCAAAACCAAAAAAAAACTTGTACGTCCAACACTTTCAAGATCTAATCATTCCCAATCTCGCATAACAGTCCTTGTATCTCGCCTCGAATATTGGCTCCTATCTTCTGTGACTCCGAGAACCATCCCAGAAGGCTACTTGTTCCTCTGTCCGATAGAGCATCTCCGGGACGAAAATGGCAGATGGGTTCAAAACCCTGCATGTCCAGCATATTGGTCACTCGACCCTTCCGGAAACCAAAGGCTCAGTCCAGAGGAGGCATCCGGACTGGGATTTCCGTCCTTTGAGCTGGAGATGACTGTTGACATGAAATCTTGGCATGAAAGTGTCTATGACGCGCTCAGTCGCTTTCACGCGGGCAAAGGATTCAACCCCAATAGCCAAGACCTCGCGCGGCACCTTGGACGGCCGCTTTACGAGCTTTCTCGCCCAACTGACAGCGTGCATAGTGGGTACCAGTTGCATGTTTCTGTGTCTTGCTCTGACTTTGTTCAAAATGTAGTTGAGGAATTAGATTCAAACGCTAGCGACGGTGCGATCTCCACGCATAATCCCAGTGCACATAGTAGGTACCAGTTTCATATTTCTGTGTATCGCTCTCTGACTTGGTTCAAAATGTATAGTCGAGGAAGTAGATTCGAATGCCAGCGAAGATGCGGTCTTGATGCCTGAGGATACTCTGCAGCCTCAAAAGTTCAGAGTTATAATCCTCGGATGTGTCGGGTTAGTCCTGGCACTCATGGTGTCGTGGTCGTACACCTACTTAGTTGTCAGCGGGGGGAGAGACCACTGACAGAAGGAGGACTTTATTACATTGTAGATGAATCGTGTCAGCCATAATTTCTTTTACATGCATTTCCACCAACAGCCCTGAGGATGCAAGAATGATCGAAAAAAAATTAGACCGTGGTTTGATTCCGTGGCCATGTCCATTAAATAGATTGCACACTCGTCAAAGAAGTCGCACCATCGAGATTAAATTGAGAAGAAGGCCCATTGTATCAGGACAAAATATTGCCTGGTTTCTCATTGCAATACACCCATGATCCTTGTTTCAATTTGAAATACGCTTGTGGTGGTTCCTGGTGGCGGTGCCAGTACGCATCGATATTTGGTCACGGATAGTGATGTGCTGGTGGTACTTCCCCCCCACGCAAGGTATTGCAACCGCCGAATATTAGGCAAGTATCTGGACTTCGAATACCGTAAAATTAAGGAAATCATCGTAGATACCATGGATAACGTCACCAGTACCCATACCAAGCCTACAAAATTATGTCTACAGCATCCCTCGATGGGCACAGCACTCTTCCAGCTGGCGCAGAAGCTGATTGTGCTCGTGCTGTGTGTGTTAATGCCGAGTGAAGAAAAATTTAACTTGACTGTAAGAACCAGCGCCTAATCTGATTGCGCAAAGCTGTAGCCACCCTCTTCCCACTAAAACTCTACAGTAACTAAATTAAAGCAAGGGAAGGAATAGGGTAGCGCGATCCATTACGAGACTGTACAGCTATCCAGGTGGTTCATTCTAAATTCTCGCCCGTGTGCCCCGCCTCAGCTCCGAATTTTCCACATTCTGGAAAGCAATGCTCATATCATCTAAACATTCGGCATATCTGTTGCCGACCTCCATTATTCCGGGCAGGCGATTCGAAACGGATTCACGGCAACCTCATTCTCCAACACAACAATATCCCAGATGCATGAATCGGATTGATGCTACACTGAATGAGAACGACGTTTGGGCGCCTGTTGGAGTGTATGAGCGCCCAATTGCAATAATTTAAATGAAATGTCAACCGGCCGTTAACACGTAAAAGGGCGAAGACGTATAAAACACTTAAAAGGCGTGACCCCGGTCTTCTTCTCTTATTCTTATCATCTCCCCCTCCTCTCCCTTCGACTTCGCTTCGACTTCCTCACTAAACGCTACTGGCTACCTCACTCAACGCCCAACTGCTAATGACCGGGAAACGCCGGCGTGGCACGTAGACGCAACTGGCCACCACCCAGACGCATGGCATTGGACCCGAGGCACCGTGGCGCCACGTGGCTCGCTGTTGGCGCCGTCCTGCGGGTGCTGCGTTCTCGGCAGCGTGGCATTTCGTTCCCTGGAGCACCGAAGCGCGTTTCTCAGTCCTAGCTCTCGCAGTCTGCACATATCGAAGAAGTTGTGAAATGCTTGAAGAAATTGCGTAATGCTTACTGGTCGTTCCTCCCCTCCCCTTCGACTTCGCTTTCCCCAGTAAATGCTACTGGCTATCGAGCCCGACTCAAAACGGCCTTCCTACCTGGACTGGTAATGATAACTCCTCCAGCCTGGACTGGGAACAAGGCTTCCCTTAAATTTCGGGAGTCTTTCAGAGGATGCTTGGGCCGCGAATTTGCATTTTTCTAGGATCGCATCATATTGTCGGCAAGTCCTGGCTCAGGCTGTGGCTCTCGATCGATTACGCCATCGATCGCACCTCATGAATCATCGAAGGCATTAAAAAACGGACGACGCGGCTTATCTTCTCATATGTATATGGCCACAACCGCTGCCAGGACACCGACGACATCCTCGCCTCCATCAACATCTCCTCCTCGTCCCAATTCGTCAACTGGGGACTCACCTACCACTGCCACCCCCTTGCCACATTCGAGCTGGAGAATGAAGAGCACTGCAAATTCGTCCTGGTCTTCGTGCGGCGGGAGGGCTGCTGCTCGCGTTGAGTAGTAGCCACCTTCGTCACTTCGTTACTTCACGTAGGTACGCGAAACTTCGTCACTTTTGATGGGAATCTGAGAAAGTTCGTCACTTTGCCTCCTTTCTGTGAAAGCTCGTCACTTCAACTCGGCACCTTCAAGACCTCGGAACACCGGCCATCAGTGTTCATTCACACAAGCCGGGGAGTGTTTTTTTATATAGATCCCTCACCCTAACACTAACCCTTACCACTAACCACTAACTTCTAACCAGTAACCTCAAACCAAAACCACCTAACCAAAACACTAACCTCACCCGAACCTAACCGGCTATCTCGCCAAACTGTTGATTTTCATCACTCCGTGATGTACCGAGGAGTCAGTGCTTGACAAGCCTGGAATACTAACTCACGAACTTTCATAGAAAGCCATCAAACTCACGAACTTTCACCAATTCCCATCAAAGTGACGAAGTTTCCCAACGCTACGCGAAGTAACGAAGTGACGAAGATGGCGCGGACTCGCTCGCGTTCCACATGGTGCAGTTCTTCCTCTTCATCGGGCACTACATCCTCTGCGTCAACACCCTCACGGGCCGCTTCGTCGCATGGCTCTCCAGCTGGGACGTCACCCTTGTCGACGACGGCCCCGCTATATTCAACGTCGAGTGTTGCGTGCGTTCTTCCTTCTCCCTCCCTCTCTTCCTCCCCTCCTCTTTCCATCCAATCCGTCTCGCTAACGCATCCCCGAACGCACGCACAGTACCCCCAACACACAACCGAACGGGCCGTCTCCTTCGGAGGCGGCTGACCCAAACGGCCTCCTCCCGCACTTCCTGTTGGAGATACGGTTCTCCGCTCCGGACGACGTGTGGCTGAGTTTCGGTTATGGCAGGAGATGTATTGGATTTGGATCGCGCAGTCTGAGTATAAGTGCATCCTCTTTCTAGCTGTCTGTTGTTCTTGTCAGGGGCCAATATGATGTAAGTTCTCAAAGACCAGTTTCGCTTCAGCCGCTGATTGTTCAACCAAGCTATTCACTCTAGAGTACGTCTCTTTCTCCTACCACAGACTCATTTGTTTAATCGTTTCTCCCAGACTGATACAGTGAGCCGCTTTTCCCTCCAAATCATCATTGCTTTGTGTCTAATGGTCGAATTCAGAATCTACCCATATTTCATGACATACCCCAGAGGTAAAGACTAGGATTTGCCCCGAGCTTTCCGTGTCTGATCTATTTCATCCAGATGTGGTCAACAAGACATCCGTCCTTGTGGCTCTCTCGAGCAATTTCACGACAGTCTTCACGTGCTTTTCGGCCAACTACTTGTACCTAGTGCCGGTGCGTAAATCATTCATTCCCATGTTCCTAATGTCACGATATTTTCTCTCTCTTCCAGTTCTAACACCAGGCAACTTTAATAGGAACTCAGGTAAGCTTACATCCTCAGCCCGATCCCACAGCTAACATTTCTGTCTCAGTCCTACTTTACCCAGTATGATGGTTTCATGTGTCGACGATACATAGTTGTTTACTCAGTCCCAGACCCTGGTGTGTTGCAGTCTACGTCGTCAGTAATTAGCTCGGGTGTTGTCCAGTTCTGGCTCGCATGGTCTTCAATTTGTATGTCCGCCACTTCGAGACGTTGCTCGCACTCACGCATTTTATGTTCTCTTCAGGACGAAACAATGGATTTGGATCCCGGCCATTACGGTCTTTATCTTCGCCGGGCCGCTGCCACCGCGGGTCTCGTCATTGATTCGTCGTACGCGGCGCGCGGACACCTCGTCACGTAGGCGCTTACTCTGAAGGCGGTTGAATTATTTCTAACAGAAGGGGTCGAAGATGGGTTACCCTTTGGCTGAGTGGATGCGTCGGCGCCGACGCCGTGATCACCGCCGTTCTGCTTGTTAAATTTTACACCATCAAGACGAGGACACCAAGAGGTACGCTTGCGTCTTCCAAGAGGTACGCTTGCATTTCCTTCTGATATCCGCGATTTGCTCACGTAGTCAGCTTAATCCGGCGCCGTCCGGAATGGCTCTATCCCCACAGTAATAATGTGCATATTAAACTTGCATTCTTCCTGGCCACATAGATTTATGATTCGTTCAGTATCATCACACTCGTCATCTTCACCCTTCAGCCCCGGACGAGTTGTACGTGTTTCTAACATTTCCATCTCGATCTATACTCATAGGTTTCTCAGCGGCCGTCATAATCGAGGCAAGCTTTTACCTCTACCGCTCCCTTGATACCTCAATTAACTTGCCATCCAGATGACCATCGGCCGTGTCTACACCCTGTAAGCCCTGGCCCCCTCCTTTGTTCCAGCATGCACCAATCCCTCCAAATCCCCCAGCTCCATGCTCTCCAACCTAAACAACCGCTTCGCCCTCGGCAA
Source organism: Mycena epipterygia (assembly GCA_029281465.1). NCBI lineage: Eukaryota > Fungi > Basidiomycota > Agaricomycetes > Agaricales > Mycenaceae > Mycena > Mycena epipterygia. The sequence goes on along the minus strand of JARJCQ010000079.1, from coordinate 312,927 downwards.
ACCGCAGGGCGGCACGTCCCACAGGAAGACCCTGGCGGACGCAGCGAGCCCGATGATCATGCGCATCCGGCAGGAAATCGAGACGCAGTACCGCTCGGACGCCATCCAGCTCGGGTACAAGATGCACTTGCAAAATATTAATCCCGAGGCGAGCGACAACGACCGCGTGTCAGAGGTCGATACGGCCGTCACGCTGCAGACGACGGAGAAGCCGTATGATAATGGGTTCTGATGCGAACGGGAAGGGGTTCGATTTATTAGAGTCGGAATGGATAGTTGGTTGTGGAATTGGTTTGTCGCATATGAACTGGGTTTGGTCGTTTCTCGAAACGATGTTCCGTCGTATTTCTCGTTGGGGGCCTGATCCATGCGGGTAGTGCGGCGGCCCCACACGTTACTAGTATACATCAACATTCGTTGGCAGTGGTGTATCACACCGGTTGCGCCCGACATTACTGTGCATGCCTCGTACTTGCTCTTTGTGGTGCAAAGTCCCTTTGTACTCCAGGAGGAGGAACATCTCTTACTTGGCCTTAATCCCAAATTGAACATGATCCAAAAAGAATTCCGTGCGCTCATCTCATTTGAGATTAGATTTCATTTGTGTATTTCAACATTCAAGGGTAGGAATAACTATTCAGTGGGACCCGGAGAAGGCCGCACGTCTTATTCGACACTGAGTATTAATTTTCCCTCAACGTTATCCATAAATTCAACCTAGTCTCTCGTAGACAGACACTTCAGCAAATGAGCTCGTTCTGTACCTCGCTGGCTTGTCGAACCTCCACATATGTATTCTATTCTCCCTACACGTATGAATTTAGTGTGAATACTTGAGCCATAAATTTGCGGACAATGAATGAGCAGCTCCTTGGATAGCACCATGCTACACCTCGCGCTCAACCGTTCAAGCTTTAGTCTAGATTTAGTTCTGTATAAATAGTCGTCAGTCCTCATTCGGGGTTTGCCATAGACATGTGACTGCCAAGCACGACCACACTTGAAAAACACAACTTCTGACTCGCGCGACTATGGCACGGCGGGAGCTTGTTCTTCTGGTTTCTCTCTGCCTCATCCCTCACATAGCCCTCGCCTTCAATGTAAGAAACTCAGGTCACGCTGGACGTCGAGTCCCAGAGATAGATTCGGGGGTGGGGAAAAAGATACAAAGATGGCGCGTACGTGAGATATAAATACGGCGGAGTACCGGAATAAGAACTGAGGTGGAGAAACGAGGAGGTAACCCGAAGCGGCGTGATGTCTGACGGCGCGTCACGGTCTTCCTGCTAACATTCAAGTTTCGTAGCCAGGAAGCATCAGGAAAATTCAAAGTTGCCCCATAGAGGAAAGGGCAGCTATGGGGGCCTATGGGGTGCTATGAGTGTCTATGAGAATACCCGAATGAAAATTGGGGTGGTCTATGAGAGTCTATGAAAGTCTAGGAAAGTGTCTTGGGTTGCTATGTCGATCTATGTGAACTATGGGGCAGTCCAGGAATTTTATTGTCTATTATCATGGTCTATGAGTAGCTGTGGCCTCTAATGTAGTTAATCTTATCATCAATTATGGGACAACATAACTCAACTGGGTTGAACACAATTTGCCAACCTTGCATATTCAGCCCTGATTTAGTCTTGTTGTTACCGCGGGGGTCGGACCGTGTTATAATCTTATTATGTAATCGTCGGAGTTTAAATCTCGATGTGCAACACAGACTACAAAAAACGCGCCTTCTCACAAACTTTGAACTCGAGACAGGTCTAGGGAGTGTGCCACGACTTTCTGTCTCTTCAGAATGTTGAAAAATGAATGGGAATCACAGTCGCGACATACTGTGTAGAGTCGTGTGACATGGATGTGACACATCGGCCGATGCGACCAAAATATTGCAAACGGCTTGAAGTGATGCTCAAAAAAATGCTGGAAGTTGGGAAAGGCTATTTATATACCAGGCATCCATGCTGGAGGGGTTATTGAAGGAAACAACAGATATAGAATCTTTGCAGGCGTTTTTGCATCGAGATTCAAACTCCGACGATTATATAGTAAGATTCTATCACGATCGGACCCCCGCGGTAATCAACAGACTTCAACAGGCGAGGCACGAGCTTCGAGTTGAAGTGTCTGTCTAGGAGAGACTACGTAAACCTCGTGTGTGGCGCGTGTCGCGACCACTGTGAGACCGTCGTGGACCGCCGCCTAGGGTCTTTCCCGCCGCCCGCCCGTAAGGACGTGCACGCTGCTCGACGCAATTGTCGCAGGCGTGTATAGACGTGTGCCAGGTGTAGTGCTCGGCCGGGCCTCAAAATAGATGAGACGCACCTCGTGCTGCCGGACAGAAAACGGTGCAAGAACACGCACGTGTACAAGGCATGACGCTCATCTCCTCGTGGGCACCCCAAATGTGCATGCCGCATGTCTAGCTCATGGCGGCAAACTTTACGAATAACGTTCACGGGCTGATTTTATCCAGCGCGTGCTTAATGGCACTAAAATAAAATGAAAATTCAGCGCTTCTCCCATCTCTAGAGGTCTCGGGAAATCGATATGTCAGTCGACGGCCCCCAATTACAATCTCGAAGGATTGAATGTTGCACGCCTCCACAGCTCTTAACGGGGATCAGTCAAAGTATGTCTATCTGGCACCGAGTTAACGGGCCCAGCGCTGAATGAGTGCTAAAATAAATTTAAAGATCAACACTTCTTAATCCCCGACGATTTCCGATTGGTGATATATTTAGCCATTACAATCTCGAAGGCTCAAATGTTCCATGTCTTCCCACCTCTTGACAGGGATCACTGCGGCGTCAGAACCTATATATACAGTGAGCCCTGACAAGGAACATGATTTTTCTTCGTACCCCGAGCAGTTGCAAAGGTGACTTTAATACTTGTACTCTTTTCGTTATATTGCACGCTAACCAACATGTTCTAGATTTCATCCCAACCTTCAACCATGACACCCATGTGAGTGTTCATTGATTTCTCGTAGTAGAACCCCATCCAATTGCTTAAACTAGTATCCATCTTCACGGTGATTATCTTCCTATGTGTCAGTGGATTATTCCAAACTTTTTAATGCGTCATGACAGATATTGTGATCAAGTCTTCATCCAACCCACATGATGACCTTCCATCTGACATGAAAATGTTTGCTCAACTCATTGTTGATGGAAATATCCTTGTGCAAACAGGGCCGGTGGAGTCGGCCGCAGGTCAGAAATCTTGGAAACTGACATTTAGCTGTAAAGTGTGAGTTTCTAGAACCTATCTGATCAATTAATTATGAAGCTCATTTCTTGCACAGCCCACAACAGGCACACTCCTTCTCGGTAGCAATCATGCGCCACAGTGCGAGCCAAGGGACTCGACTCTTGGGTTCTATAGAAATTGGTAGAGGTGAGGTTCTTACATCAGTGCAACAGAAGAGTTGTGGGTAATATGTATTCTGTGGTGGGATCTCATCACTTATGACTCTAATGCAGGTTTCTGCCTGGAGCTCATGAAAGTGAACTCTGATGGCCCTTCCCTTGAGTTAACTGCTGGTTTTTCAATCTCCAACTCATTGATCACGGCACCATCTGGATTCAATGGGATCGACATTGCACAAAACCAAAGTAAGATATTGTTACAACATGTCACAATGTCTCCTGATTCCTCCACAGTCAACTCACTTGATGGCCAGATGATTGGGCCCTGCCTACAGCAGATGTATATTGCAACCCATGACGAAGTCGAAGTAGATTCCCTTGAGCTTTGGGTGATGCACGAGAGGATTCTACTCCTATCGAACACAAATGAGAACAAGGCTCGGTTTCTGAATTTACTTGGTGACATTTGTTTAAAGCGTTACTGGACATCTCAAGTCATAGATGTCCTGAACCAGGCGGTGTGTGCATATGATGATGCTGTGCGGGATGGCCTAACAGATGCCCCGTCCTTGGGTGATCTTGGGATGGCACTGTTCTGTCGCTTTGAGCGGCTCAGTGATCTCAGTGACCTCAACAAGTCTGTCTTGATGTTTGAGGATGCTCTCCAGCTCACTTCAGATGGCCACCCTGACAAGCCTTCTTGGCTGAACAATCTTGGAAGATCGCTGTTCTATCGCTTTGAGCAGCTCGGTGATCTCAGTGACCTCAACAAGTCCATCTTGGTGAAAGAGGATGCTGTCCAGCTTACTCCAGATGGTCACCCTGAAAAGCCTTGGAGGTTAAGTCATCTTGGAAGATCGCTTTTCCGTCGCTGTGAACGGCTCGGTGATCTCAGTGACCTTGACAAGTCCATCTTGATGTTTGAGGATGCTCTCCAACTCATTCCAGATGGCCACCTTGACAAGCCATCTGCATTGAGCAATCTTAGCAGTTCGCTTTTCCGTCGCTTTGAGCTGCTCAGTGATCTCAGTGACCTCACCAAGTCCATGTTGATGAAAGAGGACGCTGTCCAGCTCACTCCAGAAGGCCATCCTGACAAACCTCTGAGGTTGAACAATCTCGGACTTTCGCTTTTGAGTTGCTTTAATCGGCTTGGTGATCTCAGTGACCTCAACAAGTCCATCTTGGTGTTTGAGGATGCTCTCCAGCTCAGTCCAGATGGCCACCCTGACAAGCCTTCTTGGCTGAACAATCTTGGAAGATCGCTGTTCTACCGCTTTGAGCGGCTTGGTGATCTCAGTGACCTCAACAAGTCCATCTTGGTGAAAGAGGATGCTGTCCAGCGTGCTCCAGATGACCACCCTGACAAGCCTTCTTGGTTGAACAGTCTCGGAATGTCGCTTTTGCGTCACTTTGAATGGCTTGGTGATCTCAGTGACCTTAACAAGTCCATCTTGATGTTTGAGGATGCTCTCCAGCTTGCTCCAGATGGCCACCATGAGAAGCCATTCGCATTGACTAATCTTGGCTGTTCCCTTTTCCGTCGCTTTGAGTGGTTCGGTGATCTCAGTGACCTCAACAAGTCTATCTTGATGAAAGAGGATGCTGTCCAGCTCACTCTAGAGGGCGATCCTGACAAGCCTCTGAGGTTGACCAATCTTGGAGCTTCGCTTTTGGGTCGTTTTGAGCGGCTTGGTGATCTCAGTGACCTCACCAAGTCCATCTTGATGTTTGAGGATGCTCTCCAGCTCACTCCAGATAGCCACCCTAACAAGCCTTTGATGTTGAGCAACCTTGGCATTTCGCTTCTGGGTCGCTTTGAGCGGCTTGGTGATCTCAGTGACCTCACCAAGTCCATCTTGATGGTTGAGGATGCTGTCCAGCTCACTCCAGATGGCCACCCTGGAAAGCGATCTGCATTGAACAATCTCGGAAATTTGCTTTTGGGTAGCTTTGAGCGGCTTGGTGATCTCAGTGACCTCAACAAGTCCATCTTGATGGTTGAGGATGCCGTCCAGCTCACTCCAGATGGCCACCAGGAGAAGCCTTCAATGTTGAACAATCTTGGAAGATCACTTTCCTATCGCTTTGAGCGGCTTGGTGATCTCAGTGACCTTAACAAGTCCATCTTGATGTTTGAGGATGCTGTTCAGCTCACTCCAGATGGCCACCATGACAAGCCTTCAATGTTGAACAATCTTGGAGCTTCACTTGTCCGTCGCTTTGAACGGCTCAGTGATCTCAGTGCCCTCAACAAGTCCATCTTGATGGTTGAGGATGCTGTCCAGCTCACTCCAGATAGCCACCCTAACAAGCCTTATTGGCTGAACAATCTTGGAAATTCATTTTTCCGTCGCTTTGAGCAGTTTGGTGATCTCAGTGACCTCAACAAGTCCATCTTGATGTTTCAGGATGCTATCCGGCTCACTCCAGATCACCACCCTATCAAGCCTTCTTGGTTGTACAATCTCGGAATTTCGCTTTCCTCTCGCTTTGAGCGGCTTGGTGATCATGATGACCTTCTGCAAGCAATCTCCCAATACTCCTTTGCTGCACAGTCACCCACTGGGGCTGCCCATGTACGATTTGAGGCTTGCTCAAGGTGGGGACGACTTGCCCAAACATCTCTACACCCATCTCTCCTACAAGCTTACACATTAGCCCTTGATCTCCTTCCTCAACTGGCTTGGCTTGGCTTATCCATCAGCGACCGCCATCATCACATCTTGAAGGCAGGTCAGGTGGTTCGCAATGCTGCCACAGCTGCTATTGCCGCCTGTCAATATGCAAAGGCAGTAGAGTGGCTAGAACAGGGTCGTTCCATCATCTGGGGCCAGCTGCTCCAACTTCGTACACCCATTGACGCACTTAAGCAGAAGCATCCTGACCTTGCAGATCATCTTATGTTCCTCTCTACCCAATTGGAAGGAGCAGGCATTCGTGGGAATTCTCCAGAGATGACTGATGCTCACAACCAGCAGGAATTGGCATTAGTTGCACAGCAATATCATGATTATGCTCACAAACGGGATGAGCTCCTCAAGGAGATCCGAGGGTTGGAAGGCTTTCACAGATTTTTGTTGCCAAGGACCTTCTCGCAGCTTTCACTTGCTGCACAAGCAGGACCTGTAGTTATTCTGAACATTAGTGAGACCAGATGTGATGCTCTCATCCTCATGCCTGGCCTTGATGATGATGAGGTCATGCATGTCCCACTCACCAATTTCACACTTCATGATGGACAAGTCTTTCAAGAATCCCTAGGACTTCAGACAGGTGCTGACCGCAATATTTCATTGGATTCAGATAGGCTGTCTGGATCTCGTGAAGGTCATATGGATCCTGAGGAAGTGTTCAAACACATACTCTCTGAGCTCTGGTTGCGGGTTACTAAGCCAGTTCTTGATGCACTTGCCATTGCAGTAAGTTGTTCAAGTCTAAATACACAATTTCGGTAGCTAACTCATGTGGTAGACTCCATTGACAACTAATCTCCAACGTATCTGGTGGTGTCCAACCGGTCCTCTTGCTTTTCTTCCAATTCATGCTGCAGGTCTCTATGGAGAAAATGAACACTTTGGGTCCAAGCTCTCCGACTTTGTTATATCCTCCTATGCACCATCATTAACTGCCTTGATCAGTGGCTTTCAATCTCGTCCTGCCTCTGAGCCACAGCAAGGATTCCAACTGCTTGCTGTTGCTCAACCCTCTGCAGATGGACAGACACACCTTCCTGGAACTAGAGAAGAAATTGATCAGATTAAACTGCATGCTACAGGAAAGCTTCCCATTCTGCATTTGGAGGGAAATATGGCAACCGTGGACAGTGTTCAGAAAGGCATGAGAGAGTGTGGCTGGGTGCACTTTGCATGCCATGGCATACAGGATGTTTACAATCCGACAGAGAGTGCACTTCTCCTTGCTGGAAGCTCCCGGCTGACAATTTCGAGCATTATGAAGTTATCCCTCCCTCATGCGGATCTTGCATTTCTTTCTGCTTGTCAAACTGCAACCGGGGCCAAAAAGCTCCAAGAGGAGTCAGTCCATCTCGCTGCTGGTATGCTGTCGGCAGGATACCGGGGTGTCATTGCAACCATGTGGTCCATCATGGACAATGATGCTCCACAAGTTGCCAGTCATGTCTATGAACATCTGTTCAAGGCCTCACCACCTGATCCGACCCGGGCAGCTGAAGCATTACATTTAGGTATTAGAAAGCTTCGGGAGGATTCAGGTGGCAAGAAGTCTTTTTTCCATTGGGTGCCATATATACATGTTGGTATTTGATCTGAGGTAATGATTGTCCAGTAGGTACAAGATATGCCTACATTCTGCTTCAGCAATATATAAATTAGCACTGCATAGATTCTTTGCTGATGCCACCAAATATGAAACCAGAAAGAATTCATTAAGGAAACAGATGAATGTGATGTGAACGACAAAATAGGTATTTGTCTTGATCAGCTGCCAGTGGATGTCCAACATATAGATTTGTGCCTGTCCCTGAGTGGATCAGGCTAGATAATTCGTGGATGAGCAATTACTGAAGGGCTTGCATGCCAACCAAAGGAAAGGCCTACCATGCCTGCCCCAAGGCAGATAAAGTGGCAACTCACTCCGGCAAAGCCGCTGGAGCTCGCTGAGGTTGGGTCAATCGGACGATTACAGCTGATGTGGGATATGTTCTGTATTCAGTCAGCAGGAAACAGCCAAACCCGACCCAGGGATCAATGGATGCATTGTGACGGATGAGAAGAATAAATATGCACCTTTTTATGGCCTCCACGACAGATAATTCTGTGCCTGTACACGAGTTTGTCCAGTGGTGCTGAGCCTCACCAATGTCAGTTGTCGCTGGTGTATTGTCCCAATCCTCAGTGCTCATTGGAGACTGGGACTTGATCAGGCACGTGAGGGTCTAGGAACTCCATCGCCGATTCCACCAGTCTGGCATGCAGAGATGAATAAAAATGGTAGTGCGCTCTGCGGCAGAGCCCACTGACTGTTTGCATAATCCTAACTATTCAACTTACCTTATCTGAGATTTGAGAAAGTTAAATTGATCGGCATCACGATCCGAACTTTCAAGCTCTGACACCCTGGGTGTAGCATATGTAATAGAGTGGAGTAAGACAGAGCTCTGGGGAATATGAAGGCGATCATGATCATGTTCATGGCTGATATCGAAAGGGGGAAAGTTTGGAACCCCCCATTTTTGTTGGCACTCACTGCGTTCCGGGGGATGGTCTACACACGTAATGTACGACCCCCGTCTGCAGATTTCATCAGACCTGGACGTTGGCACACACAGCATTTTTCCACATTAGGAGTGAACTCCGAAACGCACCCAACTTGGGCAACCTGGAAGCCGCAAAATAATGATGCATGTTCCTAGAAGAGTTAATATATGCCTAATGAGTGCCTGCACTAAATTTATGGGATATCCTCAGTGAGATTCTGGGCCGCAAGACGCGGAGACATGTCCGAATGTGGATGCCAACCATCACCACGTTTCAAGTTTTGCCGTTTTGAGGTCAATCATTTGCAAGGGAGTCTGGGGAAGATTCTGGATGCGGCGGCAGCGCAGGTTCCCCGAGTCTGCCAACCTGTGGTCGGCAAGGCCCTCCAGATGCACGTTGGCAGGAGGTCGACAAGAGATCGACCCATGTCAGGCCGAGTCTGCCGATCCGACGTCGGCAATATGATGTTTCCCAGGATCTGCATCGGATCTGCACGGATCCACGCATGTCTTGCGGGCCTTGTAGACAACTCACCGGAACACAGTGACTTCGAAAATCGACAGCGAGTACAACTCCGAAAGTCAGATCATTGTGTTTTGAGAAGCATCTAATTTACTGCTCAGGATGCCACAGTGAAGAGAATTAGAAATGTAGAAATGAGAAACAACAGATACGGAGCTAGCCAACATGGTACCATGAATGAGGAAAATTAGAACCCCCCATTTGTTGTGCACCCTCGAAATTCTCGCAGGAATTCAAACTCCGATTGTCCAACATCGGGATTGCAGAAACACAATCAAGTCTCGACATTACATAGCTGGGACTGTGTTGAATAAATGCAAGTAATACCTGGGTAAAGCACCTGATAATACCACATTTCCCCTCTAACTAGAGGGTGTGAATGGGGGGTCAAACCGCTCTAACTAGAGGGCAAAACACCTGCCACCACACAGGCAAAATCAGCCTGCCACGGTAGCCACCGCCACCACTATTTTGAGCGAAAAATTGGATATTAGCACCTATTTTGAAGCCTTTTTAAGCGATTTGTAAGGAATCTTAAAAGGTCAGTGATTTTGTGAATGAGTGCCACGGCTGCCACCACGCCGGTGGACCCAGATTTGGCAGGGCATATCCTGGCCACCCATGCCACCACTCCTGTGTACCCAGGTCGGCAAATTTGTTACCTGGGTACCCTCGCCATTGGTGCCACCACTCGAAACGAGGCAGGGTCAGTAATTTTGTGACCCGGGTAATTTAGCCACCTTTGCCACCAGACAAAATGAGGCAGGTCAGTAATTTTGTGACCCGGGTAATTTGGCCACGCTTGCCACCAAACAAAACGAGGCAGGTCAGTAATTTTGTGACCCGGTAATTTAGCCACCCCTGCCACCAAACAAAACGAGGCAGGTCAGTAATTTTGTGACCCGGTGTCGCAGTAGCGAGTTCTCGTCTGGTGGACAGAATGTTGGGTCGGTCGGCCGGGATATGGGGTCCAAGGGAGGAGTAGAAAGTCGGTGGTAGGTCCCAGGAAAGTCGCGGAAGTGTAGGATAAAAATAGAGTGAGGATGGGGGTATTTGCCGTGTGGGCGCGGAGTACGAGTGGGGCGCGTATAGGCTCGATGGGGGGTGATATTGTAGGGCTCGGATGAAAGGTGTTCACTGGCGACGTAGTCACGGTGGACTACTCACTTCACTGGTCGCGTCGATTGTGGTGGTTCGAGTGTAAGAGAGTTATTCCTAGCCATGTGTACCTACGGAATAAATACGCGATCCGAAGACCGATGTACCGTAAGCTATGCAAGGAGATACTGAAGAAGGGGAAAGCGACCAGCGGTCCATCCTACCCTTCCACAACGGCTCTATCACCACAGTCATGGCGTACGTAGTAAACTTGCGTTCTTCCTGTGCACATACATTTATGAGTCCTGCAGTATCATCACGTTCGTCATCTTCACTCTTCACAGACGAATTGTACGTGTTTCTAACATTTTTGTCTCAATCTATACTGGTAGGTTTCTCAGCGGCCGTCATGATCGAGGCAAACTTTTACCTCTACCGCTCCCTTGATACCTTAATTAATTTGCCGTTCAGATGACCATCGGCCGTGTCTACACTCTGTAGGCCCCGGCCCCCTGCTTCGTTCCAGCACGCACTAATCCCTCCAAATCCCCCAGCTCCATGCTATCCGCCGAATCGCAGAGCAGCACGTCGCACAGGAAGACCTTGGCGGACGCGGCGAGCCCGACGATCATGCGCATCCGGCAGGACATCGAGACGTACTACCGCTCGGACGCCTACGCGGGGTGCGCGGACGACATCCAGCTCGGGCACAAGATGCACTTGCAAAACCAAAACGCAGAGGCTAACGACCGTGTCTCGGAGGTCGATACGGTCGTCGCGCTGGAGTAGCCGTGTAATAATGGGTTCTGATGCGAGCGGAGATTGGGGTTTGATTTCTTCGATTCGGACTGGGTAGTTGGTTGTGGAATTGCTTTGTCGCATATAAACTTTGAATTGATCGTTTCTCGAAACGATGTTCCGTCGTATTTCTCGTTGGGGACCTGCTTCATGCGGCTAGTTCAGCGGCCCCACACGTTACTAGTATAGATCAAGATTCGTTGGCAGTGGTGTATCACACCGGTTGCACCCGACATTAATCTACTGTGCATGCCTCGTACTTGCTCTTTGTGGTGCAAAGTCCCTTTGTACTCCAGGAGGAGGAGGAACATCTCTTACTTGGCCTTAATCCCAAATTGAACCTGATCCAAAAAGAATTCCGTGCGACCATGCAACGTTCATTTGAGGTTGGATTTCATTTGTGTATTTCAACATTCAAGGCTCTTACGCTGGAAATGATTATTCAGTGGGGCTGGGAGTAGGCCGCACGGCCTATTCGACACTGAGTATTAATTTTCCCTCGATGTTATCTGTAAACTCAACCTAGTCTCTCGTAGACAGACACTTCAGCAAATGAGGTCGTTCGGTACCTCGCTGGCTTGTTAAACCTTCACATATGTATTCTATTCTCCCCACACATACAGTGCAAGTGATCACATCACGGTTCCGGATTAGGCAGTAAACATGTCAAAACTTTGGACTTCAAACTACATTATGCCCTTGCCATGGGTGAGTCTGAAAACACCTGGAATTGCTCTAAGGAAGGGAGAAGATCACTGGTTGTGCATGGCAAGTCAATCCAACAAGATTTTTTTTTTTGACCGTCGGGAAAGTGAAACAAAGCCTAATGATCCGATCAATTCCCCTGATTGGGAACCCTAATGATCGCGCATCATCCGGGATATGCCGGCCACCATGTCTATCGTCGGTCTAAAAGGACCCCATGGAACTTCAGCCACAAGGCAAACATGTTTTAACTACTCTAGGATGACCTGCAAACAAAACCCGGGCCAAGGAGCCCTCCTCTGTACCTTTTATTTTTTTTGAGACCTCAGAAAAGTGAAACACCGTGGGAAAAAATGAGATTTTGTGCTCAATTGCATTCTTTTGGCCGGTTTCGTGGCTCAGAAAATCACAAGAAAATCACAAAAATTCTTTGGTATCAAAAAACACATGCAGAGAAGTGGTTCCGTGCACTGTATGAATTTAGTGTGAATACTTGGGCCATTAATTTACGGACAATGAATGAGCAGCTCCTTGGATAGCACCATGCTACACCTCGCGATCAACCGTTCAAGCTTTAGTCTAGATTTAGTTGTCCTATACATCCTATACATGAAAGCACGATGAGCACAGCCTTTGACAGAAAGTCATGTGGAAATTCACGTGATGTTGTCGAGATGTTGATGCCGGCTGTCGAGATGTTGCCGCCGGGTCCCACGGAATTAGCCGTGTGCGGGCGAACCCCCCGACTCTGTATCCGCCGTGTGCGGGCGAGCTCTGTATCCACTGTGTGCGGGTCCCCGTGGCGAAAGCACGGGTCCGAATAAACTGGTGTATCAATAAGTCGTCAGTCCCCATTCGGGGTTTGCCATAGACACGTGACTGCCAAATACGACCACACTTGAGAAACACGACCTCTGACTCGCGCGACTATGGCACGCCGGGGCTTGTTCTTCTGGTTTTTCTCTGCCTCATACCTCATATAGCCCTCGCCTTCAAGTTTAATAGCCAGGAAGGCTTCCTTCTTGTCCGTAAAATCCTGCTGGATCCCTCACTTCGAGCCACATTGCTACCAAATGAATAGCATCATGTGCAAGGTTTTTGACGGCATTGACCTCGTCGCCGTCACTTCAACTGGTCCTTGTCATGATTGCCATCGCGAAGAACCCATCACCCTGTCTAGAGTCTATACTAGAGTAATGGGAGTGGGACTCGCCCACTCCCATCATCAGTGCCCGAGTCCCATTCTCAACAATGTTGATGATGGGACTGTTGCAATCTTGAGGTACGTACAAGCTTATGCACTCACGGACATCACGGTCCGACTCACAGAGATCAATGTGGGGCCCCTTACATATATATAGCTTACGCGTCGCCATAGCACTTTCCTTTATCCGTTTGCCTACGTACCATCTTGTACTCTATAGGCCAAACGTTCTCTGTTGCCGCTCTGCTGTCGCTCCCACCTCCACAGGGACTGGGTGATGGGACTCGGCAGGAGCCGAACATCCACTGCCATCAGACCATGACCCGTCGTCACACTGTGCGGCGCTGGCTGGATGTGCGGGAATCCTTGGGGAATCCCACCCTCTGTGGCCACAAGTTAAAGAATTATATAGTAAGATAACACTCGTAGGATACATCTGGAACAGTGTTATCGTGCGGGGGTCACTGTCACACGGGTGGCAGATGGCGGGCGTGCTTCGAGGTCACCAAGGTGTGTATTGGCCCTAATTATGGGAGTATTGTTATTACTAGCTTTTCATGTTGTGAATCCCGATCAAAAGCATGTACCTGCTCTGAATGTTTTGTGACTACCACTTCTCCTGTGTAAGTATGTGTTACAGCAGATTTACGACACTCTAATCCAAGATAAGTTACTTTACTCCAAGTTAAACACAACTATATGGCAAAATATGGCAAAGTTGAATTTACTATTTACATAATTTAACTAGAGGAAGTTGAATTCCGTGTATGACTCCCAACTCTTCCACAGAAAATCGAATTCTCATGATATGCTGTACCAATTTCAGCAACTGGTAGGCACGCAGTGAATGTCGACCAACTCACCGATAAGGTTCCCCAGGGGTAGAGGTAAGATATTTATAAATATATCCTTCTCACACCCAAACTACGACAATTGACGCGCCCAGTGAACTGAGTAGCTCACCGTGGCTACAGCGCCAGTGAACCCAATCCACCCGAGCCCCTCTTTCACTTCCACACCGAGCCCTTACGTCCCGCACCCGCACCCTACGCCTACACGGCACATACATCAATCCGTACTCTATTTTTGTCCTACAACTCGACGACTTTCCTGGGACCCCCCCATCGACTTTCTGCTTCACCCTTGAACACCATTCCTTGGACTTCCGACCCAACCTGCTGTCTACCAGCACAGAACTCTGTTCTTCCACATCGGAAGAGACAAAGCTCGAGTCATCACGCTTGGAAAGGATTAAGCACCATATTCACGAGCTCTATCTGATCACATACCTCGTTCGCAACTACTTGTTGAAGCGGCCCTGGACCAGAGTCATAAATGCCAGCTGGCTCTCCGAAATATTCGAGCTCATAAGTATCCATGGTCGGGTTGGCGTCGGCAGTACCGACAGCCAGGAAAGTAGGATAATCCAGTGTGAATGGATCAAAGTTCTCAAGGAAAGAGTCCACGTCGAAATTCGGATCCACAGAGACTCGGATGTTGGATCCGACGTCAAATCCTACAAAGGTCAAGTAAGAAACCAGGGTTTGGCAGTGGAATGCTACATACCGCCGTTTTCATCAATAGGAGCCGAATTTGGGAACAGGTTGATATGTGGTATATGAAATGAGGTTGCAAGTGTACCTTCAACCATTCCTGGTTGGAACATTGCTGGAAGCATGCGGTCCACGTCCATTGGGGGAATTGTGTCGTTGTATGTCGACTTTGTCTGTGGGCCCCCGTCGTCTGAATATGCCAGTCAAAAATGGGCTGAGTGTGATTGATCCAACGTACCTTCGTCCACACCTGCCGAAACATTGGTGCGGCCCAGATCCATTTGGGGCATTGCGTCGTCGTAGGTCGAATCTGTCTGTGGGTCCCCTTCGCCTGAATAAAGTCGTCAAAAATGGGTTGAGTGTGACGGGTTCAACACTGGAGGCAAAGTACGACGTACTTGAAAGCCAAGTGCGTCCAATGCATGTACTTTGCAGTTGGTACAACAGGTAATGAAGAGTAGACAAAGTTCTTTGCGCAGACAAAGAGCAGACAAAGGGGAGACAAAGGGCAGGCAAACATTATTGGGGTGGCGGGAATCTTTGCCTGCCCTTTTTCTCCTCTTTGTCTGCTCTTTGTCGACCCAAGAGACTTTGTCTACTCTTTGTTCACTGTCTTCACAGGTGCAAAGTACATGCATTGGACGCACTTGATTTTCAAGTGCGCCGTACTCTGCCTCTGGTGTCAACATAGCATACCTTGAACTTCATCCACACCCATAGAACCATTGGTGGCAGAGGACGAACCAGTGGACGCTTCCTGTCCTGATGGCCATGCTCCAGGGCGTCTCCCGTTGATACGAGTACCACTAACGGGCCTTTCCGCAGCGTCTCGAGTTCCATGTCGATTGCAGCGCGATGGATTACCCACTCGCGACGCAGCGTCTGCTCATCGGTCGTGTCGCTCCTCAACCCACTTATCCTCTCTTTAAGATCGGTACGGCGCTTGTCGATCTTCAGCTGTTCCTGCAGCGATTTGATTTCGGACTCGAGCTCTCGCTGCCTCGCCAGGGACGTCTTATTCTCCTCCGTTCCGTTGTCCCGCTCAAGTTTGAGGGTATCGTAGTTGTTCAACTAGTTGTTCCGGAGGCCAGTTTTTCGCATCTTCCAAACCATGCGTTGCGCCGATCGCGTTCGGCACTACCGTTCCACCGATTGGGTTGCACGCCGCTCCGAATGATTTCAATCAGTTCGTTGGCCTTGATGTCGTCACGGGCTTTGGATCTTTCGAACAGTGAAAACAGAGACCAAAGGAGTGTAACTGAAGGATTGCTGTAAGAATTTCGACTCCAGTTGCAGTTTCTGCATTTCGGCCAGCATGGGCAGTTTCAACGTAGTTGGAGTGATTCGGTGGAAGAACCCACGGGTTCGCCAGCTTATGAGCGTACCAGTCTTGAGACGACCAATAAACACCGTGGAATTGAGCTGACAAAGCCCACACCACTCACTTTTGACAGCAGGATCGAGCTGATCTCGGCAAAAATCATGCCACTCGTCAATATCGTCCTGACCCATGATGGACTTTAACCGCGTAATGACTGATTGGGGAATGTGGCTGGGTAGTTCATCAACATGACTGCCGCCGAGTGGTGACTGAAGAAACAAATATAAACCCATATCCGACCAATTCCAGACGATCGCGGGAATGTATCCCACTAATTTCTGGGTCATTGTATGAAACAAGGAACTCCCCGAAGCCCTGTGCTTGCGCAACATCGCCATCGAGCATCACAGTCGGGCAGTTTGCGCCGGGGAAAAAGGGTTGAAGCTTGAGTGCTTCCCCGGTTACCTGTTTAATTGTATCAAAAAGTTCCGCGAACAATTGCGCAAAGGCCTCGTCTGATTTCTTGTCACAGAACAGGCTTGCGAACGTAAGACCTGGATAATTTGAATATCAGCAAACTCGAAATGTAATAGTTGCCACGAACGGTGCTTGAATCGATCTAAAAAACCAACGACCTCCCACTCATCCATAGCTCCTTTGACCCGTTTGAAAGTGTAGTCGATGTTGAGTGACAGAAGCTTGTGTATAAACATCCCAATTTGCGGATGCATAGTCACAACCAGCCGAAAGCCATTCTTTGACATGCCCGTATGGATATAGCACTCGGCCTTGAGAAGCTTGACCTCCCGTGCACTCAGCTGGTACATGACCCCTGATGTAAATTGAGAATTTGAAGGCGAATACGTACCATCCCATCCCATTCCTCCGGGGTGTTCCTTCTTCTTCTCAACAATGAAGTCTCGGACTTTTCGGCGGGCTGTAAAAGCTGGGCTGCTCTCGGATACACGTTCTCCATTGTAGACGAGGGAGGTGGAAGCCGCTAGGAACACAATTCATGAGATCGGCTGTAGTGAACGAGAACACATACCATTGAGGAGCTTATTCACCGTTAAACCAGTGAGACCAGCGGCTTCTACAGCTCTACCGAGTTTAAGTTTATCTTCAGTACTTGGTTTAGCTTTTGGATGAGCGGGATGGTTATGAGCGTTGATTAAAACCACCAATGCTGTATTGACAGCATCTGAATCGACGGGGATGAAAATCAGCATCTCAGTTGGGCAAGCACGCCTCCGAATTTTAGCCGGCTTGATCTGGCCATTTGGAATATGGCTATATGCTACGGGTATGAATTGAGATAACTGTTGACCCGAAATATACTGTGGATCGATACGTACGGCAATTCTTCAACCCGACTCGAGGGTGAACAGTGAGAACACATTTTTCGTTCACCTTCGTTGTGCTGTCTGGCAAGGTCCCGTTGTGCTCCATAACGAATCGCAAAACATCTTCGTTGATATTTGCAGACATGGGCCTCGATAGATGATCGTATCTCTCGTTCCGTGACCATTTCGAGCAGCCGATGAAGAATTTCTTCCCGTGCGGTGAGGGCCCCTGAATATACATTACATTAAATCACAACAGGAGGAGTTCAAAATATCTAACCTTTGAACGAAGAACCATAATTGGAATGCCGTTGCATTCAATTTTACACTTTGACTTCATTATTCGGGTGTAAAACCTGGCAAGACTGAGATAGGAGAGCGTGCAGCACGATGTTTACGCACCGTGACATGGTCCGGGGAGCCGAAGCCGCCTCGAGTTCGTTCGCTTCCAACTCATGGTTCCATAGTTCCTGCATCTCTCCCTCATCCGGCACGTACCGACTACATCCCGAGAAGAGGTCTGGGTCAATAAATTCGCAAGTATCAACACCATTGCAATAAAATTGGCAGCGGCGGGCGTGTATTTCTTGGCTGAGATCCGGAGTGAAGCCTCGAACTAGTACATCGCCTGTAACGTGCCCAGTCGATCCCCGCCACGATTCTTGATCCTAGAACAGATAAGTTGGTACCATTGTCTGCTCGCTTCGAATCAAATGAAGCGCACCTCTATGCGTATGTATGCCTCGAGGGATAGGAGCTTTCCAGCTGTTGTAGTGAGCTGGGCCTTTGAGTTTGAAAAATCTACTCGATAGGCGGTGGGAATGTGAGGAACAGTCCATTTCGATTGAACCGTGGTATCGATAATCGCATCAACCTTGAGCTGCCGAGTGATTTTGATCTTGGATGGATCCCTTTGCGCTTGGTCGACTTCGAAGGCAGAGGGTCAGGCCCAACTGAGACAGAGAGTGATCGTGAAGGGAGCCGCTAGACCTTTTCAATGGCTGCAGCTGCCGCAGGGCTTCGAGCACGAGCACGAGTATTGGGAGGAGGGTTTTCGGGGAAGTGTTCTTCAGAGTCATCTCAATTTATCGCATTAACAGACATTGAGCTCGCTGGACGTGATGGCGGTTCGGATGGAATGGCGGAGAAGGGTGAACTTGCACGGGAAGATGGAACAAATGACATGCGACTGCTGGCCCTTGGTGCATCATGCGAGATCGAGGATGCAGCGCGAGACGGTGCATGGGAGCTGAATGGTTTGCGGTCCCTGCCACAATGTTCCTCGAACAAGGACATATGACTGCCAGACTTTGATTCACCACGAGAAACCGAGGATGCAGTGCGAGATGGTGCACAGGAGCTGAATGGTGTAGGATCCCTGCCACGATATTCGTCCGCCGAACTGTGAATCAATGCCATATACGCTTGAAAGACAACCGGACTGATCCAGATATCCGTGTCTTCTAGGCTGAAAAATGGATGCTCAAGATATTCGTCACCGAGCATCTTGAATTCAGATTTTATCAGGACAATAGTACCCCAATCAAAGACATGAGACGTACATATTTCCGATACGCCCTGAGTTGATCCATGGACGCATCCTCGGGATCCCACGCAATGGGGTGAACTACCGTCTCGTCATGTTCAAGGAAGAGCTGGTACCCAAATGAGGTGATCCAGGAAGGAGCATTCTCCATAGAGAAAAATGGATTGTGGCTTGCATTGCCGAGTGGGGGTGAAAATGCCTAAAATTGAACATCAATATAATGACGGATAAGAGAAACGGAGAAGGCTGACAAATTTTCTGTATTTCTTACTCTCCCGGGGACATTTGAGCTGCAGCCTCAAACATGGCGGTGGTACTATCTGACCCAATGGGTCTGGATTTGCACAATGGGTCTGGATTTCCTTTTTCTCTCTCCCTCCTGTCCCTCCATGCCCCCGGTTTTTTCCGGCATTGTTATATATACTATTCGTCTATAGCTATGTAAAATAACTAAGGGATCCGAGGCGTAGGAGATATTGAGAAAGAGTTGCCGGCGCATCAAGTCGGGTCCATTTTCGGACACTGCTCATGTTCTGAGCTCAGTGCGTCCCCCCTGCTTCCGGGAAAATTTGAGGTATATTATATATTCAATAGAACACTTCTTACCTCTTTCATTTTTTTTGCCGGAGCTGGGCTGGCGTGTACTGGGTGGAGGGACGGCGCGCGTGACAAATTCAATCTCCGATCAAAGCCATTTTATGCTGTGACATTTCGTGACCATATGCGCCTCTACTGCCAGTACACGCCAGGCCCACCCCGGCAAAAAAATGTAAAGTGGTAGGGAGTGTTCTATTGAATACATAATGTACTTTAAATTTTACTGGAAGCAGGGTGGGCGCACTGAGCTCAGAACATGAGCAGTGTCCGAAAATGGACCCAACTTGATGTGCCGGCAACTCTTTCTCAATATCTCCTACGCCTCGGATCCCTTAGTTATTTTACATAGCTATAGACGAATAGTATATATAACAATGCCGGAAAAAACCGGGGGTATGGAGGGACAGGAGAGAGAGAGAAAAAGGAAATCCAGACCCATTGTGCAAATCCAGACCCATTGGGTCAGATAGTACGAGGAGAAGATAAGAAAGCCTTGACACATGCCAAGGCGCGCCATGATGGCGCGTGTCGGATCATCAACCCTGCGGAGCTTAAACTTACTTGTCACACATTGATTGTTGAGATGTCGAGTCCCATTGTCGAGATGTTGAGTCCCATTGATGATCTCAGCTGAGTCCCATCATTTACGCCATCATTAATGGGACTCGGCGCTGATGATGGGAGTGGGTGAGTCCCACTCCCATTCTTCTCGTCGATACTCCCCTGTCTAGTCTCTTATAAACAGACACTACAACAATTGCTCGTACCTCGCGTGTTGTACTGTCCGACTGTCAAGTTTCCGAAGTACCCGGCAATTGTTGTTGTGTGTCCCACAAACTCCATAGAGCAGCAAATGGTACGCTAATTCACCTCCCATTCTATTCTCGGTGTTGATCATTTTTTTCAGGACGAGAATATGGCCAAACTCGGTCTTGTGGCTCTCGCCATCAACTCGGACACCGTTGCCGCAGCCCGCATGCTGGGCGAGAATCTTTGGGAATGAGCACAAACTGGGATCTCCATGTTGATACTCGGGCCAGAGCAGCTCATCTCCAAGGGCTTTCGAGATTTACTCTCGCACGAGCCATTCTATGACCGTGCCTGTGTATTCGGTCTCAATGAGCTCCATCTACTCGTCAGTTGGGGCCTTTCATTTTGGAAAGCGTTCCAGCAGATCGGGCTCATGTGAGCACGACTACGTCCAGGAATTCCGGTCATCGGACTCACATCAACTCTGCTCGACGACACCAAGATTACAGATGCCATATTCGCGCTTCTAGGTGTAAACCGCGGGGAGTTTTACCTCCTCCAACGTTCTATGCTGTTCCCTTTGTAAAATAAATAAAACACATCGATTTTGATAGGCAACCATCGATTTTGATACTTAACAAGCGCTCGGGGGACCGCTTCACGGTCCTCCTCTTTTTTTATTAATTATAGAAATTGAGGTGTAGGAACCATGGATTCAATTTCATGGGACCATATTGCCTACATACGTCCCTATTCGTTAGCTGCTTTTATTATTTCAGCCTCATTCTTTTAGGATTTTCGGCATGTTTCCGTCTGCTGCATGTATTGTCTCCCTGTTAAGAGTGTGCTGGGTCGTTTATAAAGAGGAAGATGCATATTATGTCGGAAAGTGGGGTCATCAGCAAACATGGGCAGCGGCTGCATTTTGTAGCTCTGAATGTGGACCAAAGAAGGCAATATGTTTTCTGGTCTTTGTCAGTTCACAGTCAAGTTCATAATTTTCTCCTAAGCACACACATCCTTCAAAGCAAGAGCAAAATTTATGAAATAAAATGCAAGTAAATTCAAAGGTGTTGGGATTGACGATTGAAAGCAGGGTAGTTTTATAAGGAGAGAGAAATACATTGAGGTATGGCATAAACAGCATGTAAATCTTGAAGTAGCAAAGACATATATGGAGGAGCGCAGCTTTTTTTCTGTGGGAATTGTGGCAGTGAGTTATGGATTCGACTTCACATTACAATTGACCTTGGCAACAGCAGAAAAAAAGACGCGACACGACGCGACGGTCACGTGGCAGTTCGGACGCTATGTCGGGAGCTTTCTGACGGACCAAAAGCGGAGTTTTATTTGGGCGCTAGGAGAATCCTCCGGAACCCATGACTTGAGTCTATTTGAAGGAGAAGTGATGGACGGAGTTTGTGCGGGAGCGGCGAGTTCTGCCGAATGGGAGCCGACGTTGAGGTCTACTTAGTTGAAAGTCTGAAAGTCCATCATCGTCCTATTTCCCGGACTTTTATGAAGAAGAAAACCCTTAAAGACGGTGATACCAAGAAGTTGAACTTGAGGTGGCATATTTGCTGAGATTCAGCATCCGAATAAATAAGCAAGTCTCGGCAAGTTGATCCGAGCCAAATCCGAGTGCGGAGTTGGCGGAGTTTAAAGGCTTCAGACGGATATGCTTAATTTTATAAAGAGGGTGACTAGTGATTTTGAGCAAGAAGCATATATTTTGAGTCGCATTGCAGCATCACAAATTTCGTTGTGTATATTTTAAAGGCAAAAAGGTATATCGTGATTTTCAGATGACCATACATCACGATTTTAAAATGACGAACATCGCGATTTTGACCAAAGTAGATAGCAATTGTGATAAAAGTAGATCGCGATTTTGAAAAGTCAGACCGCGATTTTGACGGTGCTCCGGGCGTTATTGATGGCGATACTGAGGGGTATCCGCCCATCCTTCGAGGTGGTGAGCGGGCCACGGCGGCATTGCGTCGGTCATCGCACGATGCTCGGATGACCGGACCGGTGTTTGGTCATGTGTGGCTGGAACCTTCGCGTGTCCTGCATTCCGCTCTCACAGCAGTCTCGCTGGCTGCTCTACGGCCGCCACAACCTCGCGCTATCTGGCGGCGATACTGCGCGGAATCGACCCGTCCGAAATGCTGCACAACATGAAGCTCCCAGCACGCTACATTCTCAAATTTCAATGAACTCATGGAGTCCACGTCGCAAACACCGTCACCTGGCAGCCTGGTCCTCAGGAGATATCTGCGGCATTCCGGGAATGGGCAACACTGCGATGGTGCATGTGACCATGAGGGCCCAGCTCAAAACAGATGGCGGAGTGCAAAGTTTGTTCAATTGTCTAACTTCCTGGCTTTGAAATGAATGGCGGCCAGGAATTCACATACCTCGAGATCAATTCCCTGCGGATACCAGAGCTGACGGCCCACGGTTGTGTACAGTCTGCCCAGGGAGGCGGTCTCAAGGAGGGGCATCTGTGCACTGGGGCCGAAGAGAGCTGGTAAGTGATGATGTCGTCCCTGATTTTCCAGCACTGACTTGCGCTCTAATAGCGTAGTCTTGATGGACGAGCTCAACCAGCTCATGACCCCATCTTCGTGAGGAGTGAGCTTGCTGTGGCCGCTACTATGGACGTGCCAGAACGCGCAATAACGGGGCGTGTGTGCGGTCAGCTGAGTGCATTTCACCAAGGCTCTCTATCTCAGGTTGCTCATCGGACACGCAAGGCAGGCACGGATCAACTTCCAGCCCTACACGGCACAGCAGCTCCTGCTCACATCCGACCAGACTGCATCGCCCATTCTTCAGTAATTTATCCAGGTGGTGGACGGTGCCATAGAAGTCGAGTCGAGGCTTACTTCATCGGAATGAAAGTTTTGTATGAGCATGTAATTTCTATTCAATGACAAAACATATCTAAAACTTCTTGTGGTATGCAATAATGGCCTCGGTGGCCGCGAGGACTTGCGGATTTCCCTAATCACGTCGTCTCTGCACTTCTCGTACAGACCTGCATCGCGGAATTTCTGTACTGTCCAAAGAATCTTGTCGGGCTTCATGGGAAATGTTGGATGAAGCAGTTTCCACCCAATTTCTTTGCGCCACAAGCGCTTCCAAGTCGTATCGTAGGATTTGTGGTCGGGGCAATCCCACGAAGGGTCCTGGATCATGGGGGGGGCTCGGCTTGCTGTGCGTCTGATTTCGATATCCATGAACTCCTTCCCCTTCACTAATATGGCATATACACCAAGGCCGATCAGCGCCAAGTCCTCCGCCGTCAATTCAGTGAGTTTGTGGTTGAGGATATATTTAACCGCGGGCTTGACCCATTGCGGGATCCCAAACTTCCCTGCGAGTTCGAGACGGCGGGCCGGTGGAAGGTAGATGTCTTCTAGGTTCTTAATCACGTATTTCTTTGCTGCATTCATGATGAACTTGTTGCACAGCTTTAATAAGTTGATATAGACACATTCTTTGTCTGTGTCGGCAATAATTTCGTATTCGCTGGACCGAACATTGTTAGTGCTGCTTAATATGCCATTGTCCGAAATTCTACTCACGGATGGTATAGGAATCCTCCCAGAAGATCATCAAACTCCTCTCACTTAACTCCTTCAATATACAGTGGGTATTTCTCGCTACCCTCACGGCTGGGATCGTCTGTGGTTTTGCTGTCCGGAATGCTGAGGATCGCCTCCATAATTTCGGACGACTTCATCAGGATGCTTTTGTGGATTTTGTAAAGCATACTACTGTCTACTTAGCGGGCCGTTAGCGGGGTGAGAATGGTATGATAGGTCATTTCTGTTACCCCCTCCATTCACCCTCCTAAATCAGAAGTCAAGAAATCCCGTGCCTTCTCAGAAGAATCTGACGTCGTTGAGGACGCAACCATAGGGGACCCGTACGACAAGGACCGTGTGTTTGAATTCTAGAGCCCATAGTCGTGTTGCATTTATTTCTTGGACACCTGTCATTCCGCAACCTGTTCCACTGTTTCTTGGACTGCTTCACTACTTCTTGGTTTGTAAATTCCAGCCACACAATTTCTTGGATTGCTCGACCTCATACCATGTATATACGTGTTGGGATGATTTTGATTGTAAATAAACTTGATTTTCATGTAATACTGTGTGAATATTTTAAGAGAGCTCAAAGCAGAATGATAGATATCCAGCGAGTCGTCCGTGCTCAAAAGTGTGCTCCGGAATGAGGATCATAGCCAGAATTGAACAGAAAAAGTAGCTCTTGAGGCCATTCACGTTGTTCCGATATGGCTGAGAATGGAGCCGAAGTTGGATTGATGAGTGCGGTGAACATGTATATGTACTTGCAAATGGAATGCGATAAAGTCATGAGCATTCATGAAATAAAAACAGCTACAGTACATGTACAACTCGAATAGACGAACAGTGCATCTAGATGAGATCGCTAGATAAAAGAAATGAGTCAGCAAAGCTCGAGCAGGACGGAAATCAAGGCACGTACACGACGTTGAGGGGCATCTTGTCGACTTGGGTGTTGTAGATCTCTACGGCTACAATCAGCGAGCAACCCGGTCGAGAAAGATTAGAACTCATGCTCAATGTCGCGGAGCATGGCGACGTCGTTTGTGGCGACGGAGTTGATAGTACCACCCTTGCGACCGAAACGTCCACCACGGCCGATGCGGTGGATGTAGTTCTCACGGCTCGTGGGCAGGTCGTAGTTAATGACGAGGGACACTTGCTGGACGTCGATGCCGCGGGCGAGGAGATCGGTGGTGATGAGCACACAGGTGAAGCCAGTACGGAGCTCCTTCATCAGGATCTCATGCTGCTTTTGTTCCATGTCTCCGTGCTGGCCGGGAGTTAGATGCGGGTGAGAGATTGACGAAAAGGGATGTTCACCATGGCAGAAACGGTGAGCTCGTGGCTGAGCATCTGCTCCGTGAGCATGTCGACCTTTCTCCTGGTGTTGCGGAAAATGACGACCTGCGTGATCATGATAGTTTCGTAAAGATCGCAAAGGGTCTCGAGCTTCCAGTCCTCCTTCTCGATGGCTTGAATGTAGAACTGCTTGATACCGTCGAGAGTCAACTCGTCGTGCTTGACAAGAATGCGGACGGGATCCTTCATGAACTTCTTGGAGACCTTCAAGACCTCGGCGAGCATGGTGGCCGAGAAGAGGGCGACAGGCTGAGTTGCTGTCTTGAGGGGAACGGTATGTTTGCGGCGTGGACTCCAGTTCATTGAAATTTGAGAATGTAGCGTGCTGGGAGCTTCATGTTGTGCAGCATTTCGGACGGGTCGATTCCGCGCGGTATCGCCGCCGGATAGCGCGAGGTTGTGGCGGCGGTAGAGCAGCCAGCGAGACTGCTGTGAGAGCGGAATGCAGGGCACGCGAAGGTCCCAGCCACACATGACCAAACACCGGTCCGGTCATCTGAGCATCGGGCGACGACCGACGCAATGCCGCCGTGGCCCGCTCACCACCTCGAACGATGGGCGGATACCCCTCAGTATCGCCATCAATAACGCCCGGAGCACCGTCAAAATCGCGGTCTGACTTTTCAAAATCGCGATAATCGCTATCTACTTTGGTCAAAATCGCGATGTTCGTCATTTTAAAATCGTGATGTATGGTCATCTGAAAATCGCGATATACCTTTTTGCCTTTAAAATATACACAACGAAATTTAATGCGACTCAAAATATATGCTTCTTGCTCAAAATCGCTAGTTAAGTATCAAAATCGACGGTTGCCTATCAAAATCGATGTGTTTTATTTATTTTACAAAGGGAACCGCATAATGTTCAAATGCTCGGCACGATATCCAGATTCTGTTCTGCAAACCTCATTCGGGCATAGATTCCCAGAGATCCCGTGGGTGCTGAAGACCATGGATAAACCCATCCTTTTCGGGGCCTCCCACTCGCTCATCCATCGCCTCAAAACATACCTGAACTTCCTCCTTCCCAACGATCCTCATCGTGACTTCCGAATTCGCACCCACACCGGACTCAATTGGCCAGACAACAAACTCGAAACCCTGGCTATTGTTAACGAGCCTAGGTAGGGCAATGATATCAAGGTTATCAAAACCGTGATTCAAATCGGAGCCCGAGAGCATCGAGATGTATGTTCAAAAGCCTGGCCATGCTCGCACCACCGTTCAAGGGCCACGCAGAATATTCTACATTTCCGACACTCGGATGAAGCTCGCCGAGAAAATCGTGGAATAAACGGACGCAGAGAACAAGGTGGACGCCCAGAAGGCAGCACTCAGCAAGAAATCCACTCCTCAGATGTCGCGCCCCGTTGCCGACACGCTCTGCAAGCCTGTCGAGCAGGATCGACACTTTTGCAATCCCGAACATGACCTACCCTGCATATGTGTTACATGAAAATATCACCACCTCACCCGCGTCCTCTCCAATGTTGGTGTAGCGGCTGCGTGCCCGAGCGGTCGGGGCCCGAGATCTACCAACCTCCTCCGAAGCCAAAAAGAATTACTTCGGATATACCCTAAAACCAGCGGCTAACAAAAATCATGAGAGCCGCAGGAACCTCACGCCTCCAAGATTTCCGCTTTTCAGTGTGCATGGACGCCTCCGATGCCAGCATGGGCTTAACTCCCTTTTCTGACTTCCTACCGGACATGACGATCAAACTCATTCTTGATCGGTTTGCAAAGATCAGGGTCTTCGCCGACCGGGTTCAGATGATTGAGCATCTCTTGGGAATGGCGGATTATCATTCACGGCTTTGAGAGGTGATTATAGAGCTTCGAAAGACGTTTAGGGACACCCATCCGTCCAAACCTCCTGTCTTTGCTCGACTATATTACCTCTGGTCGCGTCCCAGGACCCAACCGTAACTTAGGACATGCCTTGGGTCGGGTATTGAGTGAAGTCGAGAGAAGTAGACGGGAAATATTGCATCTGTTGAGAGAATCTTTGATTTGAAGTTAACTATACCCTATCAAGTGGATTGTCCTTAACAAGGGAGTCACACCGAGTAGCGCCCACGGGGAGCGCTTATTATAGTTCGTTCATTCAACCCGGACGCAGATTTTTCGTCCTCCTAACATAGAGGCGATGCTATTACGCATCGGCGAATCATGCTGCGCATCATCACCGCGGATCGTGATGCGCTGGTGGCGGTCCCTCGCTGATTGGGTGTAAAAGCCAGAAAAGGTATTCATTGACAGTGCTTCCAACATTCAGGACAAGTCAGGGGTAAGTGGTACGTGCAAATTTTCCATCTATTTCCGCTGGCTCGGATGGAAACATTTTTTTAAACCACCTCTCAAAGAACTTGAAATGGGCCGGAACACATAACCTACACACTTGACGAGTAGATCGATACAATGGATCCTTCCCGGACCTCGACGTCGCCGGTTAATGCGCACTTTGCAGGCATCATCCGACGACGCACAATTTGGTCCGAGTCAAGGATCATTTGCAGCCAGGGCCCGGTGCACAGGATGCTTGGAGGGTGATTGTCTCATATATATCGAGTAGCGCACGGCGTCGTCAGTGCAAAGCTGTGGACGAACAAGGTACCTCTCACAGGTTTGGTTTAAATTTAGAATGCATAACAGCCTTCGACGTCTGGGCACCTAAATCGCTGCTCTTTCCCCAACCCCCATGGCAGAAAACCCACATTACCCAGAAGGTCCCTCCTCTGAATCCCTGGCCAGCTCAGACTCCGGCCTCTCTCCGTGACTTACTTTCCGTTGCTATCGAGTGCTATCTCTCTAAGGAATTCCAGGTCCTCCAGCGCCTTCATTACGGATTCTCGGGACTTTACCATCACAGGAGGCCGATTCACGAATGTTATAAACTGTGCTCCTACCATACCTTCCGGTAACTGGTCTATGCTCCATTGATTCGTTGCTCACAGCCCACTGTGTTCCATCACGTAGATTTCCGAACGATCCCGCTAGGGGACCTGGATCTGCGGCACGAGATATGTCTGGATGGCATGGTTGTGAAGCGAAAACTTGGACTGCCGATAGCACGGCGCATTTATTCGGCCCATGTTGAGAGAAAGCAGTCGGATATGACTGTGGCCGTGTACCAGGGCGAAAACGCAGAGGAGGTACGTCTGTCAGTTTCAGGGCATTGCATATTCTGACAGTGGACCTCGTGAAGGCTTGGAGATGCGACATCGCGAATTATTCTGGACTTCGGTTAGTTCCGTCCACGTTCCTATGATTAATGTTACATATACAGGCAGGCATCCGAACATCGTCCAGGTCTACGGCGCAGTCAATTCAGGCGGGCTCTATGCCACGATTTTCCACGACGGTTCGTCATCGTTGGTAGTAGTTGCTATCGCTGAACTTGTCTGTAATTAGATCTGGTACCTTGGGACCAATTTTTAGAAGAATACCGGCAATCAGTAATATCCACTGTATACCTTTACACGCAGTTTGTATGTCCGTGATAATATTCCATTATCCGAGGTATTGAATTTCTGCAGGACACAGAACTCAAAGTACAAAGTTTGAAGGCCCTGACCAAGTTCAGCTGATTCATGTCCGTTAGGGTGCAGATGAATACGTTTGGTCCCTTTTGGGGGAAAGCTACTTGGCATGTTTGACATCTTCCGTGAATTCTTGGCCTCTTACCTGTCGCAGCTGCATTTTCAATACATATCTTGGATACGGCGTTCAACAGGTCGACTCTGCGTTGAGATTGCACCCGATTCCATCTATCCCATGCCATTCGTGCCAACGGACAGCTCCCACATTATTCCATTATCCTCTCTCGGCTCTGACCCAGAGACGAGGATCATTCATCGTTTAACCATGGTCGAGTTTCACACTATTTGCGACTGGTGTCTGTCAAGAACAGAATATAGACCGCCGCCGGACAAGGTTCATTTGGGTGCAATCGAATCGCTGCAGGGTGAACGTGTGCAGCAGATTGCACATATACCTAATTACTCTTTCAGCGACTCTGGTTGGAACGGGACACCTACCCATATGGAAAATGGCTGGAGTCGGTAGGTGCTATTTCTTTCGCAACCAGCGGATCTAATGGTCTGAAGGTTGCATTCTTCCGGTGTCACTGGAAGAGGAGGATTTTACCGAGAACTGGAACTTAGCCCAAACTACTGGCTCTGTCAGGCGAACTATATAATCAGCCAACAAAACGCAAAAAATTGTTGTAAGCATAACACTGATCACAAACTTAATCGTCCTTAATCTCGCATAACAGACCTTGTATTTGGTATTACTTATTCGCTGAGATTTTCTGGGACTCCAGAAAAAATCCCGGAAGGCTACTTGTTCCTCTGTCCGGCAGAGCATCTCCGCGACGAAAATGGCAGATGGCTTCCAAACCCTGAATGTCCAGCGTATTGGTCACTTGATCCCTCTGGAAACCAAAGGCCCAGTCCGGAGGAGGCATTAGGGCTTGGCTTTCCTTCCCTTAAATTGGAGATGCATGTTGCTCTGAATTCTTGGCATAAAGGTGTCTATGAAGCGCTCAGCCGCTTTCACGCGGCCAAGGGGTTCGATCCAAAAAGCCAGGACATCGCCCGGCACTTTGGATACCCACTTTACGAGCTTTCTTCCCCAACTAACAGTGCACATAGTGGGTACCAGTTTAAGGTTTCTGCGTCTTGCTCTGACTTTGTTCAAAATGTATAGTCGAAGAATTAAGTTCGAATGCCAGCGACGATGCGATCGTGGCGCAGAATTTTAGTGCGCATAGTGGGTATCATTTTCATGTTTCGTTGTCTCGCTCTGACTTTGTTCAAATGTATAGTCGAAGAAATGGATTCGAACGCCAGCGGCGATGCGGTCGTGACGCAGGATACTCCGTACCCTCGAAAGTTCAGAGTCATAATCCTCGGAGCTCTCGGGTTAATTCTGGCACTCGTGATGTCGTGGTCGTACATTTACTTAGGTTTTGGTGGGGAGAAAGACTGTCGGCAGAAGGTGGACTTTATTACATTGTAGACGAATCGTGTCAGAGCCACCAATTTCTTTTTACATGCGTTTCCACCAATAGGGCTGAAGATGCAAGAATGATCGAAACAAATTAGACAGTGGTTTGATTCCAAGGATGCAGGTGGCCATGCCCATCAAATAGATTGCATACTCGTCAAAGAAGTCGCATCGTCGAGATTAAATCGAGAAGGTTCATTGTATCAGGACAAAATATTGGCTCGTTGCTCATTGCAACACATCCATGATCCTTGTTTCAATTTGAAATACACTTGTCGTGGTGCCTGGTAGCGGTGCTAGTACGCATCGATATTTGATCGCGGATCGTGATGCACCGGTGGCGCTTCCTCGCCGCGCGTGGGATTACAGCGGCCCAATATTAGTGAAGTATCTGGATCTTCGAATACCGTAGAATTAAGGAAATCATCGTAGATACCATGGATAACGTCACCAGTACTCATACCAAGCCTCCAGAATTTCTACAGCAACCCTCGATGGGCACAGCTCTCTTCCAGCTGTGTGTACAGAATAATGTTGCCGCGACTCAAAAAGTCGAGTCGCAACTTGCCGAGTCGACTTAATTTGAAGTTTGACTCGACTCGACTCGACTCCGTCTAGCGAAGTCAACTCGGAGTGACTTCAAGTCGACTTGAGTCGGCCAAGTCGGAAAATATTTTTCAATTTAGCTAAAACTACCACCTCGTCAAATAGGAGTACTGTAGGTAGGTATATACGTTGAACTTGACTGGTGTTTACATGGGATCAATAAAAGATCATTTATTTCATCGCCGTTCCAGGTTCCCATCGCTATTATGGGGGTTTGATGTACATGTATCCATTTATATAGCAAAAACCAATTTTTCGTGATTTTTCAGGGTCCAATGATGGGCAGAAACTTGATAGAAACACACAATACCGTATCCGTGACACGAATGTCACAATGTGACGTTGTGTCACGCACATCACAATCACCCAGAAAAAAAATCAGAAATTGCCTCCAATCGTGGTTATCCATGAAAAGGAACATTTCTCAAAATACCCCCGACTCAAGTCACTCAAGTTGACTTGAGTCGACTTCCGCTGACTTCGAAGTCGTGGCGGAGTCATCAGAACGACTCGGCTTGACTCGACTCGAGTCGACTTCCCCAAGTCGACTTCGCACAGCCGAGTCGGAAGTCGCGGCAACATTAGTACAGAAGCTGATGGTGCCCGTGCTGTGCGTGTTAACGCGGAGTGACACTGGTTGAACATTTCAAGTTTTTCGCTGGAAATATTGGTGAAAAACCTCCTTCATTTTTCACCCATCTTTCACCGGAAAAAGAGGTGAAAAATTCAAGCTTTTTTCACTACTTTTTTGACTGGAAACCAAGGTGTAAAATTTGAAATAAAGTTGGTGATTTTATTTGCCAGAGGAACAGCCATAATTCATGCACATTCACAGGATTATTCTACTGAGAAACCCGGCTTTCAACGAAAACCCCTGTTCTAAAATTTGTGTTAATGGGGAACCCGAATTCCAGGGGTTTCCTTGACCGGCGACCTTCCGGAATGACGCCGGCGGCATCGCGGCATCATGATCACCTGATCAATCCCGGCCCTGCATAGCAATTGCGTGCCAGTGCGCATCCGGGGGCAGCTTTTTAATGTTTGTAAGTCATGAGACTCCCCATGCACGGCTTTTGTGAGCTCCAAAATTCCTTAGCTGGACAATCCTAATTAGATTTTCTGAGTGAAGGGCAAATGAAGGGTGAAGTCTAATCTGAACATATTTGCAACGTGATATTCAACCGTACAAGATATCTATGACTGGATTGGACATTTAGCACGATTATGCCCCTCTTTATGACACAGGGAACACTTGTAGGTCCTACCAACCCAGGATCTTTTTGAAGTAGAGGTGGAAATGGGCTCAGCAGCGGGGGGTTTCCAGGTAACCAAATAATCCGGGCTCGCTAGGTATCGCGAGAGGCAAGCAGGAGGGAGGGGGAGCCGCAAGACCATGATAAGCTTAACATCAAAAAATGACAGACTTCGAGCAAGTGCAGGGTTGTTAGTAATAGGACACAGGAACTCTCTCAGACAATGTGATGTCACTGTGCAGTGTCAGCGTTGAGCAAGGGTATGCGACGTGTTGTATGCATACACGGCGGGCATTCAGCTGTCACTTGCGCTTTGTCGCGCAACAGTCACTTAAACATCACTTGCCGAGCTCTTTGTTCTGGACAAAGGTACAAAGGAAACTGTGCAAATGACAGTACCAATGACTGTTGCATGCACATCGCAAATGACAGATTACAGCTGTTTGCATAATTGATGACAGTCGCCGAATTTGGGATGATAGGATCAATTCTGATCTGTCGGCTTCTGCCGCTCATTTCACACCCAAATCTAAACAGATTTTCTCGGTTCTGGGCGCGTTCGACGCGTTTTTCGACGTGCTTTCGAATGGTACCAGATTAACTGTGTAATTTAAAAAAACAGGGAAGTGAAATTCGGCCGTGTGTATTTCAGATCACCACTTCTTGCACACCGTTCTCAGTCAATTCTGGACGAAATTCGCTGATTCGGGTTCATTTTGAAGAGGATTTTCAGGCAACCACAGCGATCCGAAGAGCTTTTGAAAATTTTGTCTAACCTGCTTTCAAGTCTGTGTTCTCGACTTGATTCGATGCCCAAATCACTGGAGGCCCATTTTTGGAGGAAACCATTTTCTCTCACAATGGAAATGTTTGCCTTCAGATCCCCGTTTCGGCAAACTTTGTCTCGTTCAGATTGGATAAGATTTGACCAAGATGAGAAGGATTGATGTTTGCATTAGAATGACCTGGCCCTAATTTTGACACGCTCTAATTTTCGCAATCAGCGGGAAAATAGGGTATGAGTTGGAAGCTCTCATTAGCCCCTTTCAAATGCATCTATAACCAAGTAATGCTGCCCAGAAATGGGCAAGATATGAGGCCAGAAAAACGGGAAATCAAAGTGCTTATTTATTTCAAATTTCGATCGACTGTCATCAATTATGCAAACAGCTGTAATGTCCGCCGTGATAAGCTTGGTTGATCCGGGAATTCAAAGTCCGTCCTGCTCTTGTCCGGTGATGGCCGGGGTTTCTCAATAGATGCTTTGGAAGAGTTCCTCGGCTAGTGGGGTTTTCGTTGAAAGCCGGGTTCCTCAATAGAATAATCCACATTCACACCTGAAAATGATGGTGAAAAATTCAAAACTTTTTTTAAAACAATTTTCGCCACAAAAACCACAATAAAATGTGTGAATAATGTTTGGTGAAAATTTGTGTAAAATTTGAAACCCAGGATCGAGGTTTTAAATCATTTTTCACCATCTTTTTTTCCGCTTTTTCACTGGAAAATGGGGTGAAAAGATACCTTGTTTTTTTTTTCACATTTTTTGGTGTAAATACAAGTGAAAATGTCAAAATATTTTCCTGGCATTTCCCGCCAGCAGTCAAGGTGAAAAATGTGAAATAGGGTTCAAGACTTTTCTTCAGACATTTTCAGAGAAAAAGCACAGAAAACAGCTTTTGAATTGGTCACTGGAAGATACAGAGAGAGTTTTCAATGAACAATTTGGGTGTAAAAGGGCTACCGTAGTGCTGGAGACTTTGAGGCTAAAATGGTGTAAAATTCCGAACATGTATGCCAGGTATTCAAGACTTTTAATCCACGAAGCCCTGAGCCAAGCCAAAACACCTGTCAGCCACTTTGAAGTCCCACAGATATAATATCCATGGCCAAACTGAGCCAAAATCACAACTTTTCCTCCCCAGGGAGGCAACAGTGGCATGGATTTCTGGTCTGTGACTTGTTTCACACTCGCACAGATCCAAAAAGCCTTGGGTCAATCCACAACATCTGTCAGCCTCTTCAAAGTCCCACGGATATAATATCTGTGCTCAAACTGAGCCAAAATCAGGACTTTTGCCGGCATTTCCTCTCCAGCGAGGCAACAGTGGCATGAATTTCCGGTCTGTGACTTGTTACACACCCACACAGATTCACTGTGGGTGTGTAACAAGTCACAGACCGGAAATTCATGCCACTGTTGCCTCGCTGGAGAGGAAATGCCGGCAAAAGTCCTGATTTTGGCTCAGTTTGAGCACAGACTGTGGGTGTGTAACAAGTCACAGACCGGAAATTCATGCCACTGTTGCCTCGCTGGAGAGGAAATGCCGGCAAAAGTCCTGATTTTGGCTCAGTTTGAGCACAGATATTATATCCGTGGGACTTTGAAGAGGCTGACAGATGTTGTGGATTGACCCAAGGCTTTTTGGATCTGTGCGAGTGTGAAACAAGTCACAGACCAGGAATCCATGCCCCTGTTGCCTCAGCGGAGACGAAATGCCCACAAAAGTCATGATTTTGGCTCAGTTCGAGCATGGATATTATATCCGTGGGACTTTGAAGTGGCCCACAGGTGTTCTGGCTTGGCTCAGAGCTTGGTGGATCCATGTGGGTGTGAAACAAATGCCACTCTTGCCTCGTTGGAGAGGAAATGCCTGCAAAAGTCGTGATTTTGGCTCAGTTTGACCACGGATATTATATCCGTGAGACTTTGAAGAGGCTGACAGATGTTGTGGCTTCGCTCAAGGCTTTGTGGATCTGTGTGAGTGTGAAACAAGTCACAGACCAGAAATCCATGCCACTGTTGCCTCCCTGGGGAGGAAAAGTTGTGATTTTGGCTCAGTTTGGCCATGGATATTATATCTGTGGGACTTCAAAGTGGCTGACAGGTGTTTTGGCTTGGCTCAGGGCTTCGTGGATTAAAAGTCTTGAATACCTGGCATACATGTTCGGAATTTTACACCATTTTAGCCTCAAAGTCTCCAGCACTACGGTAGCCCTTTTACACCCAAATTGTTCATTGAAAACTCTCTCTGTATCTTCCAGTGACCAATTCAAAAGCTGTTTTCTGTGCTTTTTCTCTGAAAATGTCTGAAGAAAAGTCTTGAACCCTATTTCACATTTTTCACCTTGACTGCTGGCGGGAAATGCCAGGAAAATATTTTGACATTTTCACTTGTATTTACACCAAAAAATGTGAAAAAAAAAACAAGGTATCTTTTCACCCCATTTTCCAGTGAAAAAGCGGAAAAAAAGATGGTGAAAAATGATTTAAAACCTCGATCCTGGGTTTCAAATTTTACACAAATTTTCACCAAACATTATTCACACATTTTATTGTGGTTTTTGTGGCGAAAATTGTTGTGAAAAAAGTTTTGAATTTTTCACCATCATTTTCAGGTGTGAATGTGCATGAATTATGGCTGTTGGATCGAGTCATCTCTCCTTCACCACCATGTCGACTTTCTTGATCTCGCTCTCTGGCCCCGCTCCTGCTCCACAAAGCGCCCCACTGCCTGTGAGTGGTGATGTACAAGACATCGTGGCGTTCGTCGGCAGTCGAGCCACTCAAACTGTCAAGATTCCGCTCGCAGCCGTACCGATTTTGGCACCTCTGTGTGCACCTTGTCTCATGCCCTCGGAAACCCGTTCACTGCCTGTGGGTGTGGGCATACAAGCTGCCCCGGGGAGTACCAGTGGCGCAGCTCGAGCCCTGCTCGCTGCCCCATGTCTCGTTTCGTGTTTCTTGCCTCCCGGCTCCCCCATCAAGCCGGACTTGGCGAGTGCCTGCAGGCTTGCTAGTCCCTGGGGCCCGCGTGAGATGCCCACTTGCTGCCTTTCGAGCCGTGGAGGGACTTTTCCGCTCGGCGTCGTCGCTCGCTCCGGTTCTGCAATTTTTTCACCCGCGCACGGACCATCGACAGAACTCGGATCTCTCGGGTTGCCATCCGTAACGCCCCGGATTTCCCCTTCGGGCCTAATCGGCATAATTGAGGCGCCCGCTTCTACGCTGTGCTCGCTCCTTGTCTTTCTAATGCCGTTCCTCGCGCTGCTCTTGGCGTTGTCTCTGGTTGCAATCAAAACTGATAGACCATTCAGCAAAGGATCTCACCTGGTAACTCTGTCCCTCGTCTGTCCAACTACCTCCATGTGGATATGCTGTGTCGCACCAGCTCTGGCAACTTTAACTCACATAGTGGCTGTGATTCGACAGGTGCTCTTGCGCTCCTGCATTGGTTCTATCACTGGTTTATGTGATTCCAGCTCTCTCAAGAACTGCCCTGGCATTGAATCCGGAGTTCTGGACATAGTTGCTGCTGACTATGCACGGAGTGTTACAAACGGTCGCATGCGTGGTACCACTAACTCGTCTGCAGTGCTTCCCCAGTCAACCTCAACTGCGGGTACTCGTCCGGGTCGGACCCGTTGCCATGGCGATGGGAATGAGCCGCCATCTCGCCCGAACAATAATAGTGGCCCCGGGCGCGATCATGCTCCTACGCGTAACCAGATTGATCAACCTAACGATGTCATAAATATCATGTATTGGAACATTTTTCATGACTTTACACTCAAGCTCACAAGTCCTGAATTCCACGACCTGTTGCGTGAGTACGATATTATGTTCTTTGCTGAAACGGACATGCTCCCTGGAGAGGACGAAGCAGCTGATGTACCTGTCGGCTATACGCTAGTTTCCTTGCCTCGCAAACCGCGCATGACTGACTCCCGCCGCGGCGGTGGTGTTGCACTCCTGATTCGAGACACCTTTATTTTCACAAATTCTCCGCTGAGCTCGCCTGACATCCTGGTCCTTGATATGGGTACTATGTGGCTGATTGGTGCCTACATTCCCCCAGAGTCTTCTCGTTGGGCCGGTTGGACAAATGTTGAGCCTCTACAAAAACTCTGGGAGACAATCGCTATCTGCACGCAAAGTGCCGATAAACCCGTAGCTCTCCTCACTGATATCAATGCACGAACAGGTTCCTTGCAGGCCGCAATTGAATGGGCGAAGCAATGGCAACGCTGCTCAGCCGATCCTGATGAGAAAATAAACTCACGAGGCCGCGCTGTGATTGAGGCATGCGAGCTGTACGGACTCTGCATTCTGAACGGTACCTCACTTGAAACGCACTCACCTGGTCGTCTTACTTCATGGCAAACTACGGGTCAATCTGTGATTGACTATGCTATCGTATCCGAGAACCTACTGCCTTTAATCCGCAAGTTCGATGTTGCTTGTCCTGAACCAAATGAAGATGATGACTGGGCTGATCATATGCGTATATGTCTGACCCTCGATGCTACGGCATTTGTTCAAACACCTAAAATTATGCGTGAGCGCCAAGTGCGGCCCGATTTCCATGGTTCAGGTGATATTGATGAGCTCTACCAAGCTACGATGGACGCCCGGCAGACAGACGAGGCTGCACTCGAATCCCTCTGGGGGCCTGTCCTCGCAGAATCGATACCGGTACAAATCTATGTTGAAGGTGCATCTAGAAGAGGCAAGAATAGCGGACCTGCTGGTGCTGGTATCTTCTTCCGACCAGAGTCCCCATTAAACATGTCGCTCAAAGTGCCTGGCCCAGACCGAATGACGGCGGATCGAGCTCGTGTGTTCGCGATCCACGAGGCGATACAACTGGTCCCTGATGATAAGAATATACTGGTGTTCTGCACTTCAAAGATGGTTATTCGCCAGATATGCTACTCTGCAGCGAAGAACAACGAACTCGGATGGCCTGGAACTAATGGCGACATTTTCAAGTCCCTGGTTAAATTGTTGGCAGCAAGAAAGGCAGAAATCTGCTTCGTGCATATTGAAGCGAAGGCTAACAACGAATCGAAGCGCGCAGCCTATGCCCTGGCAAAAGCTGGTCTTAACCTCGCTGGTCCTGGTGATGACTTTGTCCCTGCTTCAGTCCCGCTGCCTCACTTGGACCCTCCTGTCTCGAACGCAACACGCAGTCGGCAGAAAGTCTATACCACCTTAGAGGAAAGATCTCCCGTTAAACCCAAGCCTTGGAAGACAGGAGATGATGTGCCCGATAAGGATACTGGTCGGAGTCACAGAGGGCGTGCAAAGGTACATGCACTCCAGTTCGCCTTGAGGCAGGAGCTCTTGGCCTGTAAAGCACCAAAAGATTTCTGGGATTTTGTTCGAAAGCGCACGGATCCACGTCCCAAACCTGCGCAGGTATCGGTGGAAGCCCTGTCCGCCGACTTCAATACACGTCTGAATTATCCACAAGTTACTCCAGCCTCGTTCAATGCAGAGCAGTTGGCATTCAATTCGAGGATGAACAAGGAGTTAAAACATCCTCCTCCGGATACCTCTCCACAGCAATCTTATACTCGAGACATAACTATCGAGGAGATTGAAGCCATGAAACGCCACATAAAAGCTCACGGGATTGATACTGCAATGGGGGTCGATGGATTCTCATATCGAGACTGTTTGGCGATCCCTAACGAGAAATTGCTGGAATTCTTCCTGTATTGCCTGAAACACCAAGATATGCCTCGCTTTTGGTTGACCTCGCTCTTGATTGGGATCCTCAAAAAAGATAAAGATGCAACAGACCCTTCGAGTTACCGGCTCATAGCTCTGGAATGCTGCATGTTGAAAATGCTCACATTAATAATTGATCGTAGGATCCGAGAAGGCACACAGGCTCTCGGTGTACTCCCTGTTACCCAGAATGGATTTCAAGACAATCTGCGTACAAACGATAATGTTTTCGTTCTCCTGTGCCTGATCGACAAGGCAGATTCTCTGGGCAAACCGCTATATGTTGCGTACCTAGATCTCAAGAATGCGTTCCCTGGAACTGATCGTTCGACTCTGTGGGTCAAACTCGCGGCTATGGGTATTTCTGGGCCTATGATCGAGTGGCTCAAGAAGCTTTATGACCGCATCCGTTATCTGGTCCGCCTTGATGGTCGTTTCGCCCCTGCATTCCGGTCTTTGTTGGGCATTCTGACAGGAGACCCGGGCTCTCCCCACCTGTGGAATTTATTCATGTCGGATTTTATTCTAGCATGTCACCCAGAGGACATTGAGCTTAACGGGGTGCCGATTCCACATGTTGAACATGCGGATGATGTCTTAACGGCATCAGGCGCACCTTCTGGGTTTCAAAGCCACCTCAACGGTGCCCAACGTTGGGCAAATAACAATGGCTGTGAAACCTCAATCCCAAAGTGTCTGTACCAAGTTCATGGGCCCAGGCAGCCAAAATCCCATACCTTTCATCTCGGAGGCAAGCCCATTGCTCAAGTTAATAAGGCTTGCTACCTCGGAGTTTGGTTCGAAACCGGCACAAAATTTATGTGGCGAGAACAATACAAGGTCAAAGCAAAAAAGGCAACAACTGTTGCGAATGTGATCCTGGGATTAGATCGTTTCGTTGGCAAACTACCAACTTGGGATGCACGCACCCTCTACATGGCGCGGGTCGATCCATACCTGACGGGAGGATGTGACGTGTGCCTTGATATCGATCTGAAGAGTTTGGCATTGCTGGAACGAGTCCAAGTCAAATTTCTTCGCCGTATGTTGGGTGTGGGCCGCCGAAGCATGCGAGCGGTCTTGTTCTCGGAAACTGGGATATGGCCAATCAAGTACCGCAGGGTTTACTTGGCCTTGAAATACCTGTGCTACCTGCTGCAATTAGATACCAAAAGACCAGCTTCAAACGGGCTGCAGGAATCGCTCGCCCTCGCCCGAGAGTCGAGACTATCCTGGATTAATGATCTCCGAATTGTCCTCTCCCGCTTGCACGTACCGGTTGATCTCGATATTTCGTCGGGAATGAGTGTTGAGAACGTAGAAAAATCGATTAAATGTGTCGAAAAATCCATGGAGGCATGGATCGATGATGAAATTCAGTCATCGTCCAAAGTTCGAGATATGTTGGTTGGCCGTTTGGAAATGGACTCGGAGACTGGAAAGCCTGTGAAGAAGACCCTGGCTTTTAGGCACTACCTACGAATCGCCTCATCGGATCATCGCCGTGCACTCACTCAAATGATTTTGTCGAGCCATAGCCTCGCTATTGAGCGGAGACGGTGGAAAGAACGCAGAAAACCCACTGTGCCCGAGCAGTGGAGGCTCTGCAGATTTTGCTATGCATACATCGAAGATCCTGCACATGCAATGTTCGTCTGCCAGAATGCAGAGCTACTCCCCATTCGCGCCGTTTTCCTTGACAGCGTTGAGGAATTGGTTCCTGGAATGGCGGCGCAGTTCAACGATGCCCTGCAAATGTTCAGGGGTTTCCTAGCGCAGCGAGAAATTACCCCGCTGTTGGGGAAGCTAGCATTTGATGTCTTGAAGATTTTTGATGCCACTCCAATGCTCCTTGTAAGGGAGCCTGTGCCCGCAACATGAACTGACCATTTGGTGTTGTTATGCAGCACTTTGTTATGCACCACCGTCTGATGACCTAAAAGGAAATCAAATTTCGCGCCTCTGACTTCGACACCATCATCTTTGTCCCTCCTTCTACGCTCCTCCTCCTTGAAGCATGCCGCATTCTGTTCCCGCTGCCCCCGAATCCCGTCCGGCGCTCTCGGCTTCTGTTCCCTTCCAGGAGGTCCTACGCCCCCGTACTACTACCGCCCCCGCGTCTGGAACGCACGATGACGACCAGACTCCAAAATCTCCGAAGAAAGCTGTGCTGCCTAACATGCAACCTGTGCATGAACAAAAGGGACTGTCAACGGCCCAGTCTGACGGCTTGAAAGGCGTGCAGGACATGCTTTCTAAAAATAACGGGGGCCTGCGCTCCGGCGCGACTCTCCACCCACTCCCAGCGCCGCCTCAGCCAGACATCGCGCCGAGTACGTCTGCTACACCGACCATCGGTCCCCCGTCCTCAAAACGCTCCATAGCTCGAGCCGTTACGCTCCCCGAGGGCATCATCACCCGCACCGCTCCGGTGACCGGGACTGTTGCCGACCTGGGTGGCACTCCAGAACCCGTGTCCACGCCCAGCGTCTCCACAATGGGCCATTATGGCATGTCGGCGTTTGTGCCCACGGAGCCATCGAAGGCCGAAACTGGCCTTGCGATGGCGAAACGCACTACTAAAAACCTCGAGGTCCTCGCGGACTCCTCCCGCGCCACCGAGTCCAAGGTGGAAAGGCTTGAGCTCGACGTCGAGAGGCTCACCATCGAGCTCCGCTTGCGCGCGGATACCCCTTGGGGAGAGCGCCACGAGAACGGCTCGCCGAGCCCCAGTCCCACGCACGGGCGCACCTCGGTTACATCCGGCGATGTCGATGAGCTTTTCGATCGCGTGGAGGACGTGGAGAAGGCCCTCGCCGATGCGCGCACTGCAGGCGATGACGCCGTTGCACGAATTGCAGTTCTCGAACGCTTGGCCCCCAAGGTTGTGCCTGATGTCATAACTGTGGCGGAACTCAGCACCGCGGTCGCACTCCGTTTCACCGACATCACGAGCGACCGTAACGTGCTCAACGCGGATATCAAGTACTATGCCGCCAAGCAGGATAAGATCAACGACGAACTCCGCTCCGAGAACAAGCAGCTGCATGCTACTTTGGCTGCCATGCAGGCTACCATCACCAGGCTTACTTTCGCCTCTCCGGCACCACTTCGCCCGCGCTCCCCTTCTCCAATACTCCCTCGGCCTCGTTCCCGCTCTCCGCAGGCGCATCTCCCCAGACGCCAGGCCCCTGCACATGCTGCCAAAGTCGCACGCTCGCGCTCCCCGACATCTGATGCTCCCCAGAAGCGGCAACGTGTCCTTCACGGGAAGGAGGGATTCCTGACGATGGGTCCATTGCGGGAGTGTCAGTTATCGCCCCTCGAGTTGTTCGAGAAGATGGTGTCTGACACGCTCCCGACCTTCACGCTCACCAGGCCGTATACCGTGATCGTTGATCCCGTCTATCCGTACCACCTGCGTGTGACTTTGGACTCGGTCCGGGAAGCGGCCGATCTCGCGCAGGCTTGGGAAACTGGCCATCATGCAGTTGGAGTCAGGGTGATGCTTTCGGATGGATGTAACGAATCCGCCTCGAACGCAGGGAGCAGTGGGCATGTACAACGTAATGGTGGCGAGGGCAGTGGTGCTAGAAGGCACACGTCAACCAGTTCGATGCGTGGCCGCAAATAGATCATTGTGATGTCCAGATTAGTATGCGTATCTCAATGTGATGCTCGGAACACCTGTTTTCTGCTGTGTGTGATGTTGTGTTCCATTAGATATCGTGCCTCCTGGCTCCCCTTTCAAGCCGGACTGCGCGAGCGCCTGCCGGCTTGCTAGTGTTTTACTATCATCTGCCTTGTTCAGCTGTAAACCTTACTCGGAAGTTGAACACACTGATTCATCAGTTGTGGACCTTCTGTGGAAGTTGAGCACGTTGATTGGGTCCCAGGAGGAGGGATCGCGCCTCTCCTCATACAAACTGGCTCATGACGTGTCTGGAATTTACATGCTCGCATGTAATTCTGGATGGTGCTCCCATGCTCTGCATGAAATCACCCGTGCATTTTTGCACGTAAAATCGCATTTGCCGTGCAAAGGGACAGCCATGCGACAACCTTCTGTGTGACTGGTGGACTCTGGGGATTTACACCTGGGAAGGGAGAACTCTTCCCGCACACCAGCTACTCTGCTGGTGGTCAGGTCCCGCAGGGTTTTATCCAGAGGTTCAGCCTATTCAAGGGCCAGCCAGTCCCAGTCTGTGAGCGTCTTGTGTGAACGACCCCCTGGAATCGGTTTGTGCTCGGTTGGGATCTTGTGGATTTCTGTAAGGATAACCACCCGTACAGTACCACATGTATACCTTCCGTAAACTCGTTGTTCAGACATTTGGACCACGCGAGTATAATTTAACCCCCCCCCCCCCCCCTCTTGCAAATAAAATCATCAACTTTATTTCAAATTTTACACCTTGGTTTCCAGTCAAAAAAGTAGTGAAAAAAGCTTGAATTTTT
Source organism: Mycena epipterygia (assembly GCA_029281465.1). Classification (NCBI taxonomy): domain Eukaryota; kingdom Fungi; phylum Basidiomycota; class Agaricomycetes; order Agaricales; family Mycenaceae; genus Mycena; species Mycena epipterygia. The sequence goes on along the minus strand of JARJCQ010000079.1, from coordinate 270,069 downwards.
CACCTCTTTTTCCGGTGAAAGATGGGTGAAAAATGAAGGAGGTTTTTCACCAATATTTCCAGCGAAAAACTTGAAATGTTCAACCAGTGTGAAACAAAAATAACTTGACCAGCTATACAAGGCTGTGACAACCAGCCCTAATCTGATTGCGCAAAGCTGTAGACTGTAGTCACCCTCTTGTTTCTCCTCCATCCCACTACGACTCTACAGTAGCTAAATTAAAGGAAGGGTAGCGCGATCCTAATACTTGATGATAACGCGACTGTAGATCTATCCAGGTGCTTCATTTTTAAATTCTCGCCCGTGTGCCCCGCCTCAGCTCCGATTTTCTTTCCACATTCCGCCAAAGGAATATTCCTCTCGAAGAAAATCAGGGGATCAACACTAATCTCAGTCGCCGCCGAGTTTTGTTATTCCGGGCAGGCGAATCGAAACGGATCCACGGCACCCCTCCGGTTGAACCCATTCTTCAACACGACAATATCTCACATGCACGAATCGGACTGACGCTACACTGAATGAGAACGACGCTTGAGATCCGCCGCTGTTAACTGGCAGTGCTGGAGACTGGCGGCTCGCAGCATTGCAATCCGCCGGCTTTTGAACCTCCTAACGTAGCGCGGTGCTACTATGCATCAATGCTAATCGCGGATCATGATGCGCTGCCGCCGCCACGATCATTCGCTCACTTGCGCTTACAGTATGACACTTACGCGCTTCGGTCATGCTGGGCGGGCATCGCAGGGATCATTGACTTGTTTAGGAGAGTGCTGGTGTCAAGCCCGGGATACTACTATTAACCAGCGCAATATCAAGTATTATATACAGCCGCTTACCGGGAAGCGCAACGGCCTGATTGTTCGGTGAATATCACACCCAAAATAGGCCCAAATCCTGTGTTATAAGTTGTCAACCAGAGCGTCTTAGTGTACTCCCTATGCTACAATTTACTCCAGGCAGATAGAACCTGTGGTCGTTGAGAACGAGCACAAAACTTTGAGGGAGTCCAAATATGCCCAAACACGTGAAAGCGCAACACTAGACCACAATCAATTGTAGTCCCGGCATTGGGGATTTTGGGTCTGGGACTGACCTATCGATAATGAGGGACACATAAAACCCCAGTACACCCACACTAATCAAATTTTGGATGGCTCATGGTGTGAAGAACTGAGGCCCTACCGACAGCCATCAAACGTGGCAGTTGATCGTGGCCACAAACAAATTGTTGTTTTGCTGGTCCGACCAGGTTTTTTTTGCACAACTCTTTCTCTGGTAGCACCATATGATATCTTAGTAGAGCCCTACTGAGTTTCGAGACTACAGACAGCCTGTGGGTAATAGAAATGCTAGTGTTGCTCTTCTACATGATGTTGCACTTTGTCATGATTCCGGGTTATTTCATTTATTCCGCATTAACCCATAAAACCCAATCGTATTACTACGATCGCTTTCCCCTCAACCCCTACCCGTCTCATTTATCCCTGGAAACCCCTTTCCATTACTTGGTAGTTACAATCATCTAGTATATATAGGCCCTGTACCCTAGACAGTGCCTCATACTATCCTTGTCTACTCTCCAGTTGCTCCCCCCATCGCATTAACCCGACCACAACTCGAAAACTATATTGTCGTTCAATCGCCTCAGTTGTATAATAACCCGACTGTGCTGACAAAAGGATAGTATCCCCCTACCGACTACTCGACTGAACGATGCCCCGCGTAAACCCGCTCGACGAAGCGGAATTCCAGGCTGCCGAACTAGGAGACAGAACCCTGTGGCTATATGGAAAAATCCTGGACGACTACGAACATATCGAAGGCGACCTCTCCGCCCTCCATTCCAACAGCGAGACCCTGGGGGCGCATCCGAACTCATCACGATGAAGGCGGCCCTCTTGGAGGCCGCACAGGAATGCACCATGGCGAACACGACGATGATGGAGGCTTTGAAGCTCCTCAACAACACGCGCATCGACTTTGCCGCTACCTCTGCTGCCAGTGGGCCCCGTGGGCCCATGGCCGCTGATAAGGAACTCAAGGTCAACACCAAGCAACCCCGCGTTGCTGCCCCTATCCACTTCAATGGGGACCCCGACAAGGTCGACTAGCTCCTATCGGATTGTTGGCTCAATTACCAGGGCAACTCCGCATACGACACCGACCACGCGAAGATCACCTACTGCCTGTTCTATATGAAGGAAGGACCCACACAAGCTTGGGCCAACAATGTGGTACAAGCCATGCGCTCCGGCAGTGGTGAGGGCGCATACTCTACCTGGGTGGCATTCGAGGCGGTGGTCCTCGCCGCCTTCAAGGGAGGCGCTGAGGTGGAGATTGCACAAGCCAAGATGGAAGGACTGAGACAAGGGCAGAGCACCACAACCGCGTACTTCACGGTCCTCGATACCCTCAACAAAACTGCCGGCTACGACGAGACCATGTTAATCCGGCTCATGAAGAGCGGAGTTAATAAACCGGTGGTCGAGGCCATCTACGGGCAATCGACGATGCATACCGACTATGCGGTGATAAGCAGGCTAAATGGCCAGCCGTGAAATTCTTTAATTTTACAAGTGCTGTATACCTACACTAAGTGGACAAAAAGAATGTCCGATGGGTGTTTGAGGTCATTTATGGCCCGAATCACTCCAAATAAAAAGTAGGCATGAATCTTAGTGAATTTCATGAGGATTTGCACCGTTGAAACCATACCTTCCTTGGTCCTCCATTGTGCAATAAATTATTTTGTAATTTTCTGAAAGATCGACTCTGAGGGAGGATCATGTATGCAAAAATGGTCCACACAGGCGAAAAGTACTCGCAAAATAGACTCCATTCACATTCCAATTCATCTCAATTGATAGTGTTTTGAGCTCGCAGTGACCGAGGCAAGTTGGCCATTTTGGGTGGATTTTGCCGAAATTTGATCAAAAGTGCCCAAAATGGCCACTTTGCGGAGGCTGTAGTGCTCGAATGCCTGTATATTTTTGTAGGATTCAACTTGCGGAATTGATGTGGAGATCTTAAACTCCAATTTGGGTCATACATAATGTTCTGAAAAAGGTCACTGCTCAAGTTGGAAAAATGCACTTTTCAATTTTCGGCGATTTTGATGGAGGATCAAAGGATTTTGATGTCATCAAAGTGCTCAAAATCTCGCCCTCGGCTGCCTGAATGATCCTGCATTTGATTTGGTCCCAAAGTATGTTTTTTTCATCGAGAATGGGCAGAAAACCCGATCGGACATTCTTTTTGTCCACTTAGTGTATTAGCTAAAGAAACTGCTATATACATATCATTACCAAACGCGAGCTAGTGTGAGATCCGAGCATGTAGCTAAGGAATTACACGTGTGCTGAAGTCTGGAGCTTCATATAGAGGACGGCCGCCAAGTTGGTCAGAGTTTATTGAAGATACCGTTCTTTAGCTAAAGAGTTCCCAACCATTCTGTAACCGAATTGGGGTTTCTCCGCACGTTCCTATCAAGGATATGGTCTTTTATTATCCGTCTATGAACTACAACAAGTACCAGGGAGGGTCCAAGGGCGCGAAGGACCAAGAGGAATCAGTACAGGCGTTCCTACAACTAGATGGTTCTAGAAGGAAAACCGATTAGGCATCTGAGAACGAACCATGTGTGTTACACTTGGCATCGATAACATCTCGAGGCCGCACATGATGGACCAGAGGTCTGGGTCCTTGCCGAAGCCCGGCAAAGGCTCGCTTTGACCGATGTTTCGGATAAAGTCGGATAGGCATGCTAATAATAGATTGTTGCATGGCCTTGACTGCGGAAACAAGGCGTTGCAATAAGGATCGCATGTCTTGGCAACGATAGGCTGATAAATCAGGGCGAGACTGCATGGTTTCTGTCCCAAATATACCAATTCTTATATTTCTTGGACCTATTTATTAAATCTCTTCCATATTTATCACAGAATGTACCAAGAATCAGTTCCGTTTAGCCGTGGGCAATATATCTAGTCCATAACCATACCAGATAGAGTATTATTTCGTTTGTAACATTTTTTCCGTATATGGGTTCCTACGTAGTATAAATACCCGTAGGATTTCAGTAGGACGCCAGTGGATTCTCCCCTTTCCTGCCGCGCTCATGCTGAACCAGTGTGCCGTCTTGGAGGTGTTGCATCTATTCGGAATACTATTGGGAAGCCTACAAAGTTTCTTTTGTGTGTTATTGTTCAAATATACGTTTTGTTGGATATTATTGCGAGTGACACGTGTTACTAAGGTCTATAAGCCCTGATTTACGTGTGGAACAAGTGAGAATAGAATATAAGGCGCATTAGTTCACTGCAACGACGTCCAGTCAGCATTAGCTAAAGAATCATTGAACAAGGCAGATACAAGTTCACCAGGTCTCCAAGGTCCTCTGACCGTCCCAATCGAATCACATTCCATTACATTGCATAAAGACACTTTCCTAAGGTCGATAGATCGCGTAAAGTGCCTAAGACGGACTTAGATTGTTAAATTGTGTCATTAGCTAAAGAAATTACATAGATAGTAAAACCTCAAATTGCAACAGTCTAATACTTGGCTGGAACCCCGAACCTCGCACGTTTGATAGTGGTGTTGTAGTGTTGATTTGGTGTATTTCTGATACTCATTTTGAGTATTTGTGATATATCTTTCACCTGCGGGATTATAGTCAGCGTTTCAGCGGGCTGGAAGGAAGCCGCCATCAAGCACGACGGACACAAACGGGCGTGGAACGCTATGAACAACAGTCTGTGCCTCCATGACACGAGTGCCTGTACCACCTCCACGCCGCAGTCCCGCACCAGTCCCGTGGCATACCACATGCCAGCTCATAACCCGGCAGTGAACCCAAAATCCAATAATTGGGGACGCCCTTCGAATTTGAACCGTGGGAACGTCGGCGGTAACCCCGGTAATAGCCCGGTGAACAACCCCCCGGTCCCCAAAGTTCCGGCCGCGCAGGAACCCATTCCCATGGACATTGATCGCGCCGCTTCCACTTCCTTGGCCAACCGCCCTCGCCCCGTGTGCTACAACTGCGGAGAGACTGGGCATATTCAGCGCAACTGCCCAAACCACCTCGCTAAGAATCCGCAATTCCACGCAATGTTGGCAGAGCTTATCAAGGAGGAAGGGAAGGATTTTTCCAATGACCAGGAGTGAAAGTTGCGTCCTCCCGGTCCCCCACTATACCCGACTCTCGTGTACCAGTTTCACCTGCCAATCAATTTGGAATTCTCCCTGTCTACGAGGATTCCGCAAGTGAAACTAGTGAACCAGAGCCCGAAAACGCAACCGATAGAACCTGAGAAGGGAGGGCGGGTACAACCCGAAGTGCCCTCCGTCCCAAGAAGAAGAAGCCGCAGATGGAGAAAGCGGAATGGTGCCGACTCCCTGCAGGCAGTGCCCAAAGAACCCTGGAACATATGCACGAACGACTGCAAGATGTGTTGCGAGTGGCCAAACAGTGGACACACCCTGCCCGACATACAGAAGCGTGCCCTGAGTTAATCCGAAGCCTCATGGATGCCTATATCCCGGATGCCCTAGACGCCCTGGATGATTTGCGAGAATCCCCTCAGTTTATACGAGGAACTGGGGGAAATTCGATGATGGTGCCCGTGGTGCTGGAAGAACTCTCCAGCCTCAAGGGGTACACGGCGGTCGGGCTGATTGACAGCAGAGCCACCAATGGGTTCATGAACCAGCGATTCGCAGAAGAGAATAATCTAGAGCTGGAACCCTTACCACTCGCCGTGCCGGTGTATAACGCGGATGGGACCCCAAACAAAGGCGGCCGCATCACCCATGTAGCGTGCATGTGCCTCACCATTGAGGGACACTCGGAGGTGTTTCCTTTTGCTATCACCGACACGGGGAAGAGCGATATCATTATCGGGTTTAACTGGTTGAAGCAGCATAATCCGGAGATCGACTGGGTGAAGAAGACCCTCAGGTTCTCTCGCTGTCCGCCGGCTTGCAAGCGCGCACGGCTCTGGGAGGAGTGGGCCGAAGAGGATGAAGAACCCGTCGAAGAGGGTGACCGGATTTTCGTCACCGAGATATACCCGGAGGATTCACTGGATCGCCGAGATGCAGAACATGTCCGAGCCATGGGCAGTGTGGCTACCAAGCTCGCTGCCACTGCCCACAAGGCCAAGGGCGAGCAGACCTTGGAGGATAGCGTACCCGCACATTACCTTCAGGACTTTCGCGCCATGTTCGAGAAGCAGGACTTCGGCAAGCTCCCCGCTCGCAAAAAGTGGGATCACGCCATTGAATTACAACCCGGTGCAGATCCCGTGCGCGGTCGTAGCATCCTGCTTTCGGTTCCGGAGCAGCGCAAACTGGACGCCTTCATTAAAGAACCCCTGGAAACCGGCCGAATTCGACCCTCGAAGTCGCCCTTTGCGTCCCCGTTCTTTTTTGTGAAGAAGAAAGACGGAAAACTGCGCCCGGTTCAAGACTATCGGAAGTTGAATGCGATCACCGTCAAGAACCGATACCCCATCCCCCTCATCTCCGAAATCATGCATATGCTCCGCAAGGCCACCTGGTTCACAAAGCTGGATGTGCGCTGGGGCTACAACAACATCCGGATTAAAGAGGGCGACGAAGAGAAAGCCGCGTTCATTACCAACCGCGGATTATGGGAACCACTGGTAATGTTCTTCGGATTAACGAACTCCCCGGTGACCTTCCAATGCATGATGAACGAGATCTTCGAGCGACAAATTGCAGAAGGACGGGTTATCGTGTACCTCGACGACATATTGATCTATTCGGAAACACTTGAGGAACACCGGGCAACGGTCCGAGAAGTCCTCGAGATCCTCCAGAGTAACGACCTCTACCTGAAACCAGAGTGTGAGTTCAAGAAACGCGAGGTGGAGTATCTTGGCATCATTGTGGGCCATGGCAAAATCCGCATAGACCTTGTCAAGGTTGCAGGGGTGCGGGAATGGGTGCAACTACAAAACGTTAAGGATGTTCAAAGTTTCCTCGGATTCCTCAACTTCTATCGCCGGTTTATTCGCGACTTCGGAGACCACTCCCAGCCATTAACCCAGTTAACCCGGAAGGACGCACGGTGGTGCTGGGATGGGGAGGAAAATGCTGCGTTTCGAAAATTAATTGACGCGGTGACCTCCGAGCCCGTACTACACTTTCCAACCGACGACGGTGAATGGCGCGTCGAAGCAGACACCTCCGACTTTGCAACTGGAGGTGTGCTGTCCCAGGAACAGGACAGGGTCTGGGTTCCAATTGTGTATGTCTCGAAAGCACTGAACGACATGGAGCGCAATTACGACATACACGACAAAGAGATGCTAGCTATCATGCGCTGCCTCTATGAGTGGCGACACTTCCTCCAGGGCAGCGAGAAGAGGTTTGAGATCTGGCCAGACCACAAGAACTTGGAATATTTCACAACAACCAAGAAGCTGAATCGGCAGCAAGCGCGGTGGTCTCTCAAACTGAGCGGATATGATTTCTTCTTGGTGCATAAATCCGGCAAAACCCACGGGAAGACCGACGCCTTGTCGAGACGACTCGACCATAAAACAGGGGAAGGAGATAACAGCGGGATCACGCTGCTGCCAAAAAAACTGTTCGATGGAGAACCCGGTAATAACCCGGTAAACCCTGAATGACTACAGACCATGTCTTCGGCAATCTCTAAGGAGGAATTCCTGCGCGCTATGCCCGCGGTCCTCGACGACACCCCTGGCGACCGGTTTATGGAGGATATCAAGCGCAAGAAGGACCTTTGGGAAGACGCGAAGGAAGAGAAGCCCAAAGGATGGACAAACCACGGAGATTACCTGACCAGAGATGGGACTGTGTACATCCCTCTTGAGAAGAGACTGAGAGACAGGATTCTCCATGCCCATCACGATGATTACTTGTCCGGACACCCGGGGCAGTATCGCACAGCCGAATTGGTGTCTCACAATTACTACTGGCCAACTTTACTTCAGGACGCGAAATGATATGTAGCCGCTTGCCCCACTCGCCAGCGCACGAAGACGTTTCCTGCCAAACCCCGCGGACATTTACATCCCAACGCCGTCCCTGAACGAATTTGGCAATACATCTCCATCGACCTCATCACCAAACTCCTGGTGTCTAACGGATATGACTCGATAGTGGTGGTGGTCGACCGACTGGGAAAAGCTATTCGGGTTCTCCCCTGCACCGAACACATTAGTGGAGAAGGGATCGCCCAGGTTTATCGTGACCACGTCTGGAAGGACTACGGAATGCCGGAAGTGGTCATCAGTGATCGAAGACAGCAGTTCGCTGGTAATTTTATGTGCGACTTATCCAAGCTGCTTGGGATTAAGTCCAACGCCTCCACCGCCTATCATCCCCAAACCGATGGCCAAACCGAACGGGTCAACCAGGAAGTTGAACAGTACCTCCGGATTTTTACAAACTTCCTCCAAGACGATTGGTCAGAATGTCTATCCATGGCAGAGTTCAGCTACAACGACAAGGTCCACTCTACCACGGGATTCTCCCCCTTCTTCACTATGCTTGGGTTTCACCTGCGGAAAGGTTCAGAGCCCCGCATGGAGGTCCCTACGGAGTCCGCAACAGAGTTTGCAAGCCGAATGAAGCTGGTACGCGAGGAGGCGGCGGCCTACATGCGCCATGCACAAACAGTCATGAAGCGGTATTACGATCTGAAGTGTCAGGAGGATCCCGACTATAAACCCGGTGACCGGGTTTATCTGTCCGGACGGAATTTGGTTACCCACCAACCAACGAAGAAGTTTGATGATCGCCGTTACGGACCTTTTAATGTCCTGCGAAAGGTCGGGGCCATATCATATGAGCTGGAGCTCCCCAAGAGTTGGAAGGTGCACCCTGTATTCAACACCGTGTTCCTACGTCCTTGGGTCGCCCCTGTCACTGAACATCAAAATTCCGGGCCACCCCCCGAGACAGACAGGTTCTATACGAAGTCGAAGAGGTGGATTAAATTCAAGAGCAAGAAGAACAAACACGAACTACGGTATTTCATCAAGTGGCGAGGGTATCCCCAGGAGGAATGGAGTTGGGAACCTCGTTCGTATCTGGATGGCACGGAGGACGCAATTGAGGAGTACTATGAGAAGTACCCTAACTCTCCGCGAGAGGTCCTTAACGGCGACGGACGATGGCAAGTCCCTACAACCCGGACCGCCTAACACTACCCGGGTTTATCGCGCACCGAGACGTTGCGCCTTGAAGGGGGGTTAATGTCATGATTCCGGGTTATTTCATTTATTCCGCATTAACCCTTAAAACCCGATCATATTACTATGATCGCTTTCCCCTCAACCCCTACCCGTCTCATTTATCCCTGGAAACCCCCTTTCCGTTACTTGGCAGTTACGATCGTCCAGTATATATAGGCCCTGTACCCTAGACAGTGCCTCATACTATCCTTGTCTACTCTCCAGTTGCTCCCCCCGTCACATTAACCTGACCACAACTCGAATCCTATATTGTCGTTCAATTGCCTCAGTTGTATAATAACCCGACGAGCCGCTGTGCTGACACGCTTCCCGGTAAGCGGCTGTATACGTCGTGGGTACGTTTCGAAATTGATTTGCGATTAAAAAAGCTTGTGTGATGATTTGTTATAATTGTGGGCGCTGAGCGGCGGGACGAAGACAGCAAAATAATGGTAAAGGGCAGAAACTGGTACGGTGAGACCGGATCGAATACCCGAATTCATGGGAACGAACGTGGGAAGACAAATTTGATGGCCGTGGTGGGTTCCGAGTGGACCCACGAAAACGAGCTGGGCTCGCCGGCCGAGGATATGATGATGCATCACAGCGTTGAGGTGCAGGTCCGTGGGCGCCTGTGGGGGTGTATGAGTGCAATTTAGATGAAATGTCAACCGGCACCTGTTAACACGTAAAAGGGCGAAGACGTAAAGGCTTAAAAGGCGTGACCCGGCTTTCTTCTCTTATTCTTATCATCCCCCCTTCTTCCTCACTAAACGCTACTGGCTACCTCTCTAAACGCGACTGGCTACCTCACTACGTGCTACTGGCCTAAACGCTACTGAGCGGGAAACGCCGGCGCCTTCCTGCCTGGCCTGGAACTGGAACCACGTAGATGCAGGACCCCGGAATGTACTGTCGAAGACTAGGTTCCCAAAATCCTCGATCCGGGGATTTTTGTACAGACAGGTTTCGATGGGATCTGGGCGTTTTTTGTCCGTCCTGGACCTAGCCGGGGCTGATGGGATCACCCAAAAAGGGTAATTTTCGCTCCCAGAACCAAGAAAATGCCCAATTTTTCTTCCTGCCCTCTTATTAGCGTTGTTTTCGTCAAATTGGAGCGGTCGAGCGAGGTTGCGTACCAAAGCAAGTCGAAGTAGGTGGGTTTCTCCAAAAAAAGTTCGACCAAACTCTCAAATTTTGTCCGGATAGGACCTAGCATTATTGCCTTGACCCCCTATTTTTTTCCGTCCGAGACCTAGGTTCGGAGGCCAAATTGTCAAAATTTTGTCCGGCGCCGTTCCGGGGTCCTGTAGACACGACTGGGAACCACCCAGACGCATGGCATTGGACCCGAGGCATCGTGGCACCACGTGGCTCGCTGTTGGCGCCGTCCTGCAGGTGCTGCGTTCTCGGCAGCGTGGCATTTTGTTCCCTGGAGCGTTTCTCAGTCTACTAGCCCTGTCGCAGTCTGCACATCTTGGAAATTGCGAAATGCTTGAAGAAATTATGAAGCGCTTGCGTAATGCTTACTGGTCGTTCCTCCCCTCCCCTTCGACTTCGCTTTCCCCAGTAGATGCTACTGGCTATCGAGCCCGAACCAAAACCGCCTTACTACCTGGACTGGGAACAAGGCTTCCCTTGAATTTCGGGAGTCTTTCAGAGGATTCCCGCTATCCTATAGTGGGTTTTTGGGGGGAGCTCCAAAATGACTTCGACTGTGTTTCATACGTTGTTAGGTTTCCTTTTATAGATAAAATTTATAAGCATTCTTACAAATCCTTGCTCATATACGGATTCATTGCGGAGCAGCCTTGATCGAATTATCCCTTGATGTCTCCTGTACCATTGCGTGCCACCTTCCCCTATGCTGTCTTTCCAATTCATTCTGGAGTATAATAGGGCCGCCTCCGCCGTGTCTCTCCCATCACCCCCAATACATCTCGCTCAGCTCACACAACCCTCATCGCTCTTCTACATCTCTCTTCAATCCAAACAGCCGCAATGTCCGTCCGTGTCAATGGAGTCTCCGCCCCGTCTACCGCATACTCTGCGGAAGCCACCACTTTGCTGTCGGCCGAGTTTGCTGCCCGCTTCCCTCCCGCTGCGCATTCGGCGTTCTTGATTACTGTCGATGCTGGTACATTCGGGCTTCAATCGATATCCATCCGCTGTGACATTGCGGCTGACGCCCCTGCCGCTGTTGTACTTGGTCGTGACTGGACTGCACTCTTCTATGACAGTCTCCTCGGTTCAGGCCTTCGCCTCCCTAGTACCTTCGACTCTTGGGCTTTCATTCGTGATCCTACAGGATATCTATGTGCGAAACTTCCGGTGTTCCTTTCTACATGTCCTCATCCACTGCAGCCGCATCGGACCACGTATTGCGCTTCCGAGGTATTTCATTGTTGTATTATTCCCCGTCAATGATACTAATTTTTTTCAGCTGAAACAGGTGTCAGTCCGCCTTCCACTGTGACAACATCTGCATCAGACATCTGTGAGTCTTTCTTCCTCCTCGTATGAACTTACACTGACTATTTAGCATCTCTCTCTCGCATTCAAATTCTGAAACTTTAAAACTTTGAAACTTTGAACTCTAATTCTTTATGTCGGTTTTTTATAGCTTTCATCCAATTTATTCTCCTTTTATATACGCACAATTTTGGCTTCGTGCAGCCGCAGCTACTAAATACAATATCGAAATTTGCCCTGCTCCACCTCTTCAGTCTAATAATGCATCCTCCGCAAGCCGGCCTTCACATCCCCCCCGCCCACCACTTCGGTAGGGTATGATGCTGTCCTCGCTAGTTTCACATCTACTTCAGCTCGTCAAAACATATTTACTGCGGGCATCAACGACCTTAAGAAATTGCTCAAGCTTCATCATCTTACTTATGATCTAGCATTGTCTGCTGAGACAGCTCGATGCGCACTCATCACCCACCTTGTATCAGGTACCTGTGTTTCCCCCTGTGCAGTTCAGCATTCAAAGTCGAAAGATCATTGCAGTTGTGTTTCATTCGCATCCGAGTTTGGAACACAAAGCAGCCTGGCTTTTGCATCTTTGAGCATTCTATTATCTGCGTCGGAGGCATCGCTCCCTGATTCACATCTTGAACAAGTCGGGCTCGCTCTTGGTTCCTCGCATACAGTCGCAGCTCACCGTCTAGAATGCCTCGCGTTTCTTGAAGCTTGTCGCAAGATTGTCCTTGCGGAGCATTCTTCACAAAACCTCGCAAGAAAATTATTTGACAATATCGAATCTCTACCTAAAGGTTCCCTCTTTGCCCTCGCCCGTGCTCATGGCATTGTTGTCGCTGGAAACCGGGCAACCAAAAAAAATCTTCAATCATCCCTCACTTGGCATATTAGTACCGGTGCTTGCATGGCTAATGAAGGTTCGATATCCCATATTGCATGTGCTTCTTTGCTTACACAGTTTGACCTCAGTCAACTCAACGTTGATGATTCAGTGGATGATGCGAGTATACGGCCTCAAATACATTTGCTGCGCCAATTATTTCCTGTTTTGAATTTGAAACCTCTACGACGGTTGCTTGAACTGCATGACGTGAGTTTCGTCGAGTCAGACAATGTACGTAATCTAAGGAAACATCTCAAGGGATTTTTGCACCGATTAAGTTGCGGGAAACTCGCGGCCGATGGTGCTCCTGAACTCGATGGTGCAAAAAAGCGCAGACTACGGGAAGTGCTCGGCTTCGTGCCGAATGGCCGCAGCTGGTCCCTGAAAGTCTAAAACGTCGTCTGCTGTCCATGTTCAAACTCGAGATATCCAAGGACAATCTCAGCACATTTGTATGTGGTTCTTGTGCAGAAGAATGTTCAACGAAACTCAAGGTCGCACTGGACTTTGATGATTTCGATCTTGCCCTCCTCAACCGACCAGACTACTCCGACGATAGTGACAGTGCCAGCGACAATGAGCGGCGTGACTCGATGGATGTGGACTCTGAAAATCCTAATGGGCTCAAATTGAAGCATTGGTTAGATCCGCGTTGCCCTGTGCCACCTCTACCCATGGCCCACGCGCTGAACGGTGTTCATCAGTCCCTCATTGATCCCAGCTAGCATTGAAAGTGACATCGCCACTGGACGCCCGGTCATGGAAACCTGTCGCAAATGTGTCTCTGACCTCAAAGCTGGACGGGTACCTTCTCGTGCTATATCGAATCACAATTATATCGGGCCCGTACCACCTGAACTCCAGTCCTTGACCGTCGTTGAAGAGGCGATGATTGCCCTGTGTCGTTCTAAGTGCTGGATTATCCAGCTCCGTGACGATAACTACGAATCAGAGTTTGGAATACCTACAACTCAACGTGGAGTTCGTGGTCATATTATTGTCTATCCTCAACGCCCCTCTGCCATCGCCCAGACTCTGCCACCCTCTGTTGAGGACATCACCACACCTATTTGTGTGATTTTCGTTGGTGCAAAACCCCCGACTCCAGAGTGGCTGAAGACTAAAGCAAGTCCTCTGACGGTTCGTAAAGAGAGGGTACTGAATGCACTGTCATGGCTCAAGATCAACAACCATTTTTACCGTGATGTCTTTATAGACAAATCCGTGCTCGCAAACTATGAAGATGAGTTAATGCTCCCATTTCACATCCAGCACATTGTTCCCTCGGCCAGAATTGATGCCACAACATCCGACTACGTTCCCACCTCGTCTTAACCTCCAGAAATACCGGATTTGGCAGAGATTTTACGTCCCAGTGCCCCTTCTGTTGTGCCTTTTCAGACCGTTGTCGTGACTGATGTAGACGGCAATGCTCCTTCCCACGTACTCCGTTCTGCAGCAATGAAGCACATGCAAAAACCCGGTTCGAATTACGTCGAGATCCCTCACGACCCTGCACCTGCCAATGAGTTTAACAACCCAACCCTGTTTCCCATGATTTACCCAACACTCTTTCCATATGGAATAGGTGGCTTTGAGGACAAAGACAGGCGGAGCCCACTTGGGTTTAAAGCACATATCAAGCATCTGTTCAATCTTGCGGACCGACGATTTCAGGAACATTATTCATTCTCACGTTCCAGTTTCTGCACAATCGAAACTCATCATGCGTAATCAAATCCGTGCACTCATGGTTGAAAAGGGGTTGCCCAGCTTCTACATCACCATTAATCCTGCTGATGTGTATAGCCCGTTAGTCAAGTTTTTGGCGGGGGACGAAATTGATATCGACAACCTCACACCAAAAGATGTTCCTAGTTATGTTGATCAGGCGATCAAAATAGCAAAAAATCCTGCTCTTGCTGCACGCTTGTATCAAGACTATCATGGCCTACGACCCGAAACAGGAAAATTCAGAAGGCGGGATATTGGGTGTCGTCAAGGCTTACTACAGTTGCGTTGAAGCTCAAGGTCGGGGATCCCTTCATTGCCATATGGTGATCTGGGTTGCAGGTGGTTTGAATCCCAATCAAATCAAGGAAAAAGCGCTGGAAATGGAAGGAATCTCGAGTTCCAGAAGCGGCTCATAGAATTTTTAGACGATACCATTTCTACGTCCATACCATCCAAGCCAGACACCTCCGTGGATAATCCATTGTCGTCCTTCCATCCTTGCGTGACACGCGGCCCTGGACCCAATCAAGGGGCACCCGCATCAAAAATTTCCTACACTAGGTCTAAAAAGCGAATTAAGGTCGCGCTGGACCCTCCCTCCCTATGTGACGTCACATCAGTAACATCAGATGGTTATGTCATCACCAAATAATCTTTTGGTCGTTACTGCCAAGGGGCTACTGAGATAAGGAATTTCCTAATTAGGGGACAGGGGGGGGGGGTCCCTCCGGCCGCTGAGAAATGTATCTGATACCTATTTTGCAAACTCGTTGAAATGCCCAGAAAATCACTTAGAAAAAAAAAAACAGAAAGATTTACCACCACATCTCATCAAAATCATCTGAGTAAAAGTTTCTGAGATGTGAGCTCAGACCTTTCTCTGAGCTCTTTCTGTGTGCTCTCTGATATTTCGGCTTGAATCATGTCACATCAGATTGATCACGTGGTAATCTCAGCGACCTAGCGAGTTTGCCTAAATTGTGCTGCAAAATTTAGAAGAGTGCTACCCCAAGGCTTCTCCCGAATTGCAGTCCGACGCTGACCCGAATCCGATTGATCCCAGTACACCAGATTCTGACGAAGTCGACGATGAAGAGCAGACATTGTTGCCAGACATTGAGGACGATAACGAGGATCCATATGTTGCAGAGTCAGACACGGTCACTTTGGAGGTTGATGCAGCAAGAACATTTGTAGCCTCCGCAAATCAAGTCTGTGATTATCAGTGGCGAGGAGACGATCTTCAGCGCGTGAATGTCTGGGATTTTGTTGCACACACTCACAAGGAGAAAATGACAAAAAAAACGCGAAGACACTCCTCCGTTGGATGACAACGCCTCGGTTGCTGAAGAGCCGCAACTTCCACTTCACTAAAATACTGACAAGTGGACTTCCAATAGCATTCTCGAGTACACTGGACGCCCTATGCCTCGCATATTCTTCTATGACACTCACATGTTGAAAGTCAATCCTTATAAGAAGCGAAAGGTTCCAGTACCTATTGGACCAGCCATTCCAAGACGGGATCGACCCAGTTCTGTTGAAAAACATGCCCGCCTGATGTTGATCTTGTTCAAGCCTTGGCGCCATGCAGAAGACCTCAGACATCAGAATCAGTCCTGGTCAGAAGCCCACACTCAATTTGTATCCACTTGTTCGGAAGACATTTTGGAATGCATTGACAATATGCAAATTCTGCACGAGTGTAAAGATAGCCGGGATGCCCATTCTGCAAGTCACAGAAACCGGAGACAAGCTGGATTGACCATCGATCTGCAGCGTGGAGGGCGTACATTGAATAACTTTGGAGAGGAAGATGATGAATCTGTGTTGGAGCACCTGGCGTCCATGGAACAGTCGCGATCTATGAATGGAGATAGAACTCTTGCTGACATAATTGCTGCTGTTGAACAAGCAGAGCGCAGCGGCATGCTTGACAACCGAGTCTTGCCCGATGACCTCAATGCAGAACTTTCAGCACAGTTGCACTTCAGAGTAGACTCAGATAATGCCGGACTGGAAATGCAGTGGCAAAAAACTTACGAGACTCGCAAGGAATGCTCGAAGCGTGTTGCTCTAGCCTCTGATAAGAACAACCAAGCCACTCGGGAGCCGTTCCAAGCAGATAAAGTGGGTCAGGCGGATTTAATCCGAGACGGATCTGCATTCCGACAAGCCGTGTTGTTGCCAAGGATTGAGACAACCGTGAGAGATACTGAACTGCTGGTACCTCGCGAGGATCTACAGCCGGAAATTCCGTTAATACCCGATAGCATCAGTGATATTGCTGTCAATAACACGTTGAATGCAGAATAGACACGCACATTTTCCATTGTTGCCCAACATAGTGAGGACAAGAACTCAAAGTCTCTTCGGATGTACCTCGGAGGAGCCGGAGGTACTGGAAAGTCCGCTGTTATCACTGCTCTGCAGGAGTTTTTCATACAGCGTAATCAAGGTCGCAGATTTCGATTAGCCTCTTACACTGGTGTTGCTGCACGACATATATCTGGTACGACTCTCCACGCCGTTTTGATGTTGGGAAAGCTCTTCAGCACTGGGCGATCGGCGAAAAGTAAGCGCGACCTCATGACCATGTGGGAAGGAGTCGACTACCTGTTCATCGACGAGATTTCCATGGTTGGATGCGCTCTGTTGCACGATATAAGCCACGCACTCAGTGAAGCAAAAGGCAACGACTCTGCGTTCGGCGGGATCAACATCGTATTCGCAGGAGACTTCGCACAATTGCCGCCCGTCGGTCAGACCAGATTGTACTCTCATTTGGACAAAAAAGACAATCGCTGGCGCCGCTACTAAGAATGGTCAGAAGGTGGTCTTCGGGAAACTGCTGTGGCTCAGTGTACGAACAGTAGTCCTGCTGACAGAACCTATGCGCCAAACTGGTCCTGAAAATCAGCCGTTCGTGGATCTTCTGGGGCACCTCCGGGAAGGTAGATGCACACCTGCTGACTATGACCTACTGAACACGCGATTGGCTGCCAATGTTGGGGTGTCCTGGAAGATTGGTCCTTGGTCAAGTGCACCTGTAATTGTGGCTGAAAACGCCATGAAGGATGTCCTAAACACTAGAATGGCTTACGATTTTGCAACAGCGTCTGGACAACCTCTACATTGGTACTATGCGTCAGATTCTTTGAGTAAAAACAGACCGATTGAAGATCCACAGCTGCAGAAAAGGCTACTCGAAATGGATTCGGGGAAAACAAACCAGCGCCTTGGAATGATACCTCTTGTTATCGGTATGCCGGTGATGATTACGCAAAATTTCGATGTTGAAGGCGGCGTGGTGAACAGATGCACAGGAAAACTCGTCAGTGTGAGATATCGATTTCGTGATGACGGTAAGCGCATCGCATTGTCTTGCGTCATTGAAGCACCAGACACTGTAGTGGTAGGACCTTGCCCAGAGCCACTCGTATACGGTCCTCAGCGTAGCGATATCGCGGGATCCCCGGCGTCTAGGGCGTCATCCAGCCAGATCCTCCGTCTCCATCTGGTGATTGGAGTGTGATTCGACTCCAGAAGCGCCGCTCCGCTCCGATTTTCCGAGTTATCGACATCTGCGTCATCCGAGTCCCTTTCACCCGCCGTCCACCGATTTTTTTTTGCAAAACCCGCTGATTTTTTACTACTGCTGCTTCACTGAAAACCTTCCCACTTCTGCTTTTACTACTGTTTCGAATCATGGCCAAAGGAAAATACCAAGGCACACCCGCACCCGGCGACTGGTCCCCACGACAGATATATGCGCTCAGGCTGCCCTTCCCAGAAGGCCTCGATCCCGAGTTCCGCCACCCATCCGACGCAGCCGACGACTTTGCGGCTGCCCACGACCGAGCGACAAGGTTCACCGTCACGCTCGGGGAAACACGGTTCGCTTACCTGTGGCAGCAAGCCCTCAAAATCGAGTTTCGTGCAGGGCGCGGTGGCGCGACAGAGAGCGTACGCACTCGAGAAGCATCCGAGGACTACGTACTCGGGCGCGAGGCGGGGTTAAAGGAGGGTCGTACAGCCGGGTTGCGCGATGGGAAGCAGGATGGTCGGAAGGCTGGGAAACTTCAGGGCCTGAAGGAGGGCGAGGTCATCGGGTTTGAGAAGGGAAAGGTCGAGGGTTTGGGCGAGGGAAAGCGACTCGGATTTGTCGCGGGGAGAGATTTCGGCGAAAAACAGATGAGTAAAAATTACATTTCGGAACGCGCACTCGTCGACGTTGGTACGGACTCACCTGTCACTGAGCTCTCCCCATCCACCCCCTCTCCCCTCATCCCCGCCTCCACGCTGAACGATGCTCCACCCGCCGCCGTCGTCCCTTCGACCCCACCGAGTACGCCCTTCAATTGGGCAGACGAAGCGACCGACATCACGCTTTCTGATGCAACTCCGCTCCCCCGTTTGATCCCCCACGACTTCTCTGTCCTCCGTTCGGACTCGACCTCGTTGACACCCTTCCGCACCCTCCGGTACCGCGCTCACCGCACGCAAAAATCGATGCGAGCACCCCGCTGTTCCGCTGCCCATGCACCACTTCCCTGTCACCTTGCACGACCTCCTACTACCTTCCGTCACGCTCCCGCTGCTTATTCCGTGTCGACTTCCATTCTTGACTGGGACCGCGATCCAAGACTCTTCGAGTTGAGCCGTGTCTTGCGTTCGATGGGATGGGGGAGGTAGTTGATGGAGGATACGAGAGAGGGGTACGCGACGAGGACATCACTTTTGTGTGGGTGGGCAGATGTAGTGGTAGGAGTTGGTCCAAAGTTGGTCGAGAGCCAGAGTCTCTGTGTGTGCATGTTTGTCTGTAGCTAGAGCACGTGCACATCCAAGCCTTGCCCAGAGCCACTCGTATACGGTCCTCAGCGCAGCGATATCGCGGGATCCACGGCGTCTAGGGCGTCATCCAGCCAGATCCTCCGTCTCCAACACGACTCCAGGAATCATACCCAGTGTTCGCCCTGAAGGCCTTCAAATGAGTTTTCAAAAGCTTGAAGGCCTTCAGAAGGATGAAGGGCAAGTGAAGGCCTTCAAATAAAATTTCCACACTCACTGACACAGCTGAGTTTGCGGTTGAATTAATCTTGATACTCTTTACTTTGTCTGAATCTCTATTGCACGGTCGTCCGGATTATTGTCCTTTGCTGCCTCTGCTAACACCTTCATCAAAATCTCCTTCTCTGTCACCTGGGCTGACGGTTTGCGAGTGTGAGGCTTCTCTGCTCCTCCGAACAGTTTTTGAAGTGTCCACCATTTCTAATGTCAGTGAGTTAAAACAGGAGTTGCGGCACAAGGGAGAAGAGAAAAAAATAGGAAATCACATGACATTTGAAGGCCTTCAATGGTCCGCCGATGGTTGCTGAAGGGCTTCAAGAAGGGCTTCTGAAGGGCTTCAAGGTTTGAAGACCTTCACCCTTCGGGCGAACACTGATCATACCCGACTTACCTGTTCATCATGTCGTAGCGCTGCGGGATACCATTGACAAGGGGCTTTGAAGATAAGAAAATCTCAGCATACCTTCCATTTTTCTTTTCAGAGGTCGGCGGGACCCCTCCCTCCCTAACGTAAGCAGGCACGTGCCATCAAATTCCCTTTTGGGGAAAGGTAAATTTTAGAAAACCGCTCCCAACTCATCCAACCTCACATAGAGCTGCAGAGATTATGCTCATGCATATTCCAGTTAGATACCAAGTGCTTCCAGGTTCTAGGCTAAATCTTGCCAAACTCGACAGGGTGGCTGACGTGACCCCGTGATCAATCTGATGCGACATCATTCAACTCGTGGAAGCCGCACTTTCAAATAGCATGCAAACGGGCTCAGATATGCACGGCATACAGCTGAAAAAAGTCTGAGCTCACTTGGAGCATATTAGAGGAATTTATTCGGCTAATTTTTACTGAGGTTTGGTGGCTGATATTTCTATTTTTTTTTCTAAGTGTTTTTCTGTGCATTTCGACCTACTAGAAGAGCTTTTCAAAACAGGTATGGATTTTTCTTTTCGGCGGCCAGGGGGACCCCTCCCTCCCTTACCATATAAGGAAATTTCTTATCTTCAAAGCCCCTTGACCATTGATATGAAGTTTAAACATCCTCATTCCGGTCATTCTGTGAGCGTTAAACGATCGCAGGTTCCAATCTTACCAGGATTTTCTATGACAGCCCACAAAGCACAAGGAAAGACCCTTGATTACTGTGTTGTCAATCTCACGGGTTGTCGCGGTACTGAGGCGCCATATGTCATGTTATCTAGGGCAACTTGTCTTGAGGGTATTGTTATACTCACACCGTTCGCAAAGGAAAAGATTTGTTGCCGGCAGTCAAAAGATGCAAGGGCGGAAGCCAAGCGGCTATGATTTTTGGCTCTGAAGACGATTACAATCTCGGGTACTATCTCTGACGGGGAACCTGGCCACTTATCAATTTTCTGCCGGGATACTTCATAATATCCCATTATCGCGTTCCAGGGGCGGAGTGCAACCTATGAGGCTGGTCTATGCCAATTTTTGGACGAAAATGATGGGTTGATCGACAGCTGTGGCGCGGTTGATGGCGGGTGGGAGGGTAAGAAATTTAATTCCTTAATTCCGAGCGGCCATTCTGCCCCGTTCTTCACCAATTCTTGGTCGGGCCGCGGCTTCATAGGCTCATTTTGTTCCCCTGATTCCAGGCTCCTTTTCTAGAATCACCAGGCATGCACATATCCATTCCCCCTGGCCTTAACGACCACAAGCGAGGAAAATCCGACCTCGAGGAGCACGAGAGAGTGGCTCCGATATCAAACGACCTGTTAACACTACGGATACAGTGTGTTGCATGGTCCATTATGATACCTTTGACTGAAGTTTGAAATGTACTCCAATGCTCTCTATATTCTGTACCTCTCTTGATGTTGCGCAGAATGCAAAATCACCCTATTTGGGTGGTAGTAATGTCCAAATGTCGGGTTCTCAGGAGCGAGACCCAAGAGTCAAGTGATCACTCTAGGAATGTTCACAAACATCTTGTGGATCATCCATAGACTTGGTTTGGGCAACCTCTCACTCTGACTGCCATGTGAGCCTCGTTTTACTGTCAGGATCGATCTCGCTGCCCTCACCTCTTGTTAATACCATTTTGTTTCACCGCTCGGATGTGTCAAATCGAACATTTGAACATCTCAAATACAACATATGAAATCATTGAACATTATTATACACTCCGAGACGACGAACCAGGGTGCTAACAATGGATTTTGACGAGTGGCCAGGTACCCCATCAATTGCCTTTTGGGTGTTCTCGACCGAAATAAATTCACCCAGAGGCCAGAACGTCACCGGAATTGCTGAAAATAGGCTCAACCTCTTCGCAGAATGTATGCCTTCGTTTCGAACTGATCAGGCCCGAGGCATCTCCACCCACACTCTTGGTAAATGACCAAAAGAGCTAAGGTGGCCAGGATCCCAGTGCGTGATAGTACTGACGTTGAATCAGCTGAAGCAAGAAACGAGATACTTCGGTTGTACGGGACCGCTGCTCAGATGGACGAGCAGCCGTCTGGCGGCAACGGGGAGAATGAAGATGTCGGGCGTCAAGTTGCGCGCCTGCAGCAAGCGAATGCTGTGCTCACAGCGCCAATCATCCGGAGTCGGGTCCGACTGCCGGTCGCTTCGCTGCCATCTTCCTCTGCTCCTCACTCGGTTTCAATGGATCCCGGCCCCACCCAACCGTCTGGCCCAACCGCTGCGAGTGTCCACGACTCTGCTACGCCATCAGGGTCGGGATCAGGAACCTTTCCTCCCGCCAACTCAACGCGATCCCGACGGAAGCGCGCTCTCGATGACACTTCCCCGGTAGTCAGAACCTCGAAACAGGCCAAGCGCTGAGCTCGAGCATTCTCCGGGGGACGCCTTCTCACACTTTGGGATCTCCTACGCTCCGAAGACAGCCCTATCTCCGACTTGCGATCACTTCGTTCACTGCACCTTGTTCATCTGACATTGGACGTTGTCTCTCACCCGACCTTCAATAATGGATTCCCAAGACCCACTCGCTTACGCGCTCTGCGCATTCCCTTCCCATCAGACATCATCTTCCATTGAGACTTATGTCCTCGCCACATCTCTTCTGACGATTTGACTGGACATTGTGTTTTCTCTGGTCGCGCTGCGGCCTTTGAACCTGTTCTTGTGGGTTCAGTCAAGTCCATTGCCCACTAGGTATGCATCTATATGGTCCTATAAGTCGACACAATTTCATTTCATTGTATAGGCATTTTTTTCCCAAGCTCAACATCGGCCTTCCAGATCTGGAATGGGGACCGTGTATCGAAGACTTCTTTTCATATTACTGAATCTTCGGCCTGGCTGCCTGTCTCTTGATCATCTCGAGACTCAAGGTCTCGATTCGTCTCCTGGAATCCATTCCGGGGATGGGCTCTTGCCAATACACCATCACCACCCCCTATCCACGTCGGCCTACGCATTCCCTCATTATATGCCCAACACGTCGCCTCATAATATAGCCTAGAGGCAGCACTCGGATCCTTCGACACCGGTGTTGTTTGGTGCACTCCTCCACAACGTGCCGCGCGCCTCTCGCGATACCCAGGAATGATTATATGGCTGCCGCCTCCGTCTGGTAATGTGAGCCGAGTGTAATACACTGGAAGCCTAACTTATCAATCAATCGTCTCTCAGATACACCCTCTTACATCTTGCGGGCTCGGGACCCGTCACTCTGACCTCCACTCCAAATGATTGCTCCTCCCGATTTGCAATGTGACTCGCTCTGACGAAGGAGTAGACACTGGGCATTTCTTTGTTGTTTGTTGTATCACTAGCAGTGACCCGTGCTACGCCACGGGCTAAGTTACACGAATTCGAAAAAAATAAAAATGGCTCACAGATCTCAGCAACTGGACACCTTTAAATACTTGTAAGATTACTCAGAAAGCCGCTGGATTTTTTTTAGAAAGTTCAAGTCGAGGCTGCTTATATCAGCCATTTGATTCCCCCCAGGGAGGGACGCGATCACGTTACACACCTCATGACCTGTGTCGCGCTCAATTTCGACAGGAAATGGGCGGATATCAATCTAGCCCACGTCATGGGATATTTCAGGACCGATCATGGGTCCCGGATACTATGTTGGTTCCTGAGTATGACGGACGTGGTTTTCATGTATAGAAGGTCAATATTGAGCACCGTCATGGAATGGCAAATGGATCATAATTCTCCCTGGACTACTTGCAAGCTTCACTTGTCATATACTTGTCCCCCCTAACCAACCAACCATTATTTTTCACCGAATTTCTTCGACGATCCACCTTTATCATCATCCGCCGACTCGTCGCATTCTTTGCGTTTTCGATTTGCACTGGGCGTAGGGGTCTGGTGTGGTTTAGTGAAACTGAATTTGAGCTGTGCCGGGGTTCCTTCTGTTTTGACCGGTGCTGCAACGCAAACTCAGATGTCTTTTAGACTAAACAAAAAAGAAAAATGCATACCTTTGTGTGCAGGAGTACCGGTACCCTTTTGGTTGCTGCCCAAGAACACAACCGTCTCCATGTCTGCGAAGAATTGCGCAACTGCCCCAGCTGCTCCATCACTCTCACGGTGACATTCCACATCCATGATACGTCCGGTGACCAAGACACGGGAATTCTCACTCGGAACAGGTTTTTTCTTCCCCTTGTAACGACCATTGTCTGGAATGAGAAACTTGAAAGGGGCCACACCAGGACCCCCCAGAGCGCTAATCCATTGCTCAGCATGAACTTCGAATGTTGCGTCATCGGTACTTGTGTGAGAGGCCATGCCAAGGACATGAACGATAGCGCGGTGGCACATATCTATCTCACTGGCAGGTCCAAGGTACGCCAACTGGAAATATCAAATGAAGGGATGTCCAGAATTAAACATTGGAAAGAACTTGCCTCGAGGATATCGCCGGCAAAATGGTAGTCTTTGTGCTTCAGATCAGAATAAAGTTCAACTGAATCGAACATGCGGGATGCCTGAACACTCATCAGAGTTCGGCGCTTAGAAAAGACGGGTGAAGAGTGCATACCTGAATCCATAGCTGAAAGCCACCTATCTCCGACTCCGGAAATTTGAAGTCGTCTTTGTTGTACCACCGCAAGCAGCCAACAAGAGCAGGTGTAGAGCCATCAAGGTAGATCTGGGTGTCCACTGTGACCGTTTTTGGTTTTCCAACTGGATCACCAATTCGGGGATTTTCTAGCGCTGCTAAGCAAGTCAAAGTCACCAACATTGGGTGGGTAGTATAAATCAATGAGGCAAGAAGAAAGGTCTGTTGCTGTGTTGCGACTGTTGCAGAAGCACGGAGAAGTTGGAAGAAATATGGAGTTGCGCCAAAACAAATAGAAACACAAACAACCTTACAACACACCCAATGGCTCATATTCCATCCCAATTCTCTACAAAGCACGACTCAGAAGTCACTATCAAGTCTGACAATGGTCGCGAATCTTCCGTGGTACGTTTGAACACAACAGCAAGAGTTTCTGAAACTGAATCATTGCTGAAACAGACAGTAGACGATCCTGAGGTCGTCTCAAAGGTACCGGTACAAGATTCAACGGCAAATGAGGCAGGTATCAAGGCCAGACAAAATCAATGAAGCTGATAGATTTCTCGTCCAGGGCCAGGTTAAACAGAAAGGCAAAGCCAAAGCAGCACACATCGAAGTCATCGAGTATCAGAAGAGAGGTCTGCCTCATCTGCATATTTTGGACTTTGTAACCAGTGAGTCGACATCGGCGGCGACTCGCAAGTGAAGTACTATGTGGCCGTGTTATACATCAGTGTTGTCGCGACTTGACCAAATCGACTCAAAATCTTTTCATATTTCTGGCTATGACACACCGCTCTCTACACGAATTATTGGAAAATCTGGGGGAATACCACATTGAGGGTTCTGTTGTCTCGGGATCTTTCTGGCAGCAAAATCTTGACACGACGACACGATGTCGCCCTCGACAGTGCCACATACAACTGGCCATGTGTAAAAACAGGCATACGAAGGTCAATACCAACATATCGAACCGACTGCCCTTGAGCCTTATTGATGGATATTGCAAACGCAAGGCGAGCTGGGAATTGCAACCGTGAGATCAAGAAGGAAAAATTATTTGTGTTCCCTGATGGGGTGAGCTTGACACGAGGGATGAAGGCGAGTTCTCCATTGTGGTCTCCACCCAGGATTTCTACCTCCAGTATTCGCTCGGACATCCGGCGGACGACCATTCTGGTACCGTTGCACAGCCCTTTGCTTGGTCCGAGATTACGGATTAAGATAAGAGGGCATCCAACCTTCAACGTGAGTTCGCCGGGTGGGAGGCCGGATGCATCGAGTGAACGGAGATACTCTACTGGCATTGCATCATTCACTGTTGGATCATCTGCCCCGGCCTCGGTAACAATCTTGTCAGCGCTGATGAATGTCCGTTCTTCGCCTGCCATTCTGCCCAATACTGTCTCGTTGAGCCCAGAAACATCGGTGTTACGTGCCGCAAGAATTGTACGCTCCAGAAAATAATTCGGAGGAGGAGTGGGTCCATCGATTCCAGGGTATATGAAGTCGATGAGAGAGTTTGGGTCTCGGGTAACGCTCTCCGATGGCAGGTCCACAGTGCCATCAGCTCGGTTGGTCCGGCCATAGCCAATATCTAAAAGCCACTTCCCGAATTCGACCTCCTGCGGACCCACCTCTAGGCGCATGTTTTGGGTAAGGGTCAGCATTTCAAGGTGCGACCAAAGGTACAGTGGCGATGAAATGTTCTGCACGCGGTCGTTTGGGCTCATTTGATGGCCGAATGACTTGAAATAAAATTTAAACACTAACCTTGAGTGATTTAAAGAGGATTTGCAAAGTTTAAACCATGGCACACCTCCACCGTTCTCTCAAAATAAAATAATTCGGGGTTTTCTGAAAAATCGACTTTCTAGTTTCATCATATATGTGAAAACCATGTATACAGCATGAAAGTACTCAGAAAATGAACCTTCCACACACTTTATTTCACCCAAATTGATAGGGTCGTGGGCTCGCAATTAACTCTCCAAGTTGCCAACTTCTAGTATTTTTGGACATTTTTTACGGATTTTTTAGTCAAATGGCCGACTTGTGGGCCACATTGCAAGGCCCAAGACCCAACCAATTTGGGTGAACTAAAATGTGAGGAAGGTTCATTTTCTGAGTACTTTCATGCTGTATACATGGTTTTCACATATATGATGAAACTGGAAAGTCAATTTTTCAGAAAACCCCGAATTATTTTATTGTGAGAGAACGGTGGAGGTGTGCCATGGTTTAAACTGTGCAAATCCTCTTGAAATCACTCAAGGTTAGTGTTTAAATTTTATTTCAAGTCATTCGGCCAATAAATGAGCCCAAACGACCGTGTGCAGAACATTTCATCGCCACTGTATGATCGCTGCAGGCAGGCGTCAAGAATTTCTTCCTGTGTTCCTTTGGGAACAACAGGAAGGGTTTGCTTCGGATCTGAACCGAAGACCATGGTTTTCCCACCATATGGACGGTCAACCCCGCAAATATCCCGGAATGTGCGGTCAAGGGCTTCATGACAATGACGATGATGCATCATTGCCTCGTCCCAAATGGTCAGATCGGCCACACGGATCAGGGCCGCTCTTTGACTTTCCTTGGGAATGGCGCAGGTCGATTCATCTGTTAACCCGTCGATTGGTATTTTGAACATTGAATGTGCAGTTCGCCCGCCGGGCAGAAGGAGAGCCGAGATCCCCGATGATGCAGCACAGAGGACAATCTTTTCTTGCCCCCGCAGATGGTGAGTGACGGCGCTGTACACAAATGTCTTTCCAGTGCCACCTGCCCCATTGAGAAAAAAGCCCTTGCCAAGTTTTTGTTCCACAGACGCAACAATACGGTCAAACGTGTCTCGCTGTTCAGCATTCATCTTTTGAGCTGCAGCCTCTGCCAATGCACGCTCTTGAACTGCATCGTAGTCAAGCTGCTCGGCAATCAAAGGATTCTCAACCTGCAGACTCCAGTCAAACTGCGGGGTTGGCATTTCGAAATCTTTCAGGGTGCGGCTGGACTCCTTCAAAATCTTATCCACCAGGAAGAGGCCATAGTCATAGGCATCGTCTGCTGTTGTGTTTTCCCGACCCATCCGCCGAAGCCTTCGCTCTAGATCATCGCAAATATGGAAGCGAAATTCCTCCCATAATCTGCTCGGCTCAGCTGGATCACAAAATAGAAGCAGGGTCGCGAACAAGTGCCGCAATCGTTCCCCGGTTTGCATCTCGGCTGCTTCTGACAAACATAGCCTCCATTCCCCATCGTCCTGGAGAATTCCCCTGGCAAGGCAGGCCTGGCGATATGTGGGATAACGGACACCTGAAAGTAAACATTGGTTAGTGTCACTCGAGAATGGAGAATGATGTCTGACCGTCATAGTTGTACAGATCCTCATGGGATCGAGGTCCTTTAACAATAGACAGAAGTGTGCGGAGATAAAAGCGTTCCCCTGCAGTAGGAGAAACAAAATACATGCGCCCGAGCGCCCATCCCCTTTTTCGTATCCCCCAATGGGGTTGCGGCTCTTCAAGCCACGTAAAGTATTGAGGGAATTCTTGATAAGTATGTTTCCGTGCTTCCTCTCCTAGACGTCCTTCATCCCGATTCGCTGCAAAAAAAGCCTGAAGCTTGCTGACTTCGCTTGCCGCTCGCTGAAGGAGCTCCTGTGGATCCTCACCCGGATTGAATGTTACCATATGCTGTCCGAGAAGATGAACAGGTAGGCGGACCACATTCGGAATTTGATTGTGCATATCGAAGTGAAAGATACGCCAGGCTGCCTCCGACGGACCGAGATATCGACCGTCAACATAGGATTTGATTTCATCCAGATCCATCTGGAGAGTTGCACGATCGCCGCCCTTGTTGATATATTTAAATGGGTACTTGATGGATCTAACAGTAGCCGCACACTCCACATTGATATGGCAGTTGTAGCGAGCTGACAGATACGGCGAATACGGCACTATCCACGAATTATCAACCATGTGGTTTCCCACCTTGTAAGCACGACCATCCTGTTCTCTTTGATACAAGGGATAGCCGTCAACATTCATGGATGTGACTTGCTGGAAGGGTTTCGGGTAGTACTTGGTGCATTTGCCATTCTCCATGCAGGGAGCACGGACATTGAATACACCGCAAGGTCCGTGAACCATACAACTCTGTACAGTCTCAAATAACAACGGCTGTGTATCCGGGTCTGGCCACCTCGCCCAGATAATTGAATCAACGTCCTGAGAAGGTTGTCGGTATAAGTACTGAAGTAATTGAGATTATTTGTTTTGGATACCTCTGGATTGAGCAGCTTGAATTCCCGTGCTAGGAATATGAGCATGTGCATATGCGGAAGCCCTCGTTTTTGGAATTCAATGGTGTAGACGTAGGCGGCACATTCACCAAAAATTCCAAATTTGTAGATTTCGTCGATGATGTCTGCTTTCTTCAGTTCGAAGACTCGCGCAACCAAATCTGGCCGATCAAATGAAGTTTGACCTGGCAGAAGTTCTGCCGTAACTTCAGGCCAACGTGGATTGGCCGTAACGGTGATGAACAGGTCGACTTTCCGAAAATACCGGGCAATGGCCATCGCATCCTGGTACCCTCTGCTGCATGTGGCGTGGACCTCCAATATATGACGATGGGAGAATGAATCGCTGTCCCAATTCATCGAGATTGACATTATCGTCCCGGTTGGAAATAGCATCCTCAAGCCCGTTGTATAGAGAAGCACGCAGCTGCCGTTGATTGTGGCGAAGATAGCTGAGTCGGTTTTGATCCACAGAGGCATACCCATCCACCAAATATTGCTGAAAAAGACGGCCGCCTCGGAGAATGGATGAAAATTCATCAGCTCGCGGGGATATTCGGTATGCATAATAGCGTGACTGCGTGAGCCGGCCAGGAGTGGTTTTATCTGGTTCATCCAACCTGAGATCTGGATACCAGCCATGCTCGCCGTGGGGTAGTGCTGGCAAGGTTCGGTTCGGTTCAGGTTCAGGGCCTTTCGCCCTGAACGCCGAACCTGAACGCGGCGTTCGGTTCGGGCAACTCCGGAACCTTGAACCTGAACACGCGTTCAGGTTCAGTTCGACGTTCGAACGCGTTCGAACCTGAGGCACTTCGGCCATCTCGGGCGGCTGAAATCTCATTAAAAATATCACACACCAAGATTTTGCAGTGCTCTAGTGGTTGGGAAAGGTATCTCACATGCCTTGGCTAGTGCCGAGACGCCTGCTTATGATAAACCATCCTCGCGCAAGTTTACTAGAAGATTACGTGACAACAAACTGTCATCCCATAACATCGAAACTGCCTTGAATTTGCCTCGAAGGGAAGGATCAGGTATGTTCTGCGGTGGTTAAATTTCCAGGCTATGCAATCTGAGGTAACTCAAGCACGAAAATGCAGAAACTCGTGTAGAAATCACTCACCTCACCAATTTTCTGGTTCGGCGTTCGAACGCGCCTGCTCTCCCCCGAACGCTGAACCGAACCTTCGGTTCAGGTTCAAGCATTTGCTGAACCTGAACGCCGAACGTGCGTCCGGTTCAGGTTCGGTTCAGGTTCGGACCGATTTCCGAACCGAACCTTGCCACCACTACGTGGGGGAAAAGGAGGACATAATACAATGTCGCGTAGGCCGGGTGACGGTCAGAAATTCGGTAGAGCGGGGCCTGGTTGGGTAACCGAGTGCGGAGAATTATGTCCCGGCCATTGACGCCCCCTTCTCCTTCCCCAGGCATGATAACAGCCACTTCGTCTGCAGTGGGAAGGTTATACCTCCTTCGATCTTGCCCAGGTATCACCCGAAGATGTACCTCTGCCTCCTGGATTCCACCTTCCTCCTGGTTGAGAACTTCGTACGCTTGCTGATACTTGGCGGTGTAAGGATGCGACTGCAAAAGCATGTCTTGAAGAGCTTGCATGGTGTCGCGTCGAAGATCACTGTTTCTATTCATGCGCTGTTGTAAAGCAACGGAGGGATCATATATATAGAGCTGCGAATAAGAAGGTGCGGTCCCCGCAGGAGCAGTGAGAGCACCCGAAAGGTGGTACAGATTTCCGAGGATTCGAAAGATCCACCCACTGCGACCATCACGATTGATCGCCTTGTCGTCATTCACCCCAAGAGAAGTGAATGCTAATGCAGCATTATATTGAGTAATGTGGCTACGAAACTCCGCCGCCTGCGCATCGGCAGCTACCAGAAGACGTTTAAGCTGCTGTGGGGGTTGCGGAAGCTCTGGCAACACAACTTTGCCATGGTTGCAGCACATTCCGAATCTTGGGTTCCTTGCTGTAGAGTCGCTGGTCGCCTCGGCGAGCCAGTGCAACGCCCCACAGTGCGTGCAAGGGATATTCATGCGGCCAAGAGTGTGGCGGGATTCCGGATCTCGGTATTCACGGCGGCCTGCCATGAACAATGCATGTCGACGGGGAGCTTGACGACGGCGCTGAACTGTGTCTAATGTTCAGTTACACGTCACAGACAAATGTACCAGGACTCACCTGGCAGGGGTTCTTCTGGATGAGGTGATGGATTCCGTGCTGCTTGTCCACGATGACCTCCTCGCCCTCGTCCCCGACCACCCCGACCTCCTCTGCGTCCTCGACCATCCTGGGCTCCCCCTCGTCCTGGACGATCCTGCCTTCCTTCCCGTTCTTGCATGCCTATAAATTGTGAGCTTGACCACAACGGCAGACGACCATCATGGTGACATGGCCTACCATCCTGTTGGCCCTGAGGCTGTGAAGGGGAAGGTGGTCGGTGCTCAAGAACTGCTGGGTTTTCTGTATCATGAGCTTTCATAGTGCACGAATGGCACTAATGACTCACCAATGTCCTGGCGTGCGGCTGCCCGGTGCCCATTCTGAGCTGGGTTTGTTGGTGGCGGGGTGGCCAACATGTCTTCTGAGCCCACAGTTAGTATCGGGCAGGTTGAATGAGGCAAGCTGCAAACCGTCAAACTCGCCTCTTCCTGCACCCTGCTGTGTCTGTGGTCGAAAAGGTTGATTTTGAAGGACCGAGGGACGTCCTCCTAGCATACCAGGGCCCTGCTGTGTCACAGGAGGGGTCAGAAGGCTGTTATGGAGTTGCTAAATTGCCGAATTAACAGTCGACAGTCATATATAGAGAGTGAATGCCACTCACCTGGAATACGTGAGACGCCTCTAATGGAGCTCCAGTAGCAGTGGTCGGAGGTGCTGGGACAGCATTAGCTGAAAATAAAAAAGAAACAGACCAAGAAAAGGTACGTACCATCTCGTTGTGTCTCCGTATCTCGGGCTGCACGTTCCCGAGCTCGTCTCGCCTTCTGAGCCAAAGAAGCCTTCGTGGGTGCAGGATTCTCGAGTGCGTTTTCTTTCTCTGCACGTTTGCGGTCTCGGTACGCTCTAGCCTCTTTGCCGCAATGCGGCTGCACTCGGTGTTGGTCTCGTAGTCTCACCAGGAGTTTGCTGTGTCATGGTTATTTTTCGACGTCGTGGGCTTCCTTCATTGTCTAGCTGGGCAGCATATGCATCACGTATATCCTGTCGCCTTTGCTGTTGACGGCGTTGGGGAGTGTTCGGAGGAGTGTCCATATATATATAAGTCGGTGTTCGAGTTCGGATACAAATGTGCGTTATGTTTGCCACTATTTACTTTTGCCTTCCCATTTGTAGTATAGATGGCCTCGTTATCATTGTATTGTTGTACCTACAGTGTACTTTAAGACCTACCTCATCAGAATTGGATTTAATATGGATCTTGGAATAAATGACGTTACGATAAGAATTCCGCTAGGCTTAAAATAGATAGCGGGCCCTGCCGCGCAGCGAGCTACACAGTTTATTTCCTGGACACTGGATTTGCTTGGGCCGCGAATTTGCATTTTTCTAGGATCGCATCATATTGTCGGCAAGTCCCGGCTCGGGCGGGAATCGTGTGTGGCTCTCGATCGATTACGCCATTGATCGCACCTTATGAATCATCCATGCCTGTATCTATCTGTATGCGCATGGCCACAACCGCCACCACGGCGTCGGCGTCCCAGCGCCAGGACACCGACGACGTCCTCGCCTCCACCACCATCTCCTCCTTGTCCCCGCGCGCAAAATTCGTCAACTGGGGGCTCACCCACCACTGCCACCCCCTTGCCACATTCGAGCCGGAGAATGAAGAGCAATGCGAGGTCGTGCTCGCCTTTGCACGGCGGGAGGGCCGCTGCTCGCGTTCCACGTGGTGCCGTTCTTCCGCTTCGTCGGGCGCTACATCCTCTGCGTCAACATCCTCACGGGCTGCTTCGTCGCGTGGCTCTCCAGCTGGGATGTCGCCCTCGTCGACGACGGCCCCGCTATATTCAACTTCGAGTGTCGTGTGCGTTCTTCCTTCTCCCTCCCTCTCTCCCTCCCCTCCTATTTCCATCCAATCCGTCTTGCTAACGCATCCCCGAACGCACGCACAGTACCCCCAACATACAACCGAATGGGCCGGCCCCTTCGCCTCTGCGCCCGCTGTCCTGCGTGTCCTGCGCGCCTGGATGGACGCGGAGGCGGTCGACCCAAACGGCCTCCGCCCGCACTTCCCGTTCGAGATACGGTTCTCCGCGCCGGACGGCGTGTGGTTGAGTCCCAATCATGGACAGGAGACGTGTTGGATTGGGATCGCGCAGTATAACTGCGTCTTCTTTCCAGCTGTCTGTTGTTCTCGTCATTGGCCAATATGATGTACGTTCTCAAAGACCAGCTTCGCTTCAGCCGATGCTTGTTCAAACAGTCTATTCACTTTAGAGTACGTCTCTTTCTCCTACTGCAGACTCATTTGTTTAATCGTTTCTCCCAGACTGATGCAGTGAGCCGCTTTTTCTCCAAATCATCATCGCTCTGTGTCTAATGGTCAAATTCAGAGTCCACCAATATTTCATCACATACCCCAGAGGTAAAGAGACTAGGATCCGTCTCGAGTTTTCCGTGTCTGATCTAGTTCATCCAGATGGGTGGTTCAAAAAGATGTCCGTCCTAGTCGCTCTGAGAGTGACATTTTTGGCTTGCAAAAGTGGCTTGTGCCCGCGCGGAATGGCTTGTTTCGGGCGGGGGCGTGGATTTGGGTGGGATCACCCGCCCACGCCCGGCCGATCGGCTTGCAAGCCATTTTGATGGCTTGGCAAGCCATTCCGCCAACTTCGTCCCAGCCAAAAAACAACAGTGGCTTGTCCACATTACCCGCCGATTTCGCCGCAACTAGCATATCTGACCCTCCCAGCAGCATTACCCGAGGCATTCCCCGACGCGGGAGCAATTTAATTCCGACATTATGTGGCACAACAGCGAATATACACTATGCAGTGCAACAATGACCAGCACAAAGGTCATACACATCCAAATTATGTTGGCTTGTGATGCTCCACAGTTTCGTATGATATCTCAGCTCATGATTGTGTTGAAAGAGGTAAGAGAATGGACAAACTTGAAGCCATGCGTAGTCTCCTTTCTCCCAAGTCAGCCCGAATTTCCATTCTTTTTCAAATTTGACACAAACAAATGTCTCCAGGGATTCTGTGGGTAAAAACAACGATGGCAAGTGCTCATTGATGATATATCCCGAGATTGTGCAAGCACCAGCTACCGCGATTAAGTAAACTGGTTCGACCATCGATCACATTACTACATGCCTACTACGCAACACTTTTCTACGGCAAATTCCATGTATTACATGGAATGCACCTTCTTATGTGAAATCCATGTGTGTAAGCAGAGCTTCGGCTCATAATACATCATGGAGCACAACTTTCGACTCATGGCGAGGGGATGGCCAGCATGTTTTGTTTCCGGCCCACCAAATGGCACGCACAAATATGGCACGAAGAGATCATCGAAACATATTCTCCTTCACCTTCATTTTAGTCCATCCTTCCTTGTCATGCCTTGAAAGTTGAATAGAATGGAAGTTGTGTTTGAAAATCAATTCATTTTGAAACGGTTTGTGGCTGTCCAGTGCGATATTCACTACTAGGCCTCATGTTCAGGCCTTTCCGTCGTGTTAAAGACGTCTTGTGTGAATTTTTGGCTCGGGTGTGTTGAGCCGCCAGGTGTGGGCCGAATGGCTTGTGCACGTGACACAAGCCGGCCAAATGGCTTGCGCAAATATCTCAGGAATGCTTGATGAATTCATTGTGAGCCAGCTAAAAAATGGAGAATTTCAGTCCAAGGTACATTGTGTATGTTTGTGTGTGGAGAAACCCAGCACAATGGTTGAAATTAATTTCATGGGCACCGCCACCGAGCAGAATGGCTTGTGTCCGGCGTGCGGAAAGACACAGTAACGATTTACCAATTTAGGCTCTACATAATTTTGCCAAACCTTTTTTGATTTCCAGCAGGATAAAGATCACCGGCTGCATTGCAAAGCAAATTCAATGAGCGAGTGATATCCAACACCATTCATCGCGATGGGAATTTGTGGTTTGGCGGAGGTGGCTCGCTATATGCGGGCGTTGGCGTGAGCGTGATGGCTTGTACACATACAACTTTTTCTGGTCTGGCGTGGAAGGGAGTGATAATAGAATGTTGAATTTTGTTGAGGCCAGGGATCTAGGAATTGAACATCCAATCACTTCGGTGATGTGACTTGGGCGTGTGCATGGCGTGGGCATGGGTGTGTCGTCGTTATTTGTAGTAATAACTCGAATAAGTTTAAGGAGATCACTGGGTGAGTGCGCCGTCGGATAATGCCGATGGCGACATTCCTTACTTTCTTGGGTCTAGACAATGGGTCTTAACTGTATCAGGCGATTATATATGCTAGAAACAATGCCATAAGATATGGCAGATGAGCGAAATTGAATTATGAGGTTCAACAGCGGCGGCAATCCATCACGGCGGCGAGGATGGTCGGAATGTTCAGAACATAGTAGGGAAAGAAACAAACAATGGCGGCTCACCAATAGTCTGTAATGGACGAAATCCCTACAGTGAGAATTTTTAGTGTAGCCGAGGACAAGCCAAGCCATATCACAAGCCACGCCGTACACGCCCGCCCCACCCAATTCAAACTCCGCTAAGGGGCGCAAGCCATTCGGCCAAGCCATTCCGTAAAGTCTGCTAGTCGCTCTCTCGAGCGATTTCGCGACAGTCTTCATCTGCTTGTCGGCCAACTACTTGTACCTAGTGACGGTGCGTAGATCATTCATTCCCATGTGCCTAATGTCGCGATATTTTCTCTCTCTCTTCCAGTTCTACCGCCAGGCAACTTCGATAGGAACTCAGGTAAGCTCACATCCTCATCCCGATCCCACAGCTAACATATCTTGCGCAGTCGTACCTTCTTCCCAGTATGTTAGTTACATGTGTCGACGATACATAGTTCCTTACCCAGTCCCAGACCATTGTGTTGCAGTCTACGCCGTCAGTACCTCCATTAGCTCGGGGGTTATCCAGTTCTGGCTCGCTCGCATGGTCTTCAAATTGTATGTCCGCCACTTTCGGGACGTTGCTTGCACTTACTAACTTTGCCTTCAGCAAAAAACAATGGATTTGGATCCCGGCCATTATGGTCTTCATCTTCGCCGGCCTGACTGGGGCCGCTGCTACCGCGGGCCTCCTCGTCATCGATTCGTCGTCCGCGGCGCACGGACACCTCGTCAAGTAGGCGCTTCCTCAAATGGCGGTTGAATTATTTCTGACAGAAGGGGTTGAAGAGGGGTTATCCTTTGACTGAGTGGATGTGTCGGCGCCGACGCTGTGATCACCGCCGTTCTGCTCATTAAATTCCACACCATCCTCGGTCACCAAAAGGTACGCTTGCGTCTTCTGATATCCGCGTGTTGCTCATGTAGTCAGCTTAATCCGGCGCCGTCCGGAATGGCTCTATCACCACAGCCATGACGTGCGTAGTAAACTTGCGTTCTTTCTGGCCACATAGATTTATGATTCGTGCAGTATCATCACGCTCGTCATCTTCACCCTTTAGGCTTCAACCCCAGAAGCATTGTACGTTTTTCTAACCTTTTCGGCTCACTCAATACTAATGTGTCCCGGGATACGGTTGTGACACTGCAAACGAGGGAGAAGCCGTATGATAATGGGTTCTGATTTGGGCGGGGAGGGGCTTGATTTCTAAGATTGAGAATAGGTATTCGATCATAGATTCGCTTTGTCGCATATAAACAGGATTTATTTGCGAACCCCGCTTTGCATGGATCGTTTCTGGCCCGAGTTGAAACAGCATTGACACGCGTCTCCCACTCGATGTTTTCTCAACGGCTCTGTCTATATCAATATTCGTTGTTCATCGGGACGTTGGGACTTGCAATGATGTATCTCCGATTGCTCACAATCCCCTAGACTTGAGCTTTGTGGTAAATTGAACCTAACCTAAAAAGAATTCCGTGCTTCCGCTGTCTTGGGGCTGAAACCATGTGCCTACCTTGCTTCCCGTCTTTCGTGAGTTTCGAGTATACAAATTATTGAACAATGTTCTGATGTTGATTTAGTGACGAGGATGTTCAGGTTATCGAGGGGCGATACATGCTTTATCTCGGATTACCCAGTGGCCCAACGGAGCAAAAGCTGCCGTAGAAGCAAAGACCCTCCACCGCGTCGTGGAACTGCTTGCCTCTCCGAATTATATGATCCGACAACGCACATGCAAGATGCTGGAAAATTTAGCATCTCATGAATCGACAGCCGTGGCTGTTCTAGCCTTGAAACCTTCCGTGCGGCTCGTATTTCTTCCACGGTAGGTTCCTAATGAGACTTAAATGCCTACTTCGTATGCATCGTCCGACGTCTTCCATCTAGGACCGTCGCACACTTTTGTCTGAGTGGAGGATCATTTGCAGCCAGTGCACAAGGATTCTTTAATGATAGTCCCGGCCTCATAATATCAATTGCTGCACAGCCTCGTCATTGCAAAGCTGTTCGGACGAACACCTCTCACAGCCTTGGTTTAAATTTAGAGTGCATAACAGCCTTCGACATCTGGGCGCCTAAATCGCTGCTCTTTCCCCGACCTCCATGGCCGACAACCCACAATACCCTGAAGGTCCCTCCTCTGAATCCCTGGCCAGCTCAGACTCCGGCCCCTCTCTGTGACTTGTTCTCCCTTTCTATCGAGTGTGATCTCTCTAAAGAATTCCAGGTCCTTCAGCGGCTTCATTACGAATTCTCGGAACTTTACCATCACGGGAGGCCAATTCACGAATGTCGTGAATTGTGCTCCCGCTGTACCTTCAGGTGATGGGTCCATATTGAATCTAGGATATCTCCTTATACGCTCTACCACTCAGACTTCCGAGCGATCCCGTTAGGGGACTTGGATTTACGTCATGAGATCCGTTTGGAGGAATCTGGGGAAGTGACCTGGCAACATGGAGCATGCCCTGCCAGGAGAATTTACACTGCCCGCATCGAGGGAAAGCAGTCGGACATGACTGTGGCCGTGTACCAGGGTAAAAACGCAGAGGAGGTACGCCTGTTATTTTACGGACATTGGATATTCTGACTTGAAGTAACGAACTTCGCGAAGAAGTGGAGACGCGAACTCGCGAATTATTCGGGACTTCGGTTAGTTTCATCCACGTACCTCTGATTAACGTTACATGTACAGACAGGCATCCGAACATCGTCCAGCTTTATGGCACAGCCAATTCAGGCGGCCTGTATGCCATGATTTTCCACGACGGTTCGTCATCGTTGGTCGTGGTCGCTATCGCTGAACTTGTTTGTAATTAGATCTGGTACCTTTCGACCAATTTTTAGGAGAATACCGGCATTCAGTACTATCCACTGTATACCTTTACGCGCAGTTTGTATGTGCCTAATAATATTGCATTACCCCAGGTACTGAATTTCTGTAGATCACAGAATTCGATGTATGCAGGTTGAAAGTGCTGACCAAGTTCAGCTGATTCATGTCCGTCGTAGGGTGCCGCCGAATATGTTCGGCCTCTCTTGGGAAAATCCTAC
Organism: Mycena epipterygia; assembly: GCA_029281465.1. Lineage (NCBI taxonomy): Eukaryota > Fungi > Basidiomycota > Agaricomycetes > Agaricales > Mycenaceae > Mycena > Mycena epipterygia. The sequence goes on along the minus strand of JARJCQ010000079.1, from coordinate 231,710 downwards.
TCGGCATGTTTGACATCTTCCGTGACTTCCGGGCCTCTTACCTGTCGCAGCTGCGTTATCAATCCATATCTTGGATACGTCGTTCAACAGGTCGGCTCTGCCTTGAGATTGCAGCCGATTTCTCCGACTACTTCATCCCCTACATGTCAACGGGCAGCTCGCACAGCATTGTGACTATGATATGAGTACTGTCGTGTGGACCTGTGAGTGGAATATCAATGTTCTGAGGAGCAGACATGGTATAGACCTTGCCTGGATTGAGGCATAGTCAGTTGGGTATACACATGGCCATCTTACAACGGAGAAAGCACGTCTGAATCAAGGGATCACGGTGTTGATGGCGGTTTGAATATCTCAACCTATCCGAGTCCGTGCTGATCTTCATGATAACATCCATGAAGCTCTCAAAATATTCTAGGACTCGTTCTGAGAAAATGAGAATATTGGTTGCATTTTTATGGAATTTTCTGTTTGACCTTTTTTGGGGGCGGGGGGTCAAGTTTATATAGGGCGGGGTTGATTTTGTTCAGGGCAGGCACATGTTTGTTTAGGCCGGGCTCGGCTTTGTTCGGAGCGGTCCGGTCCGGCCCAAAATAAAAATGCCCCATGGTCGTTTATAGGGCAGAGGCCATCAAAACCCTCCTTATATATAGGGCGGGGGTCGACTTTCTAGGGCACGTATTAAATGTACATCCGGACCGCCATAAATATACTGTACCGTGCACTACAAAAATGTCATTCGAACCGCAGAAAAAAGGGCGAATATTATTCCTGCGCGAATATCACAAGTAGCGCCCGTACCTCTCAGAGCCACGTCAATTGCCGGGCATGTGGGGCTTGTGAGAAAATTCACTGTACAAAACTCCCTGTGGAGCCAATGTAGTCCTGCAGTGATCGTATTCTCGGCCATTTTGTACACTGCGTAGATAAGAAAAATTTCCAGTAAGGACGATTGATGTTGGATAAGGGTCCGCAGTGGAGGGCAGAGGGGGCACATACACAAGCTTGTAGTAGATTATGAATTACAAGAAGAAGGTCGAGAGAAGCACCCTGGCCCTCGGGCTTGGAGCGTACAAGGTTTCTCAGGAGTAGGCTAGTTTCCGCCTGCATCACGTGATCTTTGCTCTTTTTTAGATTGGCGCTGCCTGAGCTGAGCCGCCCGGCTACACAATTGCTGTGCCGATTTCTATTTTGATTCTCCCAGAGCGCCCAGATGAGGCGAGTAAATGAGTCCTCTCAAAATGTGCATACAGGCCACAGGAAAGTCTGCGAAAAGGACTGATGTTACTTTGCAGAACATAAATCAACACCTACTTGTAAGCCTCAAGCTTCAAGGAGTATTAATTGGGAATGTCGGGCTGGCTCAAAATTCACAGCACGACATTGCCTGTAGGGAAACTTCCAATGCTATCAATGTCGCCCTGTGATCATAGTATTCTTGGCCATTTCTTAGACTGTAGGTAAGGAAAATATCCCGTATGACTCGGACTGGATAAAGCGGGTAAGACCGGCGAGCGGCAAGGCCCGCTACCGGTTGTGGTGTCAAGCATTAAATTAAATTCAGTGTACTATAAACTGAACAGTGTGGAAATAGCGACAAGAATAGCAAAGAATGTGTTATTGGAGAGGCTAATGGACTAAGGCGATATCAAAGGAGACGGGAATAGTGAATCAGAGTACGTGATAAAGAAAATTGCAGCGAACAACGAACTGCTCAATTTTTACGAGATTTTTTAGTGGGAGAGACTGAATTGAACGTGTTGAATGCGGAGTCCACATCACTGTCACACTCAGTGCGGCCGCACTTCCGAGGGGTGTTCCCGCTCGACGAGGGGGAAGCTCTGGGATGGCTTGCGTCGGGGGCTCTCCACAGCCCTTGTCACGGTCGAGTATCTTAAGGTGTTACTCATAAATGTGATAAATCTGCTCATCTGGAGTAATCAGTGCGCGTTTCTTTATCTCGTTGGGATTCAAGGCCCCTTCAACTCAAATCAGCATATGACAATGCAATGATCTGCATCAATTTCTGACCCAGCGAGCAACTTAACAACCGGTTGTAAACATCCACTGGGTTAATTGTAACATAAAAACTTGGAAGCCCCTTCTCAGCCATCAGGCTTTATGTTTTAGGGATGAATGACAAGTGCAACAAAGAGATAGGATGGGAGGGTCTCCATTCGAGGGGAAAGAAACGCCGTCAGGATCCACCAGAATATCACGAAGAACACCTTCATCGAAGGACATTGGGGGAGGAGTACATTCGGGGTGAAGCCATTTGTAACGGTCGAGAACATGCTCCTCGTTCGTTGTCAAATCCGGTCGCTTGAGGATCTCTACGTCAAATTCGGACAGGGACAAGGAGCAGTGAGAGCACAAAAGAACGGCCTCAGCACATGTGTCGAAGAAAAGGTAGGTCCTGTCGGGGACCGAGGTCGTGTCCAGGTCGTGCCGGCAGCGGCGCCAAGTCGTGCAGCAAAAATAGGATGGCAGCTGAAAAATAATCAAGGCAGGTGTAGATCAATAAGAAGTGAGAGTAAAGAGGAAAACTTAGCTCAAATCAGCTCAAACGAGAGTGGATTCGCGTGCAGGTGCTCAGAAGCGTGGTGTATACGTGGTGGACCGTGGTGCGAAGACAAAAGGGAATGATCCGTGATCTACCAACAAATAAATATCAAAAGGATATGAATAAGAGTCCATAGGGAGAGCACGCCCCCCCGCAAGACGTTGACATGTGGTTGCCCAAGCCACAGTCGGCTCGATCCCCGGCGTAGTCCGAGAAGGCCAAAGACTTGGATCCAACTCGTTGAGTTGGTAGTACGTAGTGAGAAAACAGTGTCTGTGTGGTATACGAGGTAAGTGAGCATAAGAATATGAAGAACAGTTCAAAAACACTATAACGAGATATTTCCGCAACAAACGAAGACGTGGCAATCGTGTGTGAAAGGAATTGGTTTGCAAGCGAAATGCGTGATATCTTCATTGTGCAGATGTAAATAGAATCTGAGAGGAAAACAGTGGATATAATGTCAGTAGAGGTAAAATGAGCATGGAGGAGTGATTGGAAGAACAAAGCGAAAATTGACTGGGGTGTGCTGGAATATTTGGTTGGCATGTGCACTCGACCCGAAGCCGGCAGGCGACGAGGGAGGCAAGTCGCACTGCCACACATGACACAGAGGTAAAGGTAGCCGGGGCTTCAGAAGATGTCTGCTCTCGGAAAAGGTTGATTAATTTATCTTTTAACCTTCAGGGACAATCTGTGGCCAAGAAGCTCGCACATCCCGCATTTCAGTGTCGAAACGGTTCTGTGGATCATCGTTGTCCTACTGAGCACGCTCAACACGTTTCCCATTCCGTAAAATATTGATGTAGGTCTTCAGCTTTTATGCAGGTCGCTGAACGAATTAGAATTATGGAATGTTGAGTGCATATAACAGGCGACGCAAAGGTACCACAGTCAAATCACTTCCATTGAGGGCACTTAGAACATGTACTTGGAGGTCAAGATCGATCAGATTAACTCGCCATTCGTTGCAAACTTCAGCACAATTCGGAACGGGGCCGGGGCTCTGAGTGTCCGAGGTAGAAGATCCAGTGCATCGACCAGAAACAATGTGCTCTGTTATCTTCAACCATAAAGCATCCATGTTAACCCCAGGTGCGACAGGGATTTGGTGCAGAGCAGCTATGGAAAGGAGCAAGGATCGGTGATGACTCTCAAAGGACTTGAAGAAATCAGCCACGGATACTGAAGATGAACAATTTGTGTCAGAAGATATCCCGTGTAGAACTTTATGTATAGAGGCACGTGCGCGCGCGTGTACCGGGTACAGAGATGTTCAAAGCCGCAGCAACGTGCAAAAGTTGTTCCGTCGGCATTGTTCTTGCACTCAGCAGTAAGCACTACATCCAGCACAGTTTGAGAAATATCTGCAGCAGATGCAAAATCTTGAGAGATGGATCGGCAGATTGCACGCTGAGGCCTGGGTCTAACCACACAATCATTCTCATAGTCGGCGCAAACACCAGAGATAATATGGTGCAACTACATGACGGCACTCAATTAAACTTATATCATTATGGGGTATAGCATGGAGCTCGAGAGCAGTTTTTATTGTGCGTAAATTTGAATTGAATATAGTTATGCGCGAGTGTGTTACATGATGACCAAGGAATATATTGCGGAGGATATTCACAGAGGTAACCGGATTGCGAGAACGGATAGGGAGCATCTCTCTGGACGTGGACGCCCCGGAAGCAAGCCCTCGATCTGTGAATGTGGGTGAGACACCGACAAAAGAAGCACGAAATATTGAATACATATCCGAATCGAACCAAGCTATCGAAGGGGTAGTAGCAGGTCCAAGAGAGGCTTTAAATGTCAGAGCATAAGAAGCGTAACAGGGAGGGGAAGGATATACCTTGCGATGGGCACTCCAGGTTGAGCACACTGGAGGACAGGTGCAAGGAAGCACGGGGGAGCGTGGCTTGACATAGCTGCAACCAGTCATGCCCGAGGACTAAATCAAAGGGAAGGGAGGCAGAGATAGCGAGTTGCACATCCAAGGACCAGACACAGTCGGCGGAGTCGCGATAGGGAAGAAACAAACAACCACATAGAACAGAATTGTTAGGACGAAGGCCAGAAGTCAAGACCCAGTCCAGAGGCAAGACAGAGCTTTCGAGATTATGGTCAGGGGCTGTGGAAAGGGGGAGGTCGCAGAGGGATGGGGGTCGAGGCATGGCGTGGAGCAGAGCAAGAGCCGAGCAAAGAGCAAAAAATTGCCACGTCGAAACGGCCCCACGGATTTAGGGCAACGCCAAGCCGATGATCGGACTCGGCACGGTGATGACAGACTAGGAATGACAATACCGCAGCAGATTTGGCGGAGAGCAAATCAAAAAATAATGAGCAAAATGTGATGGTCTGCGAGTCCTGAAAATCAGGCGCTATAAGACCCGTACCTAAAGGTAGCGGGAATGAATTCGGGGGAGAGGGCGCATACACAAACTTGTAGTTGATTATGAATCACGACAAGAAGTTTCGTAAGAGACCCCCACCCATACTGATACTGGTCTATAGCGAGCGAGGCTCCTCAGGATTTCACAGGTCCTAAATTGCACATCGCGATTGCCAAACTCCATGAGGTCCGAAACATGGTCCAGGATTCTTGTGTTGATCATAGCTGTGACGCCGGCCGTGGATTGGTTAATGTTCCGGAGAGCGAGGACCGTGTTGTTACGAACACGAGAATCAGTGTCCCTGGTTTGAGTGAGTACGACTTGACATGTATGTTCCAACTGATGACACACTGTAAGAGCGACACCAGGCGCACGCAGGGGTTTACCGCCAAGACAGCCTCCTCCATAGACTCATGCTTCGCTAAATTTGCCAGCATCCCCGCCGCACATTCCCGGACCCTCATACCGGGCGATTCAAGAAGTTCCATGATGAATTCCAGAACCCTCGCGTCGACGGCAGATTGTGCTCCGACGGGCCAAAGGGAAATTTTATGCAGGGCGTGAGTTGCCTCCTCAACAACCTCGATATTCTGGTCCCTAGTCAAAGTCAGGGCTCAGGACAGTTGAAAATAACCAAGAGGTGCTACACACCGCAAGAGCGATACAAGGCGCACGCAAGGTTTGATCGCCAAGACGGCCTGCACGACGGACTCATGCAACGCCAAATTACGCAGCATCGCCGCCGCACATTTACGGACCGCCGTATTGGATGATTCAAGAAGTTCCATGGCGAATTCCAAAGCGTTAGCCTCAAATGCAGCTTGTGCTCCGTCGGGCCAACGGGAAATGCTCCAGAGTGCGCGAACTGCCTCTTCAATCACCTTGATATTTCCATCCCTAGCTAATTTTAGAACCTTGTTAAAGGACAAGGAGTGGGACATACCGCAAGAGCGATACCAGCTGCACACAGGGTTTTATTGCCAAGACGGCCAGTACCACGGAGTCATGCAACGCTAAATTCGCCAGCATCCCCGCAGCAAATTGCCGGACCCTCGCATTCAGTGATTCAACAAGGGCCATCGCGGATTCCAGAGCGTTAGCCTCAACTGCCGCTTGTGCTCCATCGGGCCAACGGCAAATGCTCCACAGTGCGCGAATAACCTCGATATTTCCATCCCTAGTTAATTTCAGAAAGTTGTTAAAAGGCAAAGGGTGAGACACACCGCAAGAGCGATACGAGGCGCACACAGGGTTTGATCGACAAGACGGCCTGCACCACTGACTCATGCAACGTTAAATTCGCCAGCATCCCTGCCGTCCACCGCCGGACCCATGAATTGGGTGACTCAAGAAGATCCATCGCCAATTCCAGAGCGTTAGCCTCAACTGCAGCTTGTGCTCCATCGGGCCAACGGGAAATGCTCCAGAGTGCGCGAGCTGCCTCTTCAATCACCTCGATATTTCCATCCCTAGTTAATTTTAGAACCTTGTTAAACGGCAAGGGGGTGAGACACACCGCAAGAGCAATACCAGCTGCACACAGTGTTTTATCGCCAAGCCGGCCAGCACCACGGAGTCATGCAACGCTAAATTAGCCAGGATCCCCGCCGCACATTCCCGGACCCTCGCATTCAGTGATTCAAAAAGGCCCATCGAGGATTCCAGAACATTAACTTGAACTACCGCGTGTGCTCCGTCGGGCCACCGGGAGAGATTAAACAGTGCGCGAATGGCTTGTTCAATAACCTCGATATTTCCATCCCTAGTTAATGTCAGAACCTTGTTTAAGAAGCAAGAGTTCAGACTCACCGCAAAAGCGATACCAGCCGCACACAGGGTTTTATCGCCAACACGGCCTGCACCACCCACTTATTCAACGCTAAATTAGCCAGGATCCCCGCCGCATATTCCCGGACCCTCGCATTCAGTGATTCAAGAAGCTCCATCGCGAATTCCAGAGCGTTAACCTCCACCGCAGCGTGTGCTCCGTCGGGCCACCAGGAGAGATTAAACAGTGCGTGAGTGGCCTGCTCAATAACCTCGATATTTCCATCCCTAGTTAATGTCAGAACCTTGTTTAAGAAACAAGAGTTCAGACACACCGCAAAAGCGATACGAGCCGCACACAGGGTTTTATTGCCAACACAGCCTGCACCACCCACTTATTCAACGCTAAATTAGCCAGGATCCCCACCGCACATTCCCTGACTCTCGCGTTCAGTGATTCAAGAAGCTCCATCGCACATTCCAGAGCGTTAGCCTCAACTGCAGCTTGTGCTCCATCGGGCCAACGGGAAATGCTCCACAGTGCGCGAGCTGCCTCCTCAATCACCTCGATATTTCCATCCCTAGTGAATTTTAGAACCTTGTTAAAAGGCAAGGGATGAGACACACCGCAAGAGCGATACGAGGCGCACACAGGGTCTCATCGTCAAGACGGCCAGCACCGCGGAGTCATGCTTCGCTAAATTCGCCAGCATCCCCGCTGAACATTCCCGGACCCTTGCATTCAGTGATCCAAGAAGGGCCATCGTGGATTCCAGAACGTTAGTCTGAACTACAGTGTGTGCTCCGTCGGGCCACCATGAGAGGTTGAACAGTGCGCGAGTGGACTGTTCAATAACCTCGATATTTCCATCCCTAGTTAATGTCAGAACCTTGTTTAAGAAGCAAGAGTTCAGACACACTGCAAAAGGGATACAAGCCGCACACAGGGTTTTATCGCCAACACGGCCTGCACCACCCACTTATTCAACGCTAAATTAGCCAGCATCGCCGCCGCACATTCCCGGACCCTCGCATTCAGTGATCCAAGAAGGGCCATCGCGGATTCCAGAACGTTAGCCTGAACTACAGCGTGTGCTCCGTCGGGCCACCAGGAGAGATTAAACAGTGCGCGAGTGGCCTGCTCAATAACCTCGATATTTCCATCCCTAGTTAAATGTCAGAAGTTTGTTTAAGAAGCAAGAGTCCAGACACACCGCAAGAGCGATACGAGGTGCACACAGGGTTTGATCGCCAAGACGGCCTGCACCACGGACTTACGCAACGCTAAATTAGCCAGGATCCCGGCGGCCTGTTGTTGGACCCTCTCTTTCGGTGATTCAAGAAGCTCCATGGAGGCTTCCAGGATGTCTGCCTCGACGGCAGCCTGTGCTCCTTCTGGCCACCGTGTAATGTTATTCAGTGCATATGCTGCCTGCAGAATAACGAACATATTTCGATCCCTATTTCATTGTCAGAATGTGATTCTCAACAAAAAAAAATGGATGCCTACCGCAAGAGGGCCACCAGTCGCAAACATGGTTTCAAGGCGAAGACAGCGAGCGCCATAGACTCATCGGCCGCCAAATTTCCCACCACCTTGGCTGCCTCTTCCCGGACCCGCGGGTTGGGTGATTCAAGAAGCTCCATGGCTGATTTTAGAACATTCGCCTCCACCGCAGCGTGTGCTCCTTCCGGCCAACGGGCAATCTGAGAGAGTGCATATGCTGCCTCTGCGATAACCAAAACATCTTGATCCCTAGTTCATTGTCAGAACCTGGTTCAACAAAAAATGGATACCTGCCGTAAGAGGGCCACCAGTCGCAAACAGGGATTTAAGGCCAAGACCGCCACCGCAGTAGATTGTTGCATAGACAGCTCTGCCACGATCCAGCACGTCTCGCTCCGGGTCCGGGAGACTGGCGATTCGAGTAATATAGTGAGCTGATCTAATGCACTTGAATTGACTATAGCGTGTGCGTCTTCTTGGGACCGGGATGTTCTAATACGAAACTCGCGCAGAATCATCGTCTTTGTCCTCTGCATGACATATTGAAACCTACACAACAAGTCAGCAAGCACCACTTCAACTAAGTCGAGTCCCATACGCGAGGTAGCTTTCGTAAATCTGCATTGTCTCCTCTGAAAGAGGGGTATCCCGATTCTTCTTTATCAAATCTAACACCGCCCGGTGATACAAAAGCCTCATCAACGGCTTCGAGGCTGCGTGGAGGTTGATCGTGGGTCCTGCCAGAAGTGGGTTGCTGTCCGACCACCAGCTGAGCACACTGTCGAGCGTGTGCTGGCGAGTCAGTGAAGGCATGGAGGATGGAGGATGGAGACGAAGGACGGGCAGGGGCGGTATACAATCTTTGCACCGCAAATTGGCACTGCAGTCACGGGTTCGAGTTATTTTTTGCTGCGCAAGTTACGCCCACCGTCGGATCTCACCTACAGCATCATGTTCTCGTGTTGATGCCTCCAGACTGTTTCTGACCGCGGTGGAAACTTGTTGGCCTATTTTCATTTGCTTCCGGCAGATGGACGATGCGCTGTTGCGCGGTAGCGATAGTACCGGGCCGTGCGGTTGAATAGGCGCTCGTGACACAAAGACTCGGCCCTCCTAGAGCTCTATACCGTGGCGTGGAATCGAAGGCTCTCATCAAGCTGTCATCGCTGTATCTCGTTACGTTTGACTCTTGATCTGGGTCCCGTTGCACAACGCAGACCAGCTTGGGTCTTCCACACGACGTTCACTCTCATCAAACTGTCATCGATGAATCTCGTTACGATTGAACCTTGATCTAGATCTGGGTCCGGTTGCACAACGCAGACCAGCTTGGGTTCTCCGCACGACGTTCACTCTCATCAAACTGTCATCGCTGCATCGTTACGATTGACCCTTGATCTAGATCTGGGTCCGGTTGCACAACGCAGACCAGCTTGGGCCATCCAAACGTCGTTGGAGGCATCTCATAGGAAGGCATCTCTGACGAAGTTGATTGGGATATCTGCCAATTTATTCAAGTCCAGGGCTGATCAACAGGTAACGCATAGTACCTGCCAAATGTTCTTCATCCCATCTCTGGTCGTCTCCCTCTCGTCTTCTTTCCTTGGGTTCGAAAATCAGATCAAGATAAATGTGACTCCATCTATGGTTTGAATCGTTGGTTCCCACGCTGTGGGAATATCTCTGCCAGGCAACGACCACAGACCAAAGCAAAGGTGTGCTTTTTTTTACGCTCTTGAGGTTGATAATCTGCCGCTTTCTACATAGTTTCAGCCAGAAATATGTCTTGTGGGAAAGTTATTACGCCCAAGTAAGTAGAGGGTCGCACGATCAAACCTCATCGCCCTCGATATCAGGAACTATCTTGGCTAGGTATAAGATGCATCATCTGGACTCGAAGTTGGTCCCAGCCGTCGTCAAAATACTACAAGATGCGAGCATTTTACGCCGGGGCCGCACGTAGAGAGCGCACCGATGTCGCGCGGTTCCCGATTCCCGTCCTAGATCCCCTTGTCTGGCTGCGTTGGGATTCCATATTAAGAAAATGATGTGGATTGATGTTGACGTGAACGTACGGACGGGAACGGAAGTGCGCTGAAAATTAGTGCGCAGGACGACTTCGTACAAGGGGGTACTGATCGGTGATTGCCGGACCGGGGGGCGGTTGGTTGGTTCCCCCGCCAGCCCTTAATTTTTTTTCTGGGAGCCATTGATTTTTGGGTCCCAAATTGTGCCCCGAGCCATCTGCTATGTGGCAAGAGCCTCTAGAAAGTCTCATAATGGAGTGTGGCTCTCCATCTAGCCTAGATCGGCAAAGATGCCCCTATTTGGTATGGGCCAGACGCCACCGCATATCATGCACAAATATCCAATTTGCAAATACTGCGCGAAAATTTTGACGACGACAACGACAAAGCTACGGCCCCACGACTGCGTCTGCTAGCTTTGGGATGAATTCCGGGGGACAAGTGAGTGCAAATACTCATTAGCAATGTCGCTGACTATTCCTCAAGGGGATCCAAAGATTAGAAAAAATGATATCACGTCGAATTTTATTTTTTCAGAGGGTCGGAGGACCCACCCCACACACGTAAGCAAACACGTGCCATCAAATTGCCTTTTCGGGAGACCGCCTTGCCTCGAAATTTCGCAGCTCGCTGTGCCGTGCATGCTAGCATGCACGGGGAGCTTTGAAATTCATGGAGTATGTGTATGGATTGTTAAGGCATCCAGGTTAGGATAGATTTCCTCTGGAAGAAACCGGAGACAACCGGAGACATCAGCTATTAATAGTTCGATGGTGTACCTGTACGACCGTAGAGCACTCTGGGGACCATGACCTACAGAAATCAATTACCATGTCCCTGAATTCTTTGAAGGGTTAAATACTCAATACTGCAGCGAAAAAAAATTGTGCCCATGTTTTGTCTCCGCTGATCTGCATGAATATGTCTGCATTGGACCCAGTGAGCTTCTTGTGGCCATATTGAGCATAGTTTTGGTGACTATGAGTGGTTCTTGTTGTCACAGACCACTCGGCACCCAGCCTGGCCCTCTAGAATGAAAAAAAAAAGTTGCATACAAATTTTTTTTTTCAGAGGGTTGGCAGACCCCCCCCCACACCCCGTGTCGGCTATCCTTATCGTTGGACCCCCTTGCTATTTCTCAAGTTGTCTGCGGAAGAGGTCCTGGATTGGCAGAAAGACGTGCACATTCCAGGGAAGGCCACTTGCCCCAAATGCGGCAAGCTTTTCGGTTATGGCACCGCTGGAATAGCAAATCTCGAAAAACAACACTAGGGATCAGTCAACTGCGAGAGCGAGAGGAAGAAAGGGGACAAGCAGGCCGCTTTGAAAAAAGGAAATGGCTCCATGAAGTCGTGGTTAACAACGAAGGTCAAGGAAATTATACCTTCCACGGTGAAGCCCCCGGCTCTGGTACACGCAGACGGACCATCCTCGGCAACCCGACGCCCCCCCTCGGAGATCAGTTCCCCACATCATGCCATCCACATATCGTTGTCGTCGGTTACCACTCCCCGCGCAATCGAGCTCCTCAATCAGTTGCGAGCAAAGATCAAACTCCTACCTTCGACTGTACCCATCGCGGATCAAACCAACCCCCTCTCGGTGTTCTCTGAAGATTCAGCGGCGTATCTGTCCGAGACCATCCCCGCCAACGAGCTCTGGGAGCGCTTGAGTCAGGTTTTTCACGGCGCTTTTGGTTATGCCATGGGGCTGGATGAAAGGACGAAGATGATTCAGCACGGGATGTACGGTTTGGATGGTGCTTCGCGCTTCCTGATTATTTCGCCGGGTGTGGTGGTGGTAAGAAAGAGACCCGTGATCCCGGTGACCAAACCAAGACCAAACACTTCCCACGCGCACGGAAGTGACGAGCTTTCACAAGGATTTCATTCTTAAGCGAAGTAACGAAGTGACAAAGGTGAGGTATACTCGACACGTGACCCAAATTACCGATTCAACCATTCGACCACGGCCGAAATTTTGCGTGACAGACCTAAAAGAATTCGACCGTGGAATGAAAAATTTGGATTTTTCACGTCGCAGACGCAAACTCAGGTGTTTTGGGGGCTGCGTGACGGATTTTAGGCGACCAGCGGGGGTGTGGCGCGTGACCCGGCACCAATATTCGACACCGACCAAGGGGTGCGTGACGCGTGTCGGTCGAATTGATTGAAATTATACAGTACAATGTGCATAGTGGGTACCAGTTTCATATTTCTGTGTATCGCTCTGACTTGGTTCAAAATCTATAGTTGAAGAATTAGATTCAAACAACAGCAACGATGCGATGTTGACGCAGGATCCCAGTGTGCATAGTGGATACCAATTGTTATGTGTCTCATTCTGACTTGGTTCAAAATCTATAGTTGAGGAAGTGATTTTGAATGCCAGCGAAGATGGGGTCGCGACGCAAGGTACTCCGCAGCCTCAAAGGTTCAGAATCCTCGGGTGTCTCGGGTTAATTCTGGCACTCGTGGTGTCGTGGTCGTACCTGGTTGGTCACGTGGCCGTACATATACTCAGGTGTCGGCAGGGAGAAAGACCACTGACAGAAGGAGGACTTCATTACATTGTAGCCGAATTAGATCCGAGCCACCTCTTTTTGTACACGCGTTTCCACCAATAGTGCTGAGGATGCAAGAATGATCGAAACAAATTAGACAAGAAAACTGTGGTTTGATTCCATGGTTCAAGGTGGCCATGGCTATCAGGTGGATTGCGTACTCGTCAAGGAAGTCTTAGCACCAAGATTGAATGGGGAAGAGGGCCCATCGTTTCAATAACAATGGAGAAAATGTTAGCTGTGTTGCAATATACTCATGATCCTTCTTTCAATTTTATTGAGTTCGCTGTCAAGAATTCAGCCTAAAAAGTTCAAGGCAGCTCACAGCTCACTTATTCGATATGTGCGCCTCAATCACTTGAGATTGGGGTGTTGGTGATTTCTCCTGAGTAAGGGCTCAATGAAACCATCACACTTGGGCGGGCGTTCTATGTTCAAACCTTGAATTCAACCTCCGGCCAAGGATCGAATGAAGCAACGTCTATTGCTTTCAATCTCAAACATGCACGTAAAGTAGGCAACAGGGAGACCAAGTCAACTCAGAAAGGCGCTACAGTCGTTTTATCTGAATATATTTGGGGGTTCCAATCCATAAAAGTTGATACGTCATCTACTGATTGTTAGATGAGTCCGCGCCATCTTCGTCACTTCATTACTTCGCGTAGTGTTGGGAAACTTCGTCACTTTGATGGGAATTGGTGAAAGTTCGTCACTTTGATGGCTTTCTATGGAAGTTCGTGAGTTAGTATTCCGGGCTTGTCAAGCGCCGACTCCTCGGCACATCTGTTTTGGTTAGGTGGTTTTGGTTAGAGGTTGGGGGTTTGAGGTTACTGGTTAGTAGTTAGTGGTTAGTGGTTAGTGGTTATGGTTAGTGGTTAGTGTTAGGGTGAGGGATCTATATAAAAAAACACTCCCCGGCTTGTGTGAATGAACACTGATGGCCGGTGTTCCGAGGTCTTGAAGGTGCCGAGTTGAAGTGACGAGCTTTCACAGAAAGGAGGCAAAGTGACGAACTTTCTCAGATTCCCATCAAAGTGAGAAGTTTCGCGTACCTACGCGAAGTAACGAAGTGACGAAGGTGGCTACTACTCTTGCCAGACAACGTAGAATACTCCCACAGCTATACTGCGAGATGCCCACAAAGTTCAAACCACAACTAGTACTCATACAGGCTCACGCATCTCGTGGCGCAGCGCCCCTGGGTCTCATGGAACGACACACCCGGGCGTCCCCGGCGGTCGCTGGTCCACAGGCTCCGCCAAACCCGACGGCTGCGGCGGCGTCTGACGCTGCAAACCAAAGGTAAGTGGGGGCTTCAATGAGAACACACAAAAGCGCGTACAACTTCAACCTCTATTTCCTCTCGCACGGTGAGATCGAGGTCAGCGAAGACGTCGCCTCCGGCCCGGGCCTCCACGGCAGTATCGATGCCGTTCTGCATCGGAAGTGTAAGCCTCTGGCTGGTTAAATGATAATTATGTTACGCACCTCGTGGGATTTGGCGATGGCTCCCCAGGCACGCGGAACGGACGCTGCGCAAGCTGCGAGCAGGAGGGCTGATGAGCCATATATCGCCGAAATAAAGCGCATTTTGGATTGTGTTCGAGGCAGAAGAGGAGAGAGGACCACAAGCACAGCTTGGTGGTTTGAGGAAACATTGGTAGGCAGTGCAGGGCTTTATACGAATAATCGGACATGCCGTGTTTGGGAATTTCGTTCGTGATGGTTATGCTGATTCAAATCTGGTGTCACAGTGTCCCCGCTCTTGAGGCTGTTCAGGCATATATATATATATATATGACCTGGATTAGGCCTCTCCGAGGCGGTAGCTGAACCTTTAGGAATTTATAGCATTATCTCTATCATTTTTAACAAGCTAGGTAATAGAGGCCCGATACCAAATGGCGGTGAGGGATTTTTTCTTTAAAAATAAAGAAAATAAGTCGCAATAAAATTGCCCGAAAGTTGCCCACCATCAGCCTGCTATTCTAATACCACCATATCCCTTCCTCCCACTTCAACTGGGCATCCATCTCCCTTCAAAAGTTGGAGCTTATGCAATGATTTCAAAATTGTCTCGGTCCAGAGGATTCCGTAAAGATAATAAAATAGTCTCAGCTTCCCGATACCACTCCGCTGGTTCCCGGCGGAGTTGGCCTCGGATCAGGCGGCAATTCTTGCTGTTTTTGGTGTCTGCATCAACTCACTTCACTTTTGCACTCCCGTGCAAGCCAACAGCCTCAAACCTGCTTCCATTGAAAGAGGTGGTCTTAAGGTCGAGTTCAGGCTCTTAAATTTGGCCAAAATCTACAATCTTTGGGCCTGTCGGCGGCCAATTGGTTTTCTCGACATCTGCCGTGTTTCGTCAATTCCAGGACCAATTTTTGCAGAAGATCAAGTTCACTCAGTAGTGTACAATATGCCCAAGTACCTGCTATGAGCCAGTCGAACAGATTCATGAACTGGTGCACTGAATCTACCATGTACTATCTTCTGGGTAGCACAATACTATGTATTTTCAACCAGTGCTTACCTCAAAATTTTTGACATGAGGCACACCAGATTTTGATCCAGACAAGGTCACATTCTGTTGAAGTGTTGTCTCGGTGAATACCACCAAGTAAGCATGGTAATAATATTTCATGGCAATGTTATCTTTGTATTCTACCCTTTCTGTGGAGTCTACTGCGCTGCAGAGCTGTTAAAGAGTGCGATAGTTAGGGGCCGGGGGTTGGCGGCCTGAGATCACCGGAATTCAAATTTGGTATCGGACAAGTATCGGACGCCGCCATCACTATTGAGCCGTAATAGACACCAAAAAGGGATGGCTTGATCCGGCAGGGCACAGCAAATATACTGAAAAGATATTTGTAAAACATGGGGGCCTTAATTTCCTACTCCTTGAACAGCTGTAAATTAATTCATTTAAGTAAACTTCCTGCCCACCGCTTTGCTAATACAGTAAGGGACAATCAAAGACATCAACTCGGCTAGTGGCCGGAGTTTTGTTTCAATTAAAAAACTGACTTCAGATTCAGATTCAGCACCCTAAAATAAGCCTATATACCATTTTTCCGATTTTTTTGACGAGGGATTATGTTTGGCCAAAATTTTGGCCGGTCGGAACAAAATTGTGTGTACCCCTTTTGGCCTCCGGTGATCTACCTACTGCCTGCCGACGCTGCCGATGCTGCCGATGCATCCAAAGCTGCTGCGGCATGCTTGGAGGCTTGGCGATGGGCACTCTGATGTTTGACTGCCCATGCTGCAGCAGCCCCAGTGAGGCCATTCCGATAGGCATCCATCCATCTACATGTCAGATTGATAAAGTGCCAGATGATTTCTGCAGTACATGCATCCAGATACATGACAGCTGCCCGCTTTGCATCCTTGAATTTAGGCTTGTCCTCCTCTCAGAAGCAATATTTGACCCAACCCCAGTACTGGAGGAGATTTCAGCAGATGCCATGAATAAATCAAATTAAACATACCATCTCGATTGGTTCAATTCACAATGAAATTTGGGAGTGAAAATAATGTCATGGCTTCATCTCTTGACTAGTTCCTCAAGTATGGATACCTGGTTCTTGAAGTCATCTTGGTGGCTCAGCCAACAAGCCATGCAGCACTCTTCGGACTTTGGTCATGTGTGACACCTTGTGACTTTTGTATCCAGAATTTCTCCCGAACGGCTCATGAATTTTTCTTTCAAACTCAGTCAGAAGACGCTCCTGAATGAGAGCTTTAAAATGAGCCTACCTTCGTCCAGATTGAAGCAGAACTGGGGAAGTTGGCCAAATGTTGATACCTGTTTAACTTTTCATGTGATTTCTGGCCGAACGGCTCGTCAGAAAAATCTGAAAATATTTGGGAAAGGACTATTCAATGAGATCTATTGATTGCCAAAGTTTCGAAATTTTTGAAGAAAGTAAGTTTCAATTTGATGTCTTTGACTGTCCCCTACTGTACTCATACCAAGAAAGGTTTTGTCTGACCCTGGGTATGCAGGCCAACAAATACTGTGACAGACTGTGACTGAACTCCGATCCTTACCACGACTGACATACTTCCAGGAAGTTTGGGAGTTGGAAATACCGCCATCAATACCGGCGGCACTGCCGGCACATACTATCGGAGTTTGAAACATCTTCAATCCTGGCTCGCTCGCCGGTTGCTCACTCATGCCTGCTGATACTATATCCAACCTTTGCATTTAATCGCTTTATGAGAATCCCCTGGCCTGATGACAGGTATCGAGTTGAATAAACAATGCACCACCACCAATGCACACTCTCGTGTTCAAACTTGCAGATATCTGCGAAGATTATTTTGACAGGAATCAAACCATACATAACTGGACCTGGGAAGGATCGCTTGATTTACTCAGACTTCCTCCTCCGGGCCTTGGACAAAGCAAACCACCTGCAATTGTGCCGCTTAATCTTATATATCTTCACACTCTACTTCTCCTGCTCATGAAGTCAAAGCAGCTTTTCACATGATCCAGGAACCATGGCATAAAATGACAATTAAATTCAGATGAATAGCACAGACGGCTCATTTGCGAACAGTTTAGGAGTGGGTTGACTGTTGTTTGGAACAGTGCCCCATACCCTGCCGTTGGACCGGCCGCTTACCAATCACACCGCCGATCACACCGCCGGCCTCCCAAACTCCCGGTATTTCCAACTCCCAAACGCCATACTTCCGCATGCGAAAGCCGAACATCGGATACTGGCCCGAACATAAAGCAGAAATGACTAATCAACGGATACTGCCCCGAACATAAAACAGAAATGACTAATAACAGAAAATTGAACTCAGAGAATGTCTTTGGTTCCAGGGGATGAAATGGGCTTGTCCACGATGATTCAAGTGGTTAACAAGT
This sequence comes from Mycena epipterygia, assembly GCA_029281465.1. Taxonomy (NCBI): domain Eukaryota; kingdom Fungi; phylum Basidiomycota; class Agaricomycetes; order Agaricales; family Mycenaceae; genus Mycena; species Mycena epipterygia. The sequence goes on along the minus strand of JARJCQ010000079.1, from coordinate 213,996 downwards.
TGAAAAACATGTCCTTGCATTTTGATTTATTTCTACGTCTTGCCCCATTTTCTTTCGATTTTATTTTCACAATGACCAATGTTGCGTGACTAAATTTGTTTGTACATGTAGCAAAAGAGAACTAAGCCCAAGTTCCTCTGGGTAGCCAAACCTAAAGGTTCAGCAATGAGATCTGAGGATTGCTCAGACAACTGCAGCAGTGACAGTGAGCGGATCTGTCTCCGCTGATGCAGCCATTCTTGAGAATTTATCAATCACGAAATCGATTGAGAGATCACCGTGCCTCCCTACCTCCGTCAATGGGACGAACGATCGCATATAAATTATAATGCTTATAATTGTTGAGTGGTAGTAATCCAATTCACCGCTGTTGTTCCTGGATTAAAGGTCGCCAACGTGGGCGGCCAACACGGAGAGTTAACTGCGCACCGGTAGAATTGGAGGCCCAGTCCCACCCTGGTAACCATTGTTGCAGGGCATCCGACTCCTCCTGCGGTCTGTGTGTATTCCTCGCACACCAGCGTTTTTTCTCCCAGCGATTGCCATCCATTCATTCCTTGCTTTTCTGACTTTGTTCGAGTTCAGTATAGCACCGTATGGACAAATTCCCCGCTACAGTTACGTAGTTGGCAAATTTAATTTCACAGCGCCGTGTACTTATTGGATTTAGCTTCACAGCGACGAGCGTATTGAATTTGATCCCACAGCGACGAGCTTACATGCTCCAAATACCCATAACCCCAGTTTCAACCTCTTCGGCACGCGGCGATTTGCGAAAAATCTCATAGCGAAGCACCCTCTCGCACTGCACATGGAGGAATGATTTTGGGGAGGATTCAAGTCCCAGCACAATTTTGTATAAGTTTTTGTGGAGCTTCTGGACTGACATGGACTCCGCCAATAATGACCTGCCGAAGTTCTAGCCTCGACAAGGCCTTCTGGCAGACTATGTCGGAAAAACGTAAATAGCCTTCCAATACGTAAGCCTTCCAATGACCTTATCAGGGCCGTTCGAAGCACCGGCAGTGCCTTGGAAGGCAATGCCGAGGCCGGGGCCGGCTGCCAAGCCTCGGCCGCTTCTTGCAAGACCTTTCAATGCTCGCTCACCGTTTCAAGACCTTTGAATCCTCAGGCAGTTCGCTACGTTGTACTACTGATCCCTGGGCTGGCCGGACACCTCTGCTCTGAGCGCCAAACACAAGGACCGGAGATCTCGATCCGGACGCGCAAACGTGAATCCACAGCCATTACAAAAATGCCAGCCGTACAACACCACCTCGAACCGCAGACGAGTGTCGTCTACCACCACTTCAAAAGACAGCCTCTTCCCCAAATGCGGTGGCTGTGGTGTCAAACTGCCGGGTGTGCGTCTTGCTCTATTTTTTCACCCATTTTCTTTGATCCTGACCTTTCTTGTAGATCCCTGCCCTGCGTCCCCACCATCTCCAAGCGCCAGAATACTGTGCACCGGGCATACGGTGGTTCGCGGTGCGGCGGATGCGCAAAGATGCGGTGAGCCATGCTCTACAGCCCTCTTCATCTCGCTCTCCTAACCCACTGCCTTCCTCATCGAGGAGGCTAAAATTGTCAAGAAAGTGATCAAGTCGCAGCAGAAGAAGTAGGCCTCTTCTGGCGTGTACATCGTCGTATTTGTCGCCTCCTCTGCCTCCATCGTCTCCATCCCCACGTGCAGCACCATGTGCTCTGCCTCGCCCCGCCCATCTCCAGCATGCTTGGCCTCGCATTCGACCCTACGACCCCGTGCCGCTCCTCACGCGCAGTCTCGCCACCGCAAACTTCCCTAGCGTCGCAACGCAAACTTCCCCAGCGTCGACAACCTCATCTGTGACATCTTCAACCCAGCTGTCTTTGTCCCAACCACCCAGATCGCCTCCGCGCAGACCGTGCCCAGCTGCCCCTCACGTGCGGCCCTCGGCGCCGTGTGCGTCATGCGTGGGGTCGTGGAGTGTCGGCGGGAACGGCGGCAGTAGATTCGGCTTCGAGGAGGTGCACCGCCTGCTCAGCAAACACTGGGCCGGCACCGGTGGGGTGCCCCCTCCGCTCGAGCCTCCTTGCGTACCCCGGGACCGCCCCAGCAGCGGCGCGAGCATGCCACTCAGCCGCATGCCGTTGGTGTGTGTTTCCTGTCACTTTCGTTCCGCTACTCGTTCCTGATGCCACGGTACACAGTATTACAAGCGCTGGACGAGCAGAACACCAAGCTCGTGAGTATATCACAGGGATGGACATTGGCATTGTGTTTGGAGCCACACGACTGTTTACGAAGTCCCGCTCGTGCTCATACTCGTGTACACTGCTGCCCCCGCTACTGTTGTCGGAAAATCCGAATTTGCTTGATCACGCAATATAGGCCCATGTCAGGCCTGATCAAGCCATCAGGCTTTGAGGTGGTCGATCAAGTTCAAAAAACTGCTATAATAGTTGATCAAGCCTGATCGACTTGACTGAGCCTGACCAGCCTGACCGAGGGTTACAGGCCTGATCAGAGTTAGCTGCTACAAAATGTAAAACCCTTACACCCCCTTCAGAGGGGGTTTTGTTACGGTTGGCTCAACGTAGCACTGTATAATGAGCACCAACCAGTAAGTAATTAGTGAACTATTCATACATAACAAGACAAGGTGTATAAGTAATAGAAGTGTAAACTATAGAGTTACAAAAGTGGTGCACGTTGGAAGGTCACCACCTGAGTTTTGTACCTCGTTCGGCCTCACGGGTGATCATGTGACTTTGCCCACTACCGTTCATTTATCATGATTTAATCTTCTGTTTGAATGGTTCAACTGCATCTAATTGCTGTAAAATGCAGTAAGATTCACATCTGGCCCTCCCCATGGTATTTTTTAGGTGGTCGGAGGAGGGCTATCTGATCAATCCTGACCATTCCTGACACAGCCTGATATTACCTGATATCAGGTGAATTGGAATTTAGTGATTCTCCCGTGTTCAATTTTCGCCTACGCGAGTTTATTTCCGAGATGTTCCCCGAGGAATACATCAAATATGAAGATACTATGATGGTTGGCTTCTTTTTACTTCATGAATTCGCGAAGATTTAATTTGTTATGAAATATCAACAGATTCGCAATTTTAAATGTGTTCGCATCTCGTACCAGTCCCTCAAAGACTGGCGTGGTGCTCGAGATATCCTCAGATGCAGCCATTCCTTTCACCACAACGTGAGGTACAACTGCTCACTCATCAATCTGACGGAACTAGGCCTGGCGCATTGCGCACGGTTGCGCACATTGCTCCGCTGTACCCTGCCAAGCGACCGTCAGATCAACGTAGCCCTGGTCTGTATGCTCCTGGCCAGTAGTTGGAAACCAAGATCACTGTGGGCAGGGTGTCAAATTCGCGATGAGGCGAAACAGTCCTCGTTTCTCTCAATGGAGCACATCATCCGAGGCGTGCTTTTGGTGCCGGTATCTGGGGCTTCCAACGAGCACACCTATTTTCTCATAGATACTGTAGATGCCGATATGTTCTTTGCCAACCAATATGTACTCATAATAGTAATTCGCCAACAAAATTGTTGAAATGTGAGCAAGCTTGACCGGGCCTGATAGCGCTTGATACAACTTGATACAGCCTGATATGCTGCAGGTTGGAACTTGATCGAGCCTGATACACGGGTCAGGCCTGATCAAGCAATTTGGGATTTTCCGACAGTGAATTCGCCGTCTCACCTAATATGCGGACCTGTGCTGTCTCCGTTTCACGAACTTAGACTGTATTTACAAGCAAAGCAATAGTCAAATATATTTGTATGTTATTCATCGTATTTCAAGCCTTCTCCGTTACATTTGATGCAGTTCCCAGAGTATATAAGTAGATTCAATGCAACTACTGTCAACAACAAAATATTGGGTTCCGCAAACGCAGATAGAAGCAAGGACCAAGTCCTCCTCGGTCTTCTTTGTTTTCCGGAAGACAAAAAATCAAAACCTTTTGCGCCAATTCTATTTCCTCAGGGCAAGAAGACTAGAATATATATTTACAAGTCAAATTGTTCTCAAAGTATGCCGTCATTTATTCTTCTTCATCTATTTTCTCACCTTTTTTGTCTGCGGCAGATTCACCGTGTCATGGTTCACGGGCAGTTGAGTCTCGGAGAAAATTCGAAACCCGACCCAAAAGCTAATGGGACAAAGTATGGTGTTTCTGAGGCGACTGATCATTGGCTGGAACTCTGGTATTTTTTACAATTCCATAATGCGAAAATACTGATATAACATATTATAGGTCTGATTCCTCATGTCTGCAGACAAAGTTTGGGTCTCCAAGGGCGCATTACCGACATAAAATGGGAAGACGACTATTGTACATATCAAAGATTCTCGCATCTAACCCCGACGCGCCCTCCATCAAAAATATCTTTCGAACATTCAACAAACATGTATTCGCTGGGGTCCCTAAAACGGCAGGGAATACGAACGAGGTGGATGAGGATGAGGATGTTGAGGACAAAATCAATGCCGCAATGCACCGTTTGGCGTCTGGTGGTTTCGACGACGACAACGAATCTGATGGGAACGGCAGTATTGGCAGACGGTAGGTACAATCTTCCTGCCAGTGTCCCCGCCTGTGATCTGAAACCTATCCAAGACCCCAGCCACTTGCGCCAGGTCCGTTTCGCCGGCGGCCCGCCGCAAGTTCAAGAGTATGTAGCTGACCAAGACAGGGAGATTGAACTGGATCTTTTGGCTGATGGATGTCCTACACGCAGCAACCGCCAACCTGGGAGTCAAGAAAATGGGAAGGCGAAAAGGAAGGCCTAATATGTACCGTAGCTAGTCACTTTCTTGAATGCCAGTCGCGCAAAACATTTTTTTTAGTGAAAAAATCCCGGGTAGGGCCTACATAAATAGAGCGCACAAACAACTACCATAATGGCAGTACGGCTTAGATGGTTACTGCGGTTTCTAGTACTTCGTTAAGTATTGCGGAGGTTCTGGGTTCAACCCAGGCGGTCAGCAGATTAGAATAACCACATTCTGATGAGGTCATCAGTTAATTTTTCTTTGGCACTCATTAAAAACCTAAGTGCACCTTACAATGCATTGCAATGCTTGTTAGCCTTACAATGGAGTCAGCCCTTCCAAGACGACTCTCAAGTGACAAGGCGCTTCTAAGGTAACGTGATCTTGAAGCCTTACAAGTAATTATTACGTCTTAGAACCATCCTTACGATTTTCCGACATATACTCAAACCCTATAATTAACTAGCCAAATACATACCATCGCACCCCGCATCCTCAGACAGCCCATTCTGAGACTGCCTAGCCGCTGTGATTTTCACCCTGTGCGCGCCACGAACGTTCGCTCGGTAACAGTTGACACAACACAAAACAAGTTACGTACATATTCGACGCACCTGCGATCGGCGGACATGGGAAATCCGTGTCAGAGGGAGCGCCTGTGCGCGGGACCGGTATAATTAGCGGATCAGCCAGTACCTCACTCGCGAGCTAAATTTAATTAGTCGGGGGTCTTACTTATGTCAGCTCGGAGGTTTTAAGAAGTTCAAATCGAAGGCCAAGTGGAGATCTTAACGGCATCGTTCACACGGGATCCCATTCCAGCTCCTCGGTCCTCTAAATTTAAGCGAGAAATCGGACTCTAAGTTCCTACAGTATAAAGAGTGGGGATTGATTATACTCCGCAAGATACACCATAAACCATTTTTTCAACCCATCGCCAACCCATTTTGACCCATTTTCAACCCAGCCCATCCAAAACCCAACCGGAACCCACAACGAGCCCCAGACAAAGACCCAAACATAACGCACCGCACACGCCCATTATTGCATGGCCATTACCCGACGCGTGCGCGCATCCGTCTATCTCCAAGTGTCTATGTCCCTGTCTTTGTCTCTGTCTCCGTTGCGTTCATACATAAGAAGCAATCACCGTGTCAAGAATCCACCGCTTGAACCACATATCGCCCTGCGCCCCGCTCCCACCATCGAACCACAAGCCTCGAATCCCAACCGCCCCTCGAACCCCCTCACCCCGCCCCTCGAACCAAGACGAATCAGGATGATGGACGACGACGCCCCCTCACTCCGCCCTCGCCTTGAACACTCGCTCCCCCACGTTCTCCCCAAACACGTGCCGCCGCACGTACTCGTTCCGGAACACGCCCTGTGTATTGTATCAGTATTTTATTCGCACTGTCAGGGTACACCACCGCTGGCTGCGCGATGAAGGAAGGAAGGAGATGCAACCAGATCCCCAATGCAGGAAGCTCGGCAGCCGTTCAATAAAAAAAACCCAACTTACCTCCGGGTCCACCCTCCTCACCACCCTTACAAAATCCCCAAACCGCTCATACATCCCTCCAAGTTCCGTCGGCCCGAAATGGTGCGCCTTGGCCCAGTGCGGGCGCCCGCCGTGCGCGGCCACGATCGCCTCGAATTTGGCGAAGAGGCGGCGGTAGGGGACGTTGAGGGTGTAGGGTCTAGGTGAGGCGTAAGTGAGTTGAGGTAAGGTAAGAATGGGAGTAAGGGGGTAAGAAGAGAATAGAATGGGGGTAAGAGGGGGGAAGCACGAGGGAAGCGAAGCAAAAAAAGGAGAAGCACGAAGCACGAAGGCACGAAGGCACGAAGGTCGAAATCAGGGAATAAAGTCGAAAGAAACAGAACGAAGGGAAAGAAGCACGCACTTATACTGCGCGATCCCGATCCAGCACGTCTCCCTTCCATAGCTCGGGCTCAGCCACACGTCGTCTGGCGCACTGAACCGTATCTCGAACGGGAAATGCGGGCGGAGGCCGGAGGGGTCGGCGGCTTCGGCGTCCATCCACGCGCGGAGGGCGCGCAGGACGGTGGGGGCGCGGGCGAAGGGGATGGCCCATTCGGTTGTGTGTTGGGGGTACTGCGTTCATGCTTTAGCGGTGGCCAAATAACACCGATGGATATAGACATGGGTGGGAAAAGGGGGAGGACTCACGCGACACTCGACGTTGAATATGGCGGGGCCGTCCTCGACGAGCGTGACGTCCCAGCTGGAGAGCCACGCGACGAAGCGGCCCGTGAGCGTGTTGACGTACAAAATGTAGCGGCCGACGAAGAGGAAGAACTGCACCACGTGGAACGCGAGCAGCGAGCTCCAGAACCACGATATCGGGGGCCGCTTCGGCTGCAACAATCAGCATTAATCAGCAACCCATGCGGGGAGATGGATAGATGGATGGGGCGCACCTCGGTGGTGCGGTTGACGACGCTGCACTTGACGGTGTGCGTCGCGGCGATCCACCAGAAGCGGACGTGCTCGGCGGAGCGCACGATGGTGTCGAGGTTGTCGACGACGTCGTCGAACGTGCGCAGGCACTGCACGTCTTTGAGCCGGAATGCGCGCTCGACCTGCAGCTGGATCGTCAGGATGATTCCGGTGCACCCGAGCCCGCAGAGCGTCGCGAGGTAGAGGTCCGTGCGCTCGTGGCGGGAGCACGTCACGCGTGAGCCGTCGGCGAGGAGGAGCGTCAGCGCCGACACGTCCGTGGACATGACCGGGTACGTGATGCCCGAGCCGTGGGAGGCGGTGGTGACGATCCCGCCGAGCGTCTGGTCCGATATCGAGCCGAGGTTGCGCATCGCGAGCCCGTGCTTCGCCAACTCGACGTGGAGATCCGTCAGCGTGATCCCGGCCTGGACCACCACGTACAGCTTCTCCTCGTTCACCTGCGCACAGTCAAGGGTCATCCCGGGGGCCAGCGGAGGCAGCGCACCTCGAGCAGCTTGTTCAGCTTCGTCATCTTCAACATAAAGTCCCCCGTGCACGCGAGGTCGCTCGGGCTGTGCCCCACCCCCACCGCGCGCAGCACGCGGCCCTCCCGCCGTGCAAAGGCGAGCACGAGCTCGCACTGGTCTTCAGTTTCCGGCTCGAATATGGCGAGGGGGTGGCAGTGGTATGTGAGCCCCCAGTTTACGAATTTTGCGCGGGGCGATGAGGAGGGGATGGTAATGGAGGCGAGGATGTCGTTGTCGGTGTCAGACGCCGACGCCGTGGTGGCGGTTGTGGCCATGCGCATACGAGTAGATAAGCCGCGTCGTCCGTTTTTTTAAGGCATGGATGATTCATGAGGTGCGATCGATGGCGTAATCGAGAGCCACACGATTCGGATCCGCCCGAGCCGCGACTTGCCGAGGATGTGATGCGATCCTAGAAAAATGCAAATTCGCGGCCCAAGCAAATCCAGCGTCGACTGAAAGACTCCCGAAATTCAAGGAAAGCATCGTCCAAGCAAAAGAGTGGTGGGTAAAAGTGCAAGCCACGGCTCCCACCGGAGCTTCGATTCCTCGCCGGGGGAGGCCATCGCCACGCCAACCCCAGCTGGGAGCGCGAACCACATGCGAAGACGTCGATTCTGTGAGAGTAAGCATGTCGCAATCCGAGAACGCAGGATGGCGCCGACAGCGAGCCGCATGGCGTGCCTTGGCGATACCCAGGGCGGGTCTAATCCCGTGCAGGTGTTCCCAGTCTAGGTTGGAGGCGTTCTCATTACCAGGCAGAAGGCGGTTTTGAGTTGGGCTCGATAGCTAGTGCCGTTTAGTGGGAAGGCAAAATCGAAAGGGAGGGGAGGAGCGATCGGTGAGCATTTCGCAATTTCTTTAAGCATTTCTCAATTTCCAAGATGTGCACAGACCTAGTAGACGGAGAAACGCGCCTCGGTGCTCCAAGGAACGAAATGCCACGCTGCCGAGAACGCAGCACCCGCAGGACGGCGCCAACAGCGAGCCGCGTGGCGCCTCGGGTCCAATGCCGTGCTTTCCCAGTCCAGGCGCTTCCCAGGCGGGCTTGATCGCCAGGAGCGTGTGTAGTGAGGTAACCAGTCGCGTTTAGGGAGGTAACAAGTAGCATCTAGCGAGATAGGCAGTAGCGTTTAGGGAGGTAGCCAGTAGCATTTAGTGAGGAAGTCGAAGCGGAAGGGAGAGGGGGGAGATGATAAGAATAAGAGAAGAAGGCTGGGTCACGCCTTTTAAGGCTTTACGTCTTCGCTCTTTTACGTCTTTTTTACGTCTAGCGTGATGGAGACATGGTATCATCGAAACTATGAGGCGGTTGTGAGAACGCCCGCTGATGCACCGTTGACGTCGTTAGAGAACGGGCCAGCCTGGCTGCCAAATCCTCGAACGGCGGATGGGAATTTCGACTCGCTTTCGTGGGTCCGCTCCTTGTACTCCTCACCCACCGATCAAATCCTCGTTGTCATGAATTCGGGTATTCGATCTGGTCGACTGCTAGCACTGCTGAAACTCTCTACTTATATATGAGCCCGTCGTTGGATTAATGATTAATGTACACATTGGACAGCTTCAAGCTTCAATTTCGAGAGATACCCAAGATGTACCCCCGTTATACCCAGAGTTCGCGGTACCATAACCTGCGCGGTATCAAAACCTCAAGAGCCCTACTTCCCAATGAATTAACGCCTGCCATGCCGGGATTATCCGAATCGAAGCGCGCCCGCCATCAGCGCGTCACGATCCGCGATCAATACTGATGCGGGGGCAGCACCGCCACCACGTCACCGGTTCCAGTCTCCAGACAAAGCTGCTTATTCTCATCCGGCTAGCCGTGAATCCGGTTTCGGGTCGTCTGCCCGGAATAATGAAGGCCGGCGACTGATTGCCTTTCGATATGTGCTGTGATATTGTGATATGAGCATTGCTTTCCGGAATGCGGTCCGGAGAAAGTGACGCGGCAGGCGCGCACTGACGCGGCACTGACGCGGACCGGCGCGGCAATTTTAGAACTTGTGGTTTATATTCCTTACGTGTGTACTACACTCTAATCAAGCTCAGAACATGTCAGGAAAGGACTATTGGACAAATCAAGCATATTTAGACTAGTATATACTGGTTCGGCCGGAAGAATCAAGTGGGTTTGCTGGGTTGCGTTTGTTTCTTAGTCTCTGTTGGCATTTTACACATGTCTAATGATGTTTCAACACTTTTAATAGCTCTGGGATGACCCAAAATCTTAGTGCTTGCCGCGTCGATGCCACGTCAATCCCCGCGTCGATGCGCGCCGGTGCCGCGTCAGTGCGCGTCAATACCGCGCCGGTGCGCGTCAACGCCGCGTTAGTGCCGCGTCAACACAGCCACCGCCGCGTCAATCGCGCGTTACTTAGATATCTTCTCCCATGTTGGGTCGTCCTAATTCACCTTGATTGCAAGGTCTTAAGTGGGAATCCATCGTCCCATCATATAATTTATCATGTACCAGCCTTCTGCTGCTTCCTCTCGAATTCGGGTCCTCACCAACTTGTCAATAATAGATATGGAAATGGCATGGGAGATGTTTTGTGGACCAATTCATCGAGTTTTCTTGGCGAGATTTGTTTCATTAACCGTCCTCTGATTGGCAGCACGAATCTTCTCAAACTGTTATCAATTTCTGGAGTTCGAGGTATGCCTCCTAAATCTCGGAGATGTATGGTCCTATTTTCACTTGGGAAGCTCCCCCAGATGAATCAGAGAGGGATACAGCACACCTTCACCCAAATAATACAGTAGAGCAAATATTTCACAGAACTTGTTTAAGTTGCTAAACTTCGAAAGTTGTTCACAACTTCTGTCGGTGTGATGCACCAGCTGAACTCTGAAATTTGAACAGATGATCTGAAGAAAATTTTGAAGGAGGTGTTAGCAGAATCAAACCAACATTTCGTCCACCTGTCTGTACATCATCATCATCATCATTTACTACAGAACATTCTCACCGAAGAGCTGCAAGTCAGACGGCTTGCGGCTGTATGATCGCGCAGACTACGACAATGGGTGCTAGTGTAATACTTGTAACACATCTGTCTAAAATTCCGGACGGCGCCAGCCTCCTCGGATGCATTGTACGCAACCCAAACGTTCAGTGCCCTCAGTTGCAACATGTTCAATTTTCGGCCAGATTTGATATGCCTGTGATCCAACACAGCATACACAGTTAGAATTCAACAGTCATGATGAGAGGTTCAAAATTGTGGATAAAGAGTGGATTGAACCAGGATTTTGGGCCACTTCTATCTGGGCATCATCTTCGCAAACCCAGTGCTACATGGATAAAAGTAATAAAGTAAAAGGAGAAATGGGAATTATGTAAGAAGGTGAAACAGCCAGCCGCGTCTGAGTAACTAATACTTCGAAGTTTACCCATATTTTTTGAATGAAAGGAGTTCTGCTTTTGAGCATTGGGGACACCAGTCGATGGAATACCCAAGTCAACTACCACAAGGCAAGATGAGTCTAACTGATTACAATGCGAGCTTTGTCTCCCAAACAGTAGATGATTTTGGGCAAAGCAAAGCTTGGAAGAGTCGATGGAACTTTCCAGCTGGAACTGATTCTAGGGATGTAAAACACCGGGTATGACTGAATCACCAACGGTATTTTGGTGTTATATGGTGGACCACAAACCAGCGCTGAGTTAAGCTGTCGCGCCGTAGTCAGAATATTAAGAGCAGTGGTCAACTAGGGGGTGTGGGACGAGGGAACACGAACAAAGTTTGGAGCTGGGGAATTGTTTCAAAGGAGCTAGGGAGATCATTTTGAGCGAGTGCCAACACCGGGTCCATAAAAAATCAAGTTGACGTCTCTGGATTTTAGTTCGAGGGAGGAAATTCCCGCAACTGAACCAGATGAATTTTTTATTGGTTGACTGATTGATATGTAGGAAATACTGAAATCAACGGTTTTCACTCAGTAGGCTGTTCAATGTGGAAGAAGAATTGAATAAGCTACAGGGGGTCATACTACATAGAGTACGATAGGCCACAGAAAAGGCTAGAGACATAATCCCGATCAGAGAGAAATTACAAAGTTCTAAGTATGCTCGTGTCATCTTAAACTAAGAGAGATTCTCTGGAACTCCGTCACTAACATGCACATTAAGATAGGTTCCAAGTAAAAACTCTATGTCGCAACTCATGCTTGAACGGGAAAGTTCCTTATGTCATTCCGCGAACTGGTGATTGTGAGCTATAACCGAATTTAAGAAATAACATAAGCAGTGAAATATGTCAAGAACTTCAAAAAAATCAATTGGTGGAGGTTGTAGTTCAAAATCTGGGTGTGGATTCCCTACACCCGTGATGATGTCCGGAAGGCCTGAAACATTGTGGACACCGTTTCCCAGGCCATACATTACTTGACGTGTTAGGAGGCATGTGACGGGGAGGCAAGGAATGAGCTCAGAGCCCTGCACATATAGTTCAAGTCAGAATTAGCCAAACCCGGGCGACTTGGGACCAACCTTGGAGCTTTCCAGGGTTTTTGTGTAATTATATTACCAAATCTCACGCGGACTACATTCGGGGCAATTGCTCACAAGTAAGACACGGGACAATGGAACCAGCACTAATTAGCACTAATTAGTGGTGGGTGTAAGTTGAACTGACCAAAATTTGGGACAGGGCTTTTTGATCTTAAATGATGTATTTGCACGATTACAGCTGTTAGCAATGAGGATGACACTTCGCCAAAACTCATAAATAAGAGCAAATTTGACCGGCCCCTTTGCTCTCGGCGTTGCGCACTCATTTCTCAAGGGATTTCGTTGATTTTATGTGCGTTTGAGAGGGCGTAATCTGCGCTTTCGATCCATGCCAGTATCGCCGGGTAGTTAGCCACTCCTGGGTTTATGAATATTTGGTTCAAACGATTCCGACCCAGACTTTAATTCACCATTACTCCGTCAATTCTCATCCAATTTCTATAAAATAAAATTTACCTCGGAGGTGGTACCATGGCACACGTTTCCATGTTGAGAAAAAATGGTTTAACCCCGAAATCGGGGTACTGCGAGTCACTTCTCGAATAAACGGGTAAAGGTCACGCCCGCAGCGGCCAAGATCGTTTTGACCAAATCCCTTACCACAGGAGTGCATACCAGAGTCCCAGAGTTGATACGGGTCCAGAATAAACCGGATTGGTGAAGAACTCGCAGAGCACCGGGGCTAACAACATACAGGTGAAAACACACAGTGTAGATTTTCACGAACCTAAATGTTTTATATTACAACATGAATCAGGTATGGATGGAAAGCCCTGCTTAAACCCTCTCGAACGCCGTCGGAATCGAGGTAATTGGGTGAGAAATGAACGAGATAGGAGCCCGGCAAGTGGCGGGATCAAAAATGATCTTTTTATTCTAAATTTAGCGAGTGTCATCCTCTCTGCAAACAGCTGTAAACATTGCGCGAATACGTTCCAGGGTCAAGGGAGCGCTCTGGGAAGACGTATACACGGCGCGCCGATTGCCGCGTCAATCGCGCGTCACGCCGCGTCATTTTCACCAGACCCTCCGGAATGTGGAAAAATTCGGGGCTGAGACGGGGCACACGAGCGAGAATTTAAATGAGCCACCTGGATAGATTTAGCTGCTGTAGAGTCGTAGTGGGATGGAGGAGAAAGAAGAGGGTGCCTACAGCTTTGCGAAATCAGATTAGGCGCTGGCTGTCACAGCCTTGTATAGCCAGCTGGTCAAGTTGTTCTTGTTTCATTCCGCGTTAACACACAGCACGGGCACCGTCAGCTTCTGTACACACAGCTGTGCCGATCGAGGGATGCTGTAGACATGATCTCGTAGGCTTGGTGTTATCCATGGTATCAGGATTCGGCGAAAATGATTTCCTCGATTTTACGGTATTTGAAGATCCAGGTACATGACATGCCTAATATTGGGCGGCACACGCGGCGGGGAGGTGCGGCGCATCACGATCCGCGATCAGATATCGATGCGTACTACTATCAATGACTGCCATCCTGGCCACACGAAGAAGCTGGCCACTTGGCAAATATAAGAATGAATACTACCAAATGCTACCAAATGCTGGGGGCTCAGACTCGGGGGAGGAAGTACTTAGGACCTCTGACGCAAGTGTATGCCAAATTTCGATGCAGAACGAGTTGGTCGAAAGCTGTTGCGCGTTTGATCGCCGGCCGAAGGATGAGAAAATCATTTCCTTAACTCCGAGTGGCCATCTCGCTCATTTCTCCACCAATTCTTTGTCAATCCATGAGTTCGGGGGCTCATTCTTCTCGCCTCATCCTGGGCTTCTTCCGACAAATGAAATTTCTTCCCAAATTGCACCCCTTCTGTGCTAAACTCTGACAAACGATAACAATATGAGCTTGAGCACAACAATGTGACCAGCCGCATAGCAAACAAACCTTAGACGATACAGCTTTGACAATTGACATGGGCCATAATGATAATGAATGCTTCAGTTGTATAGGTATGGCTTAATTTTATTTGCTTGATACCTTGCTCAATGTCGTCCGGTACAATAATTACCCTATTTTCAGTGCCAACAATGTCCAAATTTCGGGTTCTCAGCAATACGATTCAGGTATGAAACCGACGGTCCAGGTACGCTTATAACAAGTAGATGAAGGTACCGATAGCTTATTGTGGGCAAGCGCGCCCTCTCGCTGTCGCGCGGTCCTCGTTTCATTAGCGATGTGGATCTCGCTGCACCTCCCAGGTATTTTCGGTTGCTAGGAACTCCTTGATTGGGTTTTAAGGGTTCCTGAGGGCTTGGGATGGAAGGCATCTATCCCATGAGCACGTGTAGCTCATTTACGCCAATTTTTGGTGATGTTTTGTCTATGAGGTGAATTTATTTTGGTTAGAACTCCTAAATAGGCAATTTATACAGTACCTGGCCACCCACACTAATCCATTGTTGCCCACTCAATCAGCCACCACAGTATGGGGGGGTAATGCATCACCAACCGATGCCCACCTATCCGTCATGATGCAAGAACACCGCTGCTCAGCTATCTGCTTTCAATGCATCACCCCATTGTTCAGCAATATGCTCCGCCACGCACAAGCCTACCCAAGCTAGCGTGTCCCGGCCGCTTCTATCATTTTGTCCATCACCACGCGATTCCTTTTATTTGATGGACAAATAGCTGCATTAGGATGACAGCGACAAGCCCATGCTCGTCGTCGTCCACGACGACATCCATACAAATTTTGTAAAATAGAGTAAAGAATTCTTTAAAAAATAGCTGCCTCTACACGAAAGTCCGTATACCAGTCTACCGAATGCCTACTCCACGCCTATGGGCCCAACAGGGCGCGGCACCATCTCCGGGATCGGGTCTTCCTCCTCCCCGCTGCTTCCCCTTGCGGCATCCTCCTCCTCCTCCTCCCCCTGCGCCCCCAGCAACACAACCTCCCCCACAAACCCCCCGCCCCTGCCCCTCGCAATCAGCTCCTGCAGCCCCGCCTTCGTCCACACCTTACAAAAGCTTTCGCACAGCTCTCGCTGCAATTTCGCCTGCCGCCACGCGGTGTCTCCTTCCCGCTGGGGCCCATCCTCCAGCCCTTTTCTGCCGACCTGGTTCTCCCACCACCCTGATCGCCATCTCAGGAACTGCTCGATATGTCGCATCTCCTCCTCTAACAGATCCACCTCCTCCAACCATTGTAACGATCTTGCTCGAGTTTTCGCCCACTCAATGCGCAACGCTATCCGGTAGTCGTTAGCCTCATACGCCCCAAGAGCATGCCCTCACATACCTTCGTCCAATTGCTGGGGTTCACCCTCCTTTCTCCCCTGCACGAACACCAGCCAGATCCAAGACACGGGTCGCACAATCCTGTGTTTCTTCCCCGGCGCCGTCGTCACCCCCGCCGTCCAGCCTTCCCGCTCCTCCTCCGCCAATCTGGCTGCTGCCGCCGCCTTCTTGGTCCCGCCCTGCTGCCCCACTGCATCCCCCTCCGCCGAACGCGGCTGGCTCCTAACATCCTCGTGCTTTAACTCCTTCAAGGTCGCCTCCCACTCTTGCCGCCCGAGCTTTCGCCCCAGGACTCCCAGCGCTGCCCACGCGTCTCGGTATTGTGCCGCTGCCCGCCGTATCCCCTCGTCCACCATGTCGATTTTCGTCTTCGAGCACGTGTTTGCCTTGACCCCCCTCGTGTAATGATCCTTCAGCTTGTACAGGTGCGTCCGCACCAGCAACTGCCGGCGTACATCGTGTAGCGCTTCGTTCGCCTGCCCTACACGAAGGCAGTACTCGCAACTCAAGACGTCGGGCGTGCACCCGTCGGCGTCGCTGCCTCTGCCTGCTCTACGCTTCAGTGCGGACGGCAGCCACAGCGTGAGCTCTTGCACCTTCAGCCCAGGCACAGGTTGCGATCCGGCAGCGTGTGCTTGCGCATCATCCTCCTGCTTGCGCAGCGTCTCCACGACCGGAAAGAACAGCTTCTGGATCTCTGCCCAGGTGAAGATCTTGCGGCGCAGTTTGCTGGTCCGCTCGATCAAGGCCGTCCGCTGCTTGGCTGAGGGATGCAGCCCGGTGGTGGCCTCGTCGAAACGCAGGACCCTCCTGTATTCATGTTAGTCCCCCGCGCCATCCCAGTTTTGGAGAATGACGTACTGCTGCTCCTCGAGCTGGAGGCCCATCGCAATGAGCTCTGTGAAGTGCATGTCCTCCCGCACTGCGCCGATCGTCTCGATCCTCTCTGCCGCCTCCACCGCCAATTCCCGCTGCACCTCTGCCAGATGCTCGTCCTTCTTCGAGCTTTCGAATGGGTTGGGCTCCCCCAAGTTCCCCTCCCATGCCTCTACCATCTTCCTCCATTCCACCAACGTCGCCTCTTCGAAGGAAGCCTCCAGATCCACCAACGCCTCTCGCGTCGTCACCATCATTGGCACGGCATCTTGAGTGCGCTCCAGCATCGTCTTGCCTGTCCCCAATAGTCAGCTCCCTGCAATGTTCCTCTGTACAGCTCACGCACCTAACGCGATGATCTTCTTGAAGTTCCAGTCGTTGAAATGGTCGTTCAAGGTGTCGCGTCTCGACCCGGGTCCCATCTCCTTCGTGCTGCTCGCCAGTGGGTTTGTATTCGCCCACCCACGCTCCGGCGCCTCTCCGTCGGTCCACCCCACGTAGCGTGTAAGATTAAACGAGAAGAGCAAGTTGCACATCCTGATATGCGCCGGCAAATGGAACTTGGGCACCAGCCACGTCATGAATTTGTCCCGCCCCCTAATCGTAATGGCTTCGTTATTGTAACCGGTCATCTGCATCCAAATGTTTATGTGCCATTGGCACGCGATGTCGTACAACACGAAGAACCGGATGAGTTCTGACCCCGCGATGCTCTTGAAAAACATGTAGTCCATGTTAATATAGCTAATAAATCACCATCAGCGTCGCCCGCCTAAGAGTAGTCAGGTAACTCACCGCTCCCCAAGCTGCAGATCCCCCACCGCATTGGGCCGTTTCATGTTGTGACGAGCACAGTCCACCGCGCCGATCCCAGATGACGCCGTCCCTCGCGCCTCCCGGTCGGGTTTGTCCACCGCGTCGTGCGCCACGCAATGGCTTCTCTGGGCTTCACATTAGTGCCCGGCGCTGTACTTCGTTTCACCCACATACCTCTTGAACTTGGCCCCAGTTCGCCTTGACGTGCTCCATATACGCCTCGACCTCGCAAAAAAACGCCCATCCTTTCCCCAGGCCCGGATCTTTCTCCTCCGACGACACATCCTTCCACTTCAGGCGAAAGTTTGCATCTATCGCCACAAACAAGGCGTATTTAAATCTGTCCCCACTCTCATCAGTGTTTGCGTCCACATAACAGAAGCCCGCTACTCACTGTTCTTCTGGAGGGACGTCTTTCCAACCCGGTGGCAGGTTCTTCCCGGGCTGGGGGCAGGCCGGACACAGAAGCGTGCACTCTCCCTCCTTCGTACCCACTACGCCCTCGGGATCCAGACCACACCCCGCACGCTTGAGCATCTGCAGATGCCTGTCCCTCGTCATACGCAAAAACTCGTGATAGCGATCCTGAAACCCCCGTCCCATCAGCCCTGGCTGTCATCTCCATACTGCAGCTCACCTTGACTTCCAGGAGCCCAGAATTGTCCGTCTCTCTCGCCAAACTGTTGTAGAACTCGTACGCCGAGCACTTCAATTTGAATGACAATAAATGGAAGCGCCGCATCACATTGAAAGTGGCGGCGCTTCGGGGATTCGTAGTTGTCGCAGGATATAGGTGTGCGCGCAACAGCTGCACTGTCTGTGACCCACTGCCGCTGCTCGCGCAACCGCAGTAGTCCAGGCCGACTTCGTGCACGCCATGGGAGTCGACAATCACAAAGTCGTCTCCCCAGGCTGGCAGTGGAACGGGGCACACGCGGACTCGTTCATGCCAATGCCCCAGTTGGAAGTGCAGACCGAGCGTCTTTAGAGTCCGGCACTCGAAGATGAGCCCTGTCCACTCCTGCCGTCGCAAATCCATGAGCCGATGGGCAAGAAGAATAACGTACTACGCACCTGTACCCGATGGAATGGCAGTTGGGCATGCCTGTGGACGATGCACGCCTTGCACAAAAGTTCCCCGCCTCCAAAACAATCCCTGCACTGGTACATGGCGTTATCCACGGCGCAATACCTGCAGATCGTGTTTCGTGTACTGACGATGATCTCCACGCCCCTCAAGACGCTGCATTTCTTGGAGAAATATATCAATATGGTCTTCGGATCGTCCTGACGCTATATGAGTAATGACAAAACCACGGGCCTATTGCAGCCACGTACCGACGGCTGTAGGTCTCGTCCTCCGTCATCGAGCGGAGACGTGTCTAACTCCAGATGATCGTACACCGGTGCTTCCTGTCGTACATCGGGTCGTAGTGCGTCTGGCGCCGCAGGCGCAAAGCCATGATCCGTGACAGCGAGCATTGCTGCAGAATGACGCACGGTACCGTCCATCCGGACGTGTGTAGTCTCCCGGATGAGCTGAGACGACCCCGGTGCGTGAGGCTCCCCCACCACATAATCCGCGTGTTTGCACCTGTTAGCCATCTTGAAGGGTTAGGTGGGCAGAAAATAGAAGGGGTTGAAGGGGCAGCGTTGTGAGTGTGTTGTGCGCCAAGAAAAGAGCAACGGACACAGAGGAGCGAACAGGAGGCCCGCAACATCGGCAACATCGCGCGGGCCTCCTCGCGACGACAGATCAACGTTTGGACAATGATGGTCACAAACATGTACACATATTTGTTCGCCGTCCCGATTTGGTTTATCCTGCTACACGTTTAGCATATCAACCCGAGTCCCTTCATTCATGTTTCAGTCTTGCAACACACAACATCCTAGTCATTTGCATAGTGTACTCTGCCAAATCAATCCTCCCATAAATTGTCTTCCGCCAGCGTTTCTGCCTCGTCGCGGGACGCTGTAGCATAAATCCCGGCCCAATAGTTCCCGCCGGCCATATATGCATGCTCGGCCTCAGTCCTAGATGAAGACGATCAGCGAGCCGCGTAAGTTGACATGATTGCAAGTCTTACTCGTTTACACACACGTGGGTGCTCTTCTCCACGACGAAGTACACAGCTCCGACCTGGCCCCACTTCCCCGTGTCTGCATCGCGTTTGAAAGCATCACTGAAGCCCACGCAAAGCGGCAAGAACTTGAGGACGCGCTCAAATGTGCGAGCAGCATACATCGGGTAGTCGGCCACATCGGTCTGCAGACGTGTCCGTGGGTTTTGGTCAACTTCTTGCAAGTCACATACGCGCTCGCTGCATACTGAATCAACGATGAAAAGCCAAAAAATCAAAAAAAAAAATCAACCAAAACTCACCTGTCTCTCGTTATCAACCCCCAGTGAGTCAGATACCAAATACCCCCGTCCATGCTATCCCCTGAGCGTTGAACGGGCAGTGTGTCGTTCTGGGCTGGGAGAACGAACATGGGTTTGTGCAGAGATAAAGCAGAGATCGACGCCAGTCATGTTTTGTGTTTTGTTCTGCTTTTGTTCCCATCACCCCTTTCGGTCCGCTTCTCCATCTCCATCATCCTCGTCGCTAACGAAATACCTTCAAATATCCCTGCCGAACTACCATGTCGTTCATCAATACCCCCGTCCATCCTTTTCGCCGAACCACCATGCCATTCATCAGTACGTTCGGCCCCTGTCTTTCTCTTCAGCCGCCTCTCATTCCCCTCAGCTGTGGACCCCCAGAAAGGCGAGATGCCCGCATTCGACCTTTGCGACTTGCCAAGTTTTCTCATCTACGACAATATTGTGTTCGTCTTAATCCCTCTATCCACCACACCAGCTGTTAATTCAAACCTTTCAGAGTCCAGCCAGGGTATATCCGCCCGTGTTTGATACCTTTTCCCTCGTGGCAAGCAAACGCCGCCGACGACAACAAGGACGATGAAGGGCCTCCACCCCTGATGGACTGCGATGGGACCTCGTCCACCAACATCTCTTGCTGCCACCTCACATCATGGTGCGCCACCCGCCTCGTGCAAGCTAAACAAGATTTGGATCATGCCCGCTGCAACCATGCCCATTTACACCACAGGAAGTCTCGCTATCCCCGCGGCGTCGACGCACTCACCCGGGCCATCGCTCAGATCAACGCGGTGGCCATGAAAATGGCAAAGGCGAGGGACGAGTTTCAGTATGCATGGGTGGTGTTTGTCGACTGTCGCGTTTGTACTCCCACCGTTCGTGCCAAACTCTAAATAGCGTCATCTATAAATGGGCTACATTACAAATAAATTCATTTATTTTGTTCTTTACAAGCAGACATCCGTCATAAAAGAATAGGAAATAACTTCATTGGTATGCAAATCTTCTCTTTTAATTTCTCCTTTGCATCAAGGCGTTCCGTCGTAAAAGAACAGGAAATAAATGCATTAGTCTATATACTCACGAGCACTGAAGTTGTTCCAAGTCCCATCTAAACCCGTCTCGCGCCTCGTCTCCCTCGCCGCACACCTCTCATCCCATCGTTCTGCGATAGCCTCATCGAGGAACATATCCCGGCGATCAGGCTCTCGCATCGCGCGGTAGGCGAACGCGAGTGCATTGCGCCACTGGTCGCTAGCCATGTAGCTCTCCGAGTGATCGTCCAAGAGGTCTTGCCTCGACCCCGGTCCCGGGCCCCTGAAGTCGGACGGCGGCATGGTCAACACTGACTACGCTCGTTCGATAGTGTAGGCGTCGATGGTCTCGACACTGGCGGTGGGCAGCGCGGTGGGCAGCGTCTCAGTGGGCAGCGCCTCGGCGCCTGGAACCCTGTAGAAAAAAACACAAGCACAAAAAAATCAGACGCACTGCAGGATTTGAAAGAAAGGCCCACTCACCGCGAATCCTTCGCCCAGTCCAGTAGCTCCTGGAAGGAGGTCGTCCAGTTTTCCTCCAGCTCCCCGGTCATGCTGGTAGCCGTTGCATACTCGGCGCCTAACGATCGAGCCCGTGTCCGACGCCACCACCGTTCGCTGGGAGGGACAAAAGGTGTTGGCGCGACATTCGGGCGCGAAGTAGCAGTTGGGGGGATAGCTACAAGGTGTTAAAGCAATCAGTATCTGGGGCCAGACGTGTAGCAGAAGACGCACGCGTGAGCCTCCGCTTCCTGCGAACACGAGTACGAGCCGCTGAGCCTGAGTTGGCCATCCACAAAAAAAGAGGGGGTATAACGATCTCGGGGGACGGGGAAAAGAGCAACGCGGGTCGGATGAAATCAGACGCGAAACTGCTATCAGGAAGCTCATCAAGAATTCCACGGCATCGGTAAGTACTTCCCTAAAACACGATATTCAAATTCATGGTCGCCACGCCCAGATCATAGGCGATTGCGGATGCCCGGCCCATCGCCAACAGGCGGGCTTCCCTGAGCTGCGCAGCTCGCAATCGCCCCGGGTCGCACCCACAAAAGTCGATCGCTACATGGTGGATGCCACGAGAGTCAACGATGACAAAGTGGTCTTCAGGCGAAGGCGCTGTGCATGCACCACGCGCACCATGCCCTAGCTGAAGTCGCAACCCTAATGCCCGCAAGCTCCCGGGAATAAACGACTGGCCATCCCAAGTCTGTGACATTATGATGAAATTGCAGAGCGGGAACCGAAAGGCACATCACGTACCTTAATACGATGTAGCGGGTGATGCGCATGGCCAGACACAATGCACGCTGCACAACGATACTCCGCCCAGAAGCAATCCCGACATTGGTGCTCCCCCTGACCAACGCCACAGCCATCGCAGAGCTTCTGAGTAGGGACACAGGCTGCCGCCCTCCGGCGCAGTTCGGTCAGAATGGAATCCTGAGGCAATCAATTAGTCCAATTCCCAGACATACAGACATTTGCACGTACCTGTGTTTTGGGATCCATCCATACAGTTGTGGCGTTTCGTGATCGTGGTCGCGAGAAGAGGAGTTCAGATGCGATCTTGACCTGAGCATCTGGACTCTGAGCGATTCGGTAAGACAAATTGGAGGGAAGATAAGGGGATAGCATCCAAGCATGGGCTTGGTACACAAGTGTAAACAGACAGCAGTGCCACTATCAGAGAAGGCCGCTATTTACAGAAACGAGACTATTTACGGTATCGACGATGTGCTGTTCCGGCGCGCTTCTTTAAGCGCATCAATTCCGCCACACGCGCCTCCCTCGCGGGGTCCACTGGAGCCTCGACCGCCAAATTTTCCTTGCCATGCGCAACGTAGGGGGCGGGGTCATATCGTTTAGGCCAGTGCCGTAGGTAGCGTTGCAAACCATCGTGGCACATTTTGATCAACGCCGCCCTACGCGCCTCCTTGACCTTGAGTTTGGCTCGGAGGCGTTCGTAGTAGGATTTCTTGGGCGTGCCCACGAGTTTGGGTGGGAATCGTTGCTCGTCCAACCAGATTTCTAGCCCTTTTTGGAAAGGTCTGGCGCCGTGCATCGCCTCTGGAGGTTTCACCGTTAGGCAAATCATGAACTCAGGAAGGGAAAGATAGTCTACCGTTCTTGAGCGCTTTCGATTGTGCATCGCAGAAAGCGTCGGTGGGACACGACATGGAAGTGCTGAGCAACAGGCTTAAGCGACAGGCTTGCTGTGGCCGCAACAACATACAGCGCAAAATAATAGAAACTATCATATATTACAAAATAAATACAAACACGTGTTTTAGGGTCCAAAAACGGCTGCCCGATCTGCGTCCAACTGATCATACTTCGAAAACAGATCGAGGGCCCACTGCCATCGAGATCCCGGCTCTCCATCGAAGGCCTGCCTCATCTGCGCGCCCCCCGGTTTCGAAAGCAGCGACTTCGCGGTTTGGTAGCCATACGCCGCCCATCGAAAAAGCCCTCCTGCTGCATATTGGGTCATCAAATACCGAGTCCCGCCGGGCTGGATCGGGGTGTTGCCGTGATCAACGCAGGCGGAAGGGATAAGCATCGACGCGCCGCTTGGAAACTCGATCACGAGGCGCAGTTGGCCTAGATAGATGTGTCCCCCTTTCGTGGCATCGAAATGGCCGCCGCTTGTGATGCCGCATAGGCCATGCGAAAAATTGTGGTAGTCGCGGTGCTCGAAGGTGACAGCGTCAGGACCGCAGTTACAGGTGGCAGTGGGGAAAATAGAGTTGGAAAAGTTGTGCTTTAGATACGGATGGTGCTCGAAAACGCCTTTGAGCGCGCTGCACATATAGCGAAACAGCTTCGGCTCGTAATACGCCAAAGCACCTGGGGCAAAACATAAGCGAAGGGGATTAAAGCGGGTTGCAGGATGATATACTTGACTGCAGACCCATGATATGCCAGACGTTGCAGTTGCGCCTGATGCGCCGACTGATACGATGAAGGACGGAGCCGCTATACACATTACCGGGCCGCTAAGTCGCATTAGCTCAAGGACATCGGTGGCACAAGAATCTCGCACCATTTGCCCACCCCCGAGCGACCCTCCGAAGGTTACGGATACAAAGTGTCCGCGGCGGTGAGAGGGGTGTTCCGTGCGATAGATGCAGTAGCGAATGCAGCGGCGCCTAGCATGATCAAGCTCTTTGACCGCGTCCGCGACGACGGCATCCCAATTGGGGTCCTCCGGAGTCCCAAAGAGAATCGCGATGATGCGCCCTTGAGTGTCGACAATAATTTTGGGGTCGCTAATGGGCGGGGTAAGTGTTTGGGAGTCACAATGGATGAAATGGGGACTTATCAACCGTTCCAGCGGACCAACTTCCAACCGAGGGCCTGCAGCTCGTGGAGGGGAAGGAGGCGCCTCGCTGTGCGGTGGCTTCTCGTGGAGCCGCCGAGCCAGGCGCCGCCCTGAGATGTCGGCAAGTCCTGCGCGTCGAAGGCGACTCACTCAGGCGTAAGCTCGCGGTGCTTCTGCGAATGACGCGACTGAGGCTTGCGCCCGTACGGATCTGAGGCGGCCTTCTGACGCCGACGACTGCGCCGAAGTGCTGCTTGCTCTGCTTGCCGTCTTTTGTGTACGCCGGGGATTTGAGGTTGTGGTTCGCCGTCGTTCGAAGGCGGGGGGAGATCATGAGTCGGCGATTGTGCCCTTGAAGATGGGTGTGAGGAAGTAGGAGAGGTGGGGGTGCTCGAGCTCGGTGAAGGGGAGATGTCTGAGCAGATGTCGACATCCTCGTCCTCCCACGCGTCGCTGTCCGCGTCATCCGGATCGTCGGCGGTATCTGGGGCAGCAGGGTCAGAGAAGCCATCCCGGTGGGCAGCGTGCTCGTCTGATTCGCACAGGGCATTGCGTAGGGCGTCCTCGAGGTCAAAGTCGCAAACGATAACCTCGGCAGGGGGCCTCGGAGGTGGAGGGCGGTCCAAGTTGTACGGGGAGAACACGGCCCCCTAGCGTGTGGAGCGGGTCGGCATATGGACACTGAGCATGAGGATGTTAGCATAGGCCATATGCGGTGGCGATTCTGAATGCTCACCTGCACGGCCTATCACACCACCGTGTGCCTTGGTAGCTATCAAGCCTGGAGAAGACAAAAAGTTAGTAAGATTGTATAAAGCGCGCCGCCAACGTCACCGTAAGGCATAGAACGAGTCCGGGTCACCCGTGAGTACTTACGGGTAGACCCGTGGGAATACTCGTGGGAAACCCGACTCGCGGGTTCGAGTACCCATCGGCACGGGTCGTCGAGGATCCGGGTAGCAATTTTGAGGAAGAAGTTTATACTTGAAAGTTTCAAAAGTGTTTTGAAACATGTAGTTATAGCTTAAAAATGACAAAAGAAGAAAAATACTTGTGAGTTGATCCGTGGGAAACCCGCGACCCACGAGTCAAGTACTCGTAAATGCGGGTCGGCCACGGATCCGAGTTCTATTTTTGTGAATGCAGGTACCCGCAACCACGGATCCGAGTCACCCGCGGGTGGACTCGTTCTATGCCTTACGTCGCCGCCACTGCTACGCCACTCGGTGGGGATGCCAGAGGGCCTAAGGTAAAACCCAGCGCGCCTCCCCACAGTGTGTCTTTCGAGCGCAGGGAGCGACGTGGTTAAGAGAAACGCACCATTTTGGCCTTGAGAGTGGTTTGTGGCCGTTGGTGGGTGGACAAAGGAGAAATTCTTGAAGAGGTCACAGGAGTGACATTGTCACAAGAGAGCCGTTTCGGGTCCCAAACTGATTGTGTGGGATGGTATGGACAAACGGCACAGATTACGACCTCGGGGTAAGTGGTCGAGATCTTATAATTTCGTGCCAATTCGGAGGACGGTCAGTTTTGGAAGAATTAAAAATATGAATAAACGTCCCAAACACCTGAAATCGCGAAATATGGAGCTGTGGCGGGGCGGGAGACAAGATGCGAGACGCTGGAAAGGTATGGGTCGCGATGCTAATCAATTCTGGGGCGATTCAGCGGGTTTCTGACGGGTTTGTCAAAAAACCTACACAACAGGTCGGGACATACTTGTCGGGAGGGAGTGCAGCGATGTTGCTGAGGGATTCAAGTGAAACTTCGTCCATTTTTTTTTTGAAATCTATGAATACCTGCATTTAGGACAGGACAGAAGTGGATTGAATAAGCCTCAGAACCAATGGATTTCAAACAAGTTTTGGAAAAATGTGTTCGAAAGTGGAGGGTAGCGATATAGTGGGAGAGGTGGTTGAGATGTTTGACCTGATTTTTTGCGAAATGTTGGAATACATTCATTTACTGCAACAAGGGAAAAGATCCATTAAGCGTGAGAGCCAACGGGTTTCAAGCAAATTTTGGAAAAACAAAAGTGGAGGGTAGTGATATAGTGGAAGACTGTAGTTGAGATGTTCGACCTGACTTTGCTGAAATGTGCGAAGACCTTCATGTATTATAGGAAGCAAGTAGATTCATTAATCTTCGCCTTGCAGCGGGTTTGGGTTCTAGGTTTGTAAGACTAATCCACAAGTGGGTCGGAGAGCGACAAGTGGGGAAAGTGATGAAATCCAGTGATAGGTCGGACCAAGCTGTGGAAATCTGTCCAAGGCCTTCATGTAGGACAGAAAACAGGTACATTGACTACTCCGGAGGGCAGAAATGTCTAGAAAGAAATCGGAGGAGTCACTGCTGGGTGCACCATCAAAAGTCCCAAACATAATATAAACATTGGGCGGCGGGGCCAATGAAGGATGAATGTGAGCGAGAATCAGCGAGAATCTTTACAGAATTGATATGGAAGCTCAATTGTGCTAAATCGACGGATCATAGTTGGTGCGGGCAATTGCAAGAACGACGAAAGATTATGGGCCATCAAAAGTCCCAAACATCGAGAACTGGTTCGTTCTGTGCCGATGAGAGAGAGCTGTAAACCTGGATCTCTACAGGATAGATAAGCAGCCCCTACTGTAACAAGAGAACAAAAGACCCTATGCGGGGAAGGCAGCAGAACGGCGAAGAGAATGTGTAGTGCGGACCAAACAAGGCCCAACCGAGCGTGTTTCTTCTGTTCCTGTACACTCACATCAATCTCGAGACCGCTTTGTCGGTGAGTTGCACTTGACTTTCGGTTGGGTCGCGCATGGCAGCGAGGATGGCAAAGAGAAAAACGCGTGTGTCAGAAGAGGAGAGAGTCGAGAGGCGACGCCAGATCAAGGCTGCCAGCTATGCTAGGTACGTGCTCGGCATCGAATGGTCATCGCATCGTACTTATAATCTGCAGGCACCCCGAGGAACGCGAGAAGAGCCGAGTGCGGATGGCAGAGAAAAGGTGAGCGTGTTGCACTGACGGGCAAGTAACTCTGACCAAATGGATTTTCAGGGCAGCCGCCAAGTTGAAAAAGCGCACGAAGAAGGCTGTGCCATCAGGTCTTCTGCAGGCTTTGGACATGGTCGAGCAGGGAATGGTGCAAAGGTAAATGAATTGAGATATCTATATGCTACACAGGATAACTTTGGAATCCAGCCCTTCGGCGAGCGGCTCGATGAACAACCCGGCCAGGGGCCCCCAGCGCAACATTTCGGACGTCGCGCTTCCTGCCAAAAAGACAGCGTCCACGGAACGGGGCAACCTGTCAGCCGTCGAGCATCCTCCCAGGTGCGCCTCCCGGACGTCGGCCGAGCGCGTTGCAGTTCTGGCTCTCGCTGGCATGGCCGGGTCTGGTGGGAATTGTTCAGTATTGGAAAAGGGCCGTCTGCTGAGCTGCGACGATAGCGATCGGTGCGCAAATGGTGCACTATATTATTGTTTGGGACTAACTATAGATAGGAGGGCGGCCGTGGCATTGGATGACACAGACGGAGAGGTTCCGGAACGAGGTTATCATCCTCTTCCGGCACCATGTTCCACATTGTCGCCGCAGCAACTGATCGATGTTACTGAAACGGGAGGAATCAGGCCCCTGACGCCCTTGACACGGGTACAGAAGGAGCAATTGGTGGTAGCGCTATTGAACATGGCACCGCTGCCCAGACCGACCCGGGCGGCGTCGCGTCTTTGGACAGAGGTATCCCGTCGCGAGGCGCCGCCTTGGCTGCCGATGAGTTGGGAGGGGTTCACCAAGGTGCTGGACTGGTTGGGTATGGAGCCGCCACTGGATGACGCATGGGATGCCGCCACGGCGGCCGAATTTGCCCAGTTGGAACTCAAAAGGCGAGTGAAGCTTGGCATTCGGTTTGGAAAAGCATTGCTTATGCTCGGAAGAACAGATTGGCGGCGCTTGAAGCTGGGTTAACCGAGGATGATGGACTCACTGATTAGGTTTTTAGACTTGTACGGTGATTTCGCCGGAGTTTATTGGGTTATCATTTCATCGCGAATCATATTAATTGTGCTGCCGATGGATGATGGATAACGCACAGCGCCTGCACCGAGAGATGGGCTTGGTTTGAACGAGAAGCTATAAAAAGGGGCTTAGTCCATCACTGTTCAGAAATGGCACCAAAATTGTGGGCGATGACAGAGCAACAAGCTTGGCTGCGTCTGAAGATACCGGACTACATCCGGTACGGGGAGGAGCTCAGATTGAATTTTTTTTGGCGTGCGCTGCACGAGGAATGGTTCCGCACCTTTCCAGAAGAGACGGAATTGGGACTTCCGCTGCTCAGTGATGACGGCGCACCGGTGCTGACGAGCGAGCAGGTGAAAGCACTGCATGAGGCGGTAGCGGCTCGGAAGAAGGTGCGCGCGATTGGCAAAAAATATCAGATGATTGCTAATGTCAGGATTTCAGATGCTGGCGAATTGGTTTAAACGCGAACATCAAAGAATTCGCAATGGAAACGCACAGGGTTGATGGTGGCTGCTGGTCGGATGGACAAATCAGGGCAACTGTTTTGGGCATGAAATATATCTAAAATGTAGTGGTGCAAAGGAAAACACGGAGGCAGGGAGATATCGGAGGAGGGAGGGCGATTGTGGCTGAGTTTGGGGCGAAATCACCAGATTGCACGTTTTGAGATTGGAAATATTCCACTGCCTGCTTCACCCTTCATGCTTGAAATATTGTCTTCGTGCGACTGTGGAATACCTAGCGGGCAATGGCTCCCAAACCTTGGGCGGACGTACAGCAATTGGCCTGGCTTCATCTACAGATGCCTGATTACATCCAGCGGCAGGCAGAAGACAAACTACAGATGTTCTGGGACGCGATGGAGGAGGCCTGGTTCGCGAGATTCCCTGAACAGCATGAATTGGGACTCCCGCTTCTGAACGAGCCCAATGCACTGGTGCTCACGCGTGAGCAGGTCCAGACGCTGGGTGACGCAATTCAAGCTCGAAAAAAGGTGGGCACTGTGGTCAGACACGTTAGGAGAGTGCTAATGCCACGTTAATAGCAACTGGCCAGCTGGTTCCGACGCGAGCACGCGAAGATTCGCGGCGTGCAGCGAGGTGACAAGAGGCCGGGGGCGGGTCTGATGTCAGGCTAGGGATCACGCGCTGGAGAACGAGAAGAGGGAGGTGGCGAGGCAACACCTGGAGGAGGAGCAGCGGCGGGTCAAGAACGGTAAGATGCCGCGGCAATATCAAGAGTACGTCGAGGGGATTCTCAAGTCAATAATTTGCTCATAATTCATTGCAGGGGCATTGACTCGTTGGAAAATCTCTTCAAGGACGCGCACCTGGTCGGTCATGAGATGTCGGGCTGGGTGGGGGTAACAATTGTGGGGGGCCCCACCCCGCGCTTAGGTGGGGTATTAACATTCAAGCTGTAAGTGGTGCATAGGCCGGATTTGGACGTTGGACGTGGTGCTGACTAGGCCATAGTGTCTGCTTCGGTGAAACCACGAATGGAAACAACTTCGAAACGTTGTGTGCCGACTTCGACAAGACGCTGGGGGACCCCTTTGGAGAGTTCCTGCGGCAGGTTTTCTGTGAGTTTGGATGAACTGGAGGATGTACCGCCACTGACGAGTCATGGACAGCGGTGGCAGAGTGCAAGGAGCGGGCAATCGTTCCAGAGACAGGAGCAGCCGAGGGGGATACGGGAGTTCAAACGACAACGCATGTTGATGATTCGACCCCACCAGTGGCAGCGAAACCGAAGCCTAGACGTGTGGCAAGACCTAAGCCTAAGGCAAAGAAGAAAAAGATCGCCAAATCCACGCCTACATCTATAACGACACCTTCCTCGACAACAACATCTAGCTCTACTCCGACCGCGACTGCCGCTGAGTCCTCTGGGTCCCCTATCTCCGTATCTGCGACAGCACCTGGATCTGGATCGGAGACAGCACGTTTGTCTGTATCCCCCACCTTGACGCTCACTCCTAGTCCCCCACCTGCATCTACAAACCCCACGCCGGCATTCGGTGCCGGTCCTGCGTCCAAGTCTCCCGTTTTTGCGGATGCAGCTCGCTTCAGCAGGGGGGACACACCTATCATGGCTACCCTCGAGGCAGGCCTCAGCCCGTGCCCGGGGGTGGACGGAGCGTTTGGGGTGCCTTTTGGGGGATCCGGGGATGACGACCCTTTTATGGACGGCGGTTTTCAAATGCAAGACAACTGGTGGACGGCCGCGGATGAGGAGTGGGCAGGGAACTTGACACATGCGTCCAGCCCGGCGCCCAGCTTCTCATCACGCGAATTGAGCCCCTCGCTGCCTGCGTCGGGTGCACCGTCTTCCCCCACACGCCGTGCTCTGCGCCCTTGCTTCAAAGGAGCACCGTATAGGAATACTCGCCTGGTCGGTGGGGCGAATGATGTGGACGAGTTCTTCACGGACGTGTCACGGGGCAGCGGGAGGGCGGGGCCACAGACGCCGAGAGGGAGTAGTGGCGCGTACCCCCGCAGCATCTTGCTGCAGGCGTTTGACGGCGGGCGAGGATCCGAGTCACCGATCGCGGGCAGCGCGCCTGCAAGCCTGCGGAGGAAGGCGTGGTCAAGTCCGTTGCGCCTGCGGCCCAGCGTGCCATTCGTGAGCCGTGTGGCAGACGCAATGGCAGGGATTTTGGCGATAGTGCACGCGCCAACTACAGCTCCGACTCCACCGCCCATGACAACAACTGCTACACCCGCTGCCGCGCCCCAACCGACTCCACCGACCGTGACGCCTGCGCTCGCACCCGCACCTGCGCCCGCACCCAGGACAACAACTTTGCCTGCGGCAACCTCGACCATGACACCCACGACTTCCACCAAGGTGCTCACGACGACAAGCACAACGGGTCCGGCGGCGGCGGAGCACGTGCGCGCCAGCGCGGCTACTGCGGGAGACGCAGACCAAGACGATGACGGATACCCTCAATCTCGTCCCACGGCCAAAATGCCAAAACCGCCGGGGGTGCGCAGGGGGGTGGACGCGGGGGAGGAAGGGGGAGAGGGAGAGGGCGCTGGGGTGGGCGTGGAGGAGCAGGGGGAGCAGGAGCGGATCTGGGTGGGGGAGCAGAGGGAGGGGGAGGTGTGGCAGAGATGGAAGCACTTCCGTTGGGGGACACCACGAATCAGGTGGCGGGGGCGCCGGCAGCAGAGCCGGTGCTGGTGTATACGGTGGGGAACGAGACGATGAAGTTCAATAGGCAGGTCGAGGCCCGCCGGAAGAAGGAGGCATTGGAGAAGGAGCAGGTAAAGCAGGCGGCGGCGCTGGTGGAGGCGAAGGCGAGGGCTACTACGAGATGCCCAATCCCAATGGCGAGACACCAACCGTGGTTTTGATCAACCCCGATTCACTTCCAGAGCGGCGGTCGCGCAGAGCGACGGTGATGCGCGACGGTAGCGCAGCAGCGCGGGTGGTGAAGAACGTGCGTCCACGGACGAATCCAAATGCCGCGTCGGAGGCGGCGTTGTTGGCGAGAGGCACGGCAGTGGCAGAGGGGAAGAAGAGGAAGGCGGGCGCGCAGGAGCCGGGCGCGGAGCCGCCTGCAAAAAGGCCTAGGTGAGTGCCAATGGCGATCGAGATTTTGGACTTAGCTGATGTGTCTTCAGAGGCAGGCCGAGAAAAGCTGTGCCGGAGCTTAGCCTGGCGACATAGGCGCTAACGGAAAGGTTATGCTGCTCAACCGGCGAGGAGATACTCTGTTGCTGCTCAACCAGCGAGTAGCGGCGACTTTTTCTACAAAATTTGCATAGTTAGGAACTTAGAATATTTTTTTTTGGGTCATGGGCTGGAATATCTCGGGTGAGCTGGCGTCATTGGCAGGACACCCTTCAATGCCCTGCTTGTTCAAGTGGAGGGAACGCTGGCTAATCTCAATATTTGATAATGATGTGCCTCTAGTGGTGCGGGTTCGATTCCTGTATGGTCCGTTCTGAAGGTTATAATTCCTTTTAATTATTCTTGCTTAATAAGACGACTTTTTGTCCCAAATTAAGGCGTAGCTGATACAAGGTTTGGCCAGGCTCGTTATTGCTGCAAGGAAGCCCTGGTAGCTCACCTGGAAGAGCACCAGAACTGTGTACGATTCCAGATTGATTCATCTGGAGACGCGGGTTCGAATCCCGCCCAGGGCGTTCCTGGAACTTATAATATTTTTTCCTTGGTTATATATACTAGACTACGGCATGCGTGAAACAGGGTTTGAGCGGGGTCTTCCTCGTTGCAGGGAAGCCTTGGTAGCTTATTGGAACAGAGCATCAGAACATTATGTGCAATATATAATTCCGATCTACTTCTGGAGGTGTGGGTTCAAATCCTGCCCGAGGCATGCTTTTTTGGGCGGGTAAAGATGACTTTAACAATTTAACACTGATATTCGTCTACGTAGACACTACTGAGATTATATATGTGAAGCGATTGATGTCAAAGAAATGGGCATGGAATTGATGGCGCATCAAAATCGGGCGCGAGGGGGCGCATAATTGGGGATGAAAAGGTGTTACAACAATGAATAAACTGGAGGGGTGACGGAACGGGAAAAGCGGCGCGATTGATGGGCCATCAAAGAAATGGGCGCAGAATTGATGGTGCATCAAATAGTATTCTTCCAAATGGGAAATAGAGGAATAGTGGAAGGGTGGCATTGCAGCATGAACCAGGAATAAACGCGGAGGGGCGGCGGGGCGGGGAAAAGCAGCGCAATTGATGGGCCATCAAAGCCTCCCGAAATGGGAAGCTTTGATGGCCCATCAAAATAGAGCGCAATCGCTTTTATTTAAGAAATTTGCATACCGCTGCCACGGCGCTGTGTAAATTCATCAAATAAAGAGAAAAGTGAGGTATTAATAGAATGTGCACACCGAGGCAGCCCAGGCAGCCAGGGCGGGAATGGCGCGAAAAAAAAGGGCGGGATCCGAATCGGGAACGGCGGGAACAGCGGGCGGCGTGCTTGTGTGTGACAGGCTCCTGATCACGGCACCGAGCGGCTCAGTGACCGGAGGGGGCAGCAAGGCGGGCGGGACCAGGGTGGACGGGAACCCAATCGGGAAGCGAGGCGAGGCGGGCTGATGTATTGATGAGTGATGTAGTTGATTTGATGCGGCGGGAAAGGGAGGCGCCGACGGGGCGCGGGGCGCTGGAGGGAGGCATTGATGTATTGATGTACTGATTGATTGTGGAAGCGCGGTGCCGCGCGGCCGGTTTCACATGGAGAGAGCCAGCGCTGAGTCGATAGGGTGATGCATCGCAGCGGATCGGTGGCTTGCCGCACCGATGCATCACTTGGGTCGCCCACCAATCCGTGTTGCATCACATCCCCAGATACGCCTGAATCAGCAATCTCGCAATACCTAGTAATGTTCAAGTGACCTATTTGATGTATTGTAAGTGTTAAAAGGTTCCATTGGACACATACAAAAGGTAGCGCTGGGTGCTTCTGATGAGAGGGGTGGCCACGTTCCCAGCGTCTGATAGTAGTACCGCCACCAACCGCATATTTCAAAGTGAAAGAAGGATCATCATGCGACTGGCTTGACTAGTACGCAATCACAGTTTTCCTGTCTGATTTGTTTCGATCTTGCATCCTCAAGGCTTTGGTGGAAACGCATGTACAAAAATTGGTAGCTTTGACACGATTTGTCTGCACTACACTAAAGTCCTCCGTCTTCCGACGGGCGTTCTCCCCACCCACAACTAAGTAGGGGGAGGGGGGGATATATTATACTCGCATGGTCCACTGTACGACCACGACACCATGAGTGCCAGAATTAACCCGAGACATCCGAGGAATATAACTCTGAACTTTTGAGGCTGCGGAGTATCCTGTGTCGCGACTGCATTGTCGCTGGCGTTCAAATCTAGTTCCTCGACTATACAGTTTGAACGAAGTCAGAGCAAGACCCATGGCATAAAATAGGTACCCACTATGCACGCTGGGATCATGTGTCAACATCGCATCGTCGCTGGCGCTCAAATCTAATTCTTCAACTATGGATTTTGAACCAGGTCAGAGCGAGACATAGAAATTGAAACTGGTACTCACTATGCGCACTGTTAGTGGGAGAAGAAAGCTCGTAAAGCGGGTATCCAAGGTGCCGGGCGAGATCTTGACTGTTTGGATCGAATCCCTTGCCCGCGTGGAAGCGACTGAGGGCTGCATAAACACTTTCATGCCAGAATTTCATCAAAACATCCATCTCCAATTTAAAAGCTGGAAATCCACCCCCAGATGCTTCCTCTGGGCTGAGCCTTTGGTTTCCAGAAGGATCGAGTGACCAATACGCTGGACATTCAGGGTTTGGAACCCATCTGCCATTATCGTCCCGGAGATGCTCTACCGGACAGAGGAACAAGTAGCCTTCCGGGATTTTTTCTGGAGTCTCAGAAAATTCCAGCCAATAGTCGATGCCAGATACAAGGACTGTGATGCGAGATTAAGAATGATTAAGTTTGTGATCAGTGTTATGCTTACAATAATTTTTTTGGTTTTGTTGGCTGATTATATAGTTTGCTTGACAAAGCCAGTAGTCTGAGTGGGTTTCGACTTGCAATACTCGGGGTAATCCTCCCTCAGTGACACGGGAAGAATGCAACCTTCAGACCATTAGATCCGCTGGTTCTGAGAGAAATAGCACCTACCGACTCCAGCCATTTTCCATATGGGTAGGTATCCCCCTCCAACCATAGTTCCTGAAAGGGCAAGTAGGTATATGTGCAATTTGTTGCAGACTTCCACCCTGCAGCGATCCGATTGCACCGAGGTGAATCTTGTCTGACATGAGTCTGTATTCTGTTCTTGACAGACACAAATCGCAAATTCTGCGAAAGTCGTCCATGGTTAGACGATGAATGATCCTCGTCTCTGGATCAGAGCCGAGGGAGGATAGTGGGATAATGTGCGAGTTGTCGGTTGACATGTAGGGGATGGCGTGGTCGGCGGAAGCAGGTGCAATCTCAACGCAGAGTCGACCTGTTGAACGCCGTATCCAAGACATGGATTGAAAGCTCAGCTGCTACAGGTAAGAGGCCAAGAATTCACGAAAGATGTCAAACATGCCGAGTAGGATTCCCCCGATAGAGACTGAAAATATTCCAGTGCACTCTACGACGGACATGAATCAGCTGAAATTGGTCAGGGCTTTCAACTTTCGTACAGCGAGTTCTGTGTTCTACAGAAATTCAGTACCTCGGGTAATGTAATATTATCAGGCACATACAAACTGCGCGTAAAGGTATACAGTGGATATTACTGATTGCTGGTATTCTTCTAAAAATTGGTCCCGAGGTACTAGATCTAATTACAAGTAAGTTCAGCGATAGCGACCACGACCAATGATGTCGAACCGTCGTGGAAAATCAGGGCATACAGGCCGCCTGAATTGACGGCTCCATAAAGCTGGGCGATGTGTGGATGCCTGCTTGTACATGCAGCGTTGATACTAAGGACTTGGATGAAACTAACCGAAGTCCAGAATAGTTCGCGAGTCCGCGTTTCCAAGTCTTCAAGAAGTCCGTTGTCAGAATATGCAATGCCCTGAAGCTGACAGGCGTACCTCCTCTGCGTTTGCACCCTGATACACGGCCACAGTCATGTCCGACTGCTTTCTCTCAACACGGGCCGAATAAATGCGCCGCGCTATGGGAAGTCCAAGTTTTCGCTTCGCAACCATGCCATCCAGACATATCTCGTGCCGCAGATCCAGATCTCCTAGCGGGATCGTCCGGAAATCTACGTGGTGGAGCACAGTGGGCTGTAAGCAACGGATCGATGGAGCATAGACCAGTTACCGGCAGGTATGGTAGGAGCACAGTTTCTAACATTCGTGAATTGGCCCCCTGCGATGGTAAAGTCCCGAGAATTCGTAATGAAGCCCCGGGAGAACCTGGAATTCATTAGAGAGATAGCACTCGACAGCAATGGAGAAGTCACGGAGAGGGGCCGGAGTCTGAGCTGGCCAGGGATGCAGATGAGCGACCTTCAGGGTAGCGTGGGTTGTCGGCCATGGAGGTTGGGGAAAGAGCATTAGGCGCCCTGACGTCAAAGGCTGTTATGCACTCTAAATTTAAACCAAAGCTGTGAGAGGTGTTCGTCCGAACAGCTTTGCAATGACGAGGCTATGCGGCAATCGAGACCGAGACTATCATCGAAGAATCCTTGTGCACCGGCTGCAAACGATCCTCCACTCAGACAAAAGTGTTTGATGGTCCTGGATGGAAGACGTCAGACGATGCAGGCAAAGTAGGTATTTTGACTGGTTCTTTGCAGATGGTAATGTCTGAGTCGTCTCTGGTGTCGTCGAGTTTCGGGGAGTCCACTGAGTCGATCTACTCGTGATGTATGTAGGTTGCTTGTTCCGGCCCAGTTCGTTAAAAGGTAATTTCGGGGAAATGTTTCCACAGCGGAAATACCCTTACTAATGAGTTCAACACCCAATCAGAGAGGGGCCGCCATCAGCGCATCACGATCCTCGGTGATGATGCGCACCATGATTCGCTGATGCGTAATAGTACCGCCACTACGTTAGGAGGACAAAAAATCTGCGTCCGGTTTGAATGAACGAACTATAATAGCGGGTGGCGCTTCTCGGTGTGACCCCTTGTTAAGGGCAATCCGCTTGATAGGGTATATTTAACTTGAAATCAAACCCGATTCTCTCAACAGATGCAATATTTCGGGTGCCGTATCCGTTGGTTTGTTGAATTGAGCTTGGTTTGACGCTCCTAAATGCCGCAGTTTTCCGTTCGATTTCCGGTCAATCGGTCTTTGTACAATATTTGGTGCCTCCGATTCGGATCTGATTCGTCTGCAGTCTACTAAAGTCCTCTTTCTGCCGATTGTATTTCTCCCCGCTGAGCCTAAGTAGATATACAACCATGAAACCACGAGTGGCCAGACTAATCCGAGACCTCCGAGGATTATAACTCTGAAATTTTGTCAGTGCAGAGTCTCCTGCGTCAAGATGACGAATCGAGTTCAAGAATTCGGCAACGGAGGCCACCCATCGCCTCCCAAAATGCTTTCATATGCCTTGTACACATTCTGTGAGATGTGGGATACTATTGAAATTATTTTTCAATAGCTAGATAGAGCGCAATTGAGCCAACGCCCACCGGTGTTGAAATTGAAGGCCTCCGATGTCTTCACAAATTATCTACACCGTCATCGCTGCGCTCTCCCAAGTCAAGCCAAGCTGCGTCATTCGTCAGAGATAACGAGAAGATCAGCCGAAATTAAGACATTGACGATTGGAAATGCCTCAGTCCTCGAAGCATCAGATATGGCATCCTGAAACTATCGAAGAGCGGAATCGGTCAACTGGGACGTTGATACAGGTTGAAGGAGGGAGACTTGAAGGCGAGTTAGCTCAGTGAACAAGCTATTCGAGTTGAGATGAGTTGAATCAAGTTGAGATCGTAACCTGTACAAGTTCACCTTGTTAGCCACCACATTGATCAATTTCAAGTATAAAGATGTTCGCTCATGACAGGTAGAGAGAGTGATACATAGACATATTCGGGACGAGAGGTGAGGGAGATACAATCTTGTCTACGAAGCAAAGTAAGGAAAAAATAGATTTAATAAGCGCTATTGGACCAGCTCGCTGATATCGCATATGGTCTAAATCTACAACTGTCCCACCATCGGTCGAGCAGCGTCAATAAGACCAAGCCAAAGGTGAACGTGCAAATGAGGTGAAAGAGGTCGAAGCCCGGACCTCCCATACCTCCTTCACCACCACCACCACCAAATCCCCCTAATGAACCACCCTCACCTGCCGAACCAGTCCCACCTCCCTGACCAGTTCCACCGCCGGCGCCTCCCGAGCCTCCTGAACCCCCTGGACCTCCGCCCCCGGCACCTCCTGCGCCACCATAGCCTCCATAGCCCCCTGCACCGGCGTAACCACTCGCACCTCCGTACCCACTTACGCCACTTACGCGCCCAACTCCCGCGACATTTGCACCTCCGCCCAATCCGGCAATCAGCAACGTCAAAACCCGAGAGAGGATCCAAAAGGCGACGAGGAATGCCAAAATCCTCCACCCGCAGGGAATGAGACGCTTTAGGCACCACCAATCACGACATGGACCTAAGATACAGCATCGTCGCGGAATACTCCCGGTCAACCTCTTTTTGATGAGTGCCACCCAGGCGTCGAATTCCAACTTCAGGAATTCGTCCTTCCCTTGGAGCCACCACTGCCGCATTCCGGGGTGCTCCATGTGAGTACCCATGAGGTGTATCTTCTGAGCTGCAGTCGGCTTGTCGGGAAACCACGCGAATCGAGCTTCGCAATGGGCGAGCCATTGGAGTAGACTTTGTGAGTCATCGCAAGTGATGGGATTATAATCATGGATGAGGTCGAGGGGTGGGTGGGGAGTGGTCATGGGAGTTGGGCTCAGTAGTGGGATGAGGTCCGGAAGAGGATATGACTGATGCAGAGAGAGTAGACGCGACCAGAGATGATATAGTCGAGCAAAGACAGGAGGTTTGTTGTGAGGTCCGTGTAGTTACAGAGGTAACGGACCCCGCGTGAGTCGTCCAGAAGCCGAGTAGATCGCACAAAAGGCGAGTGGGTGAGGTGTTGGATTCCAGAAAACTGCTGAACTACCTACTCGCTGGCTACTTAAATACTAATCTAATTGTCCTTGTACCTTATTACCTTGTTCTAAATGCTACGCAACCTTGTATCTGATAAAGGAAAGTTGAAACAGAGTAACTAAAATGGAACAACGACCGCAGTCGTCACCCTCTTCATAAAATTACGTCTGTCTGTCTGTCCAAAGCTTTTTAAGCTTCGCTGAATCTCCGCTGATGCCGTGCGCCACGGCGGTCCGCCGCCTTGATCGTGCTCTTTTTCTCGCCGGCCCACGGGCAATCAATCATTCGGCATGTCGGCACTTGACGTCACCCTTCTATCATACTTTGACAGACACTGCCCCATTGACAGACCTCTCCCACCGCACCGAAACAAAGGCGGCCGCGGCGAACAGGTTCCTTCTGATGCAGTGTAGTCAGTGTCATTTACGACTGGAAAGATGATCCATTCCAGGAGCAATATTAATTGGAAAACTGTGCACAATCTGATGAGGTCGAGCTGACAATAAAAATTCCGGCAGGCGTAATTTTTTCAAATAGGGAGATATTTTTTTTGGTGTCCCAATGAAGGGGGACGGAGTGTTGTGCTTCCTCTGTTATTTGTTATTAGCCAAGTTCAGATAATTTATTTTGCTCCTCGACTGTCAGCGCCGAATCTTCAATTGCTTCGTTCTACGCTCGAATCCAGCCTGTATATGAGAGCAAGCTCGTCGATATACAGGCTGGTCGATCTGAGTTTGAAATCCCATAACGCGCGATCATTTCCCAAAAAGGTTATTAGATAAGCAGCGTTTGGAGGGCGATCTCCGATCCAAACAAGCGCAACACAGACAAAAACCACTCCACCAGGTCAAGCACGCTGAATTTCGAGCTCGGCTAAAAATGCAGCTTGTTATATTACATTTCTCAATGTCCAGAGGTTTTATTATATTCAGGGTTTCCGAGAGACGAGGAGAAAACCGAGGTTGCTTATGTAATAACCTTTTTAGGAATCTCGTGCGTGATGGGATTTTAAACTCAGATCGACTGGTCTGTACTGTATATCGACGAGCTTGTTCTCATACAGACAAGTCACTGGTCTAGCTTCG
Source organism: Mycena epipterygia (assembly GCA_029281465.1). Classification (NCBI taxonomy): domain Eukaryota; kingdom Fungi; phylum Basidiomycota; class Agaricomycetes; order Agaricales; family Mycenaceae; genus Mycena; species Mycena epipterygia. The sequence continues at coordinate 174,286 of JARJCQ010000079.1, read as the reverse complement.
TTCACCTATGGCTCTTTGCAGACTCAGCAGTGAATAATATCCTCCTCAACTCAGCTCAGTTCAACCAAGTGCAACTTGACTATGAATGGTGTGTTGCTCCCAATCACCCCCTATGACTCTGTTAAAACTCACAAAAGGGATGGGAGGCCGCGAAGCGGCCGACCAGTCCCTTGTTGAACATTTATAAATACACCTCATCACGTGGTATCTCGGATGCAGACGGGCCGCCTATCCCTTACATTTGTACAACATGCAACAAGCGCACGCAATAAACACTGTCTCTGATTGGAACGACGTATGCACGATAGCCATGTGAATAACAGTCTTACACTGTGAGGCAGCATCCATTGCTTTACTGTACCGACATGTATGGAGGCAACGGTCACGGTCACGATGGGGTCCATTGCGTTGCCAATTTTTCAAAGGGTCCCGGTCACGGAGGGGGCCGTTGCCCAAAAAATAGCGTGACAATGAAAAAAAAGTAAAATTCTCAAAAAAAATCATATTAGCTTGTTTCCGACTGCTCGTCATCACTGTCAGTTTGATAGTGCTTGCCGCGACCCACGGCCCATTGTGCTCAGAGAAAAACAATCGCGTCCGAGTCGCATCAGCGTTGCCCAAAGAGGCAACGGTCACGGTCACATTCATTGTCGTTGCTCAAAAAATAAGCAACGACAATGTCACGGTGGTCCGGGGCGTTGCCTCCATACATGCCGGTACAGTACTCTCGGAGTTGCAACTGACCAGTGCCTACACCAACTGCCTCGACCATCCGCCAGTGAACTCGAAACGATAATCGATGACCTGCAAATGACCTGCCAGCAAATCCACGCCAAGCTGAAGATGTAGATGAAAACTAAGAGCCATGCAGGCGACAGTTGGTAATGAACAGCAAGGCAGATGCACAGGCTATTCGCCGCATTGCAAAGGTCCCAGAAAGGCTGTCTTCAAGGCCTGGTATGTGGACGCCTGCCTGCGGAGTGTCCAACAATCTCAGGCACCAATTCCGTCGGTTTCTAAGTGCTGTAGGAACGTTGCTGTCAAATGCGATTCTGTGCATGTTAATTTCGACCACCGTTTAGAGCGTGCCCGGGGCTTTGGAATACCGTTTGGGGCATATTTGGGCGAGGCACGCGTTAGCTGATTCCATCGGCGTCGAATCACCGCCCTCAGCACCCACGCCTCATGGGGCCCACATTCGCATCCGACAAGAAGGCGTCGACCCACGCACTGCCGAGACCGAGAAAAGTGTCGAGCGAGCGTGGACCAACACGGGTGGAAAACAGCCTCACCCCATACGTCAATACCGCCCCTTTCCCCCGCCTACATCGCGAGGAAGCATAATAGCAGGAGAAGGTCCAGCATGTTGACGGCACGGCAGTGCGCTCGATGTTCGCGCTCTTCACGGGAGGAAATTTCACAATTGTAAAACTCGGTGGAATGCGCAGATATGGAAGCGGAGAGTATGAAGTCTACGGTGAGGGGAGTACGAGCGTGAGCCGCGCGGGTACGCGCTCTCCCTTGGTTTCTGCGAGACAGAGGATGGGTGGCGGCGCTCGGAGGAAGGACGCATGGCACGGAGTGGGAGTGCGGAGGCGGCGGGGCCTTATATGTATCCACTCCCAAGGATGGAAATAAGGATGTAAAGGATTCCTATAAAGCTAAAGCCCAACAGATCAGGCCAAAATAAATGAAGTGTGGATTCAATGAATAGCGAAGTCCACGCGACGTCAACAATGAAATAAGGCCGGGCGCCGGGGACGTGGCGGGATCCCAACGAGGAAGCAGAACGAGTAATAAATAAAGGGCGGGTCGCGACACATAGTGTGGTGGTACCTGAGGATTGGGAGTTGGAGATAAGCCGTCGTCTGAGATTCGATCGATGGCGTAATCGAGAGCCACACGATTTCCACCGAGCCCGATCATATGATCCTATCTAAAAATACAAATTCGAGGGCCAGCATCGAGGAAATCCCGATCCAAGGAATGACGTCCAAAGTTCAAGGATTCAATGCAGAGTCGACCTGTTGAACGCCGGATCCAATATATCGATCCATAACGCAGCTGCGATTGATAAGAGGCCAAGAATTCCCGGAAGATGTTAAACATGCCCAGTAGGTTTCCCCCAAGAGAGACTGGACATATTCCGCTGCACCCTACGACGGACATGAATCAGTTGAAACTGGTCAGGGCCTCGAACTTTGTGCTTCAAGTTCTGTGTTCTATAGAAGTTCAATACCTCGGATAATGGAACAATTATGGACATCCGAATTGTCGGTAGAGGTATACAGTGGATATTACTGAATGCCGGTATTGCTCTAAAAATTCTTCGAAAGGTACCAGAACTAATAGACAAGTTCAGCGATAGCGACCACGACCAACGATGACGAACCGTCATGGAAAATGGTGGCATACAGGCCGCCTGAATTGGCCGCGCCATAGAGCTGGACGAAGTTCGGATGTCTGCCTGTAAATGTCGTTGGAACAGGGATGGAGCTAACCGAAATTCAGAATAGTTCGCGAGTTCGCGTCTCCAAGTCTTCAAGAAATTGATTATGGTCAGAATATTATGAAACCGACACGCATACATACCCGCTCTGCGTTTTCACCTGGTACACGGCCAGTCATGTCCGACTGCTTTCCCTCAATACGGGCCGAATAAATGCGCCGGGAAAAGGTCAATCCAAGTTGTCGTTTCACAATCCCACCATGCAGACGTATCTCGTGCCGCAGATCCAGATCCCCCAGTGCAATCATTCAGAGGTCTTCGCGCCGGCCAGTGAGCAAGAGACTTAGATCGAAGATGACTTATTTATCGGAAGGTACAGTGGAAGTAATGTTGGTAAACTGGCCACCCGCGATGGTGAAGTTGCGAGCATTGGCGAAAAAGGCGCCGGAGGATCTGAGGAGTTTTCAAAAAGCGACGACTTGAGAATAGTCGAGCACAGTTTATAGCGAAGTCAGAGTCGGGGCACCCGAGGAGCGGTTGCAACTGGGGACCTTCCGGGCGATTCGTGGCTATGGTTGGGGACAGAAGAGATTTAAGCGCCCACGTGTCGAAGGCTGTTACCAAGCTGTTACTGGTGATGGGTACTTAACACTGCCGGAAATCAGTGATGGAAAAAGTGGTGTTGCCGCATTTGGACGTTTGCCGCTCTCCTGCGCGCAGACTGTTTCCTGGACCTGTGTTACTCTAAATTTAACCCTGTGGCTCACATGTCGCTCTTGAGGATACAGCCTACTAGTATGCAGTTGAATCGCCACAACAGAAGGCTTCTAGTCTCACCACTTGTTTCATTTTTGTGCCAGCTTGCCGCGCCATCTCGCGCATCACGATCTCACCGATGATGCGCCTTCGCACCGCCACCACGTGAAAGAGATTTGCATCCGGTTCATTGAAAAACGGACGGCGAATTGCCAAATTCCTATGTACGTAGGTGCAGACTCTAGACAAATAATTCGGTTCCGAGCCGCCCGCCAGAATATCCAAGGACTCTGTTGCGGCATTACCGGTGAGGGATTTGAAGACTAAGTTTATGTGGAACGCAAGTTTGAGACTAAGTTGGCCCCGCCTCTGTTCCAGAATGAGTTGAACGAGCGGTCCGGATATTTTTGTACTACTCGTTTATGTGGATACGCATGAATATAAATTGTTCACGAAGGATGATATTCGTAGGTGTACTAGTCTCCTCCCCTTGCCTATTTGCACACCCGATCCCCTGACTCCATCAATCCTGCGACGTGATCCCAGACACTGTCGACAGTGCCATCCGAGAATTTGGTGAGAGATTTTGCGAAGAAAACAATAGAAGTTGTTGACGCGACACGACCGGGGGCTCATGCTTGGCCAGATTTCTCAACATCGCGTCCGTCCATTTACGGATACGGACATCAGGTGATTCCAGTTCCTTGACATGGTCCAGCATCTGGGATTTAACGGCAGCTTCTGCGCCACTTGGCCATCGAACGAAGTGGGAGAGCGCGAATATCGCAGCCTCGATGACTTCGATATGCTCATCGCTGTTTTGACATCAGAACCCTTGTACAGAAAGAAACAATGGGGACCCACCGCAAAAGGGACACGAGTGGCGCACAAAGGTTTAGGGCCAGTGCCACCGAAGCTGTAGAGTCGCGCCGTGCCAGCCGTCCCACCGTCCAACAGGTCCATCGTCGGACTTCACTGTATGACGATCCGAGCAATTTCGTAACCTGGTCCGCTGTGTTTGCTCTCACCACAGCTCGTGCGCCGGTCGGGTGATATGCAATCCTAGAGAGTGCGTACATTGCAGCCTCAATGACCTTTGCATCTTCGTCGCTACCTCTGTATCAGGGATTTGTTCAAGCCTACGCAATATAGACTCACCACAGGAGGGCCGCAAGCGGCATGCAAGGCTCGAAAGCGAACAATGCCATCAATAGTGCTGCATCGTCGTGGAGTGCCAGGTGCCCCACCGTCCAGCACGTCCATCGTCGGACTTGGCTGTTCGGCGATGCGAGCAAATCTGTGATATGGTCCAGTATCTTGCATTTCACGACAGCTTGTGCTCCATGCCGCCAATAGGCTATCTCAGAGACTGAGTAAATTGCAGCTTCGACGACCTCTGCATCTTCGTCACTATTTCAACGTCAGGAACTGTCGACGAACAAACAACGGGGACTCACCAAAAGCGGGACACAAGCTGACTACAGGCATTCATATGCAATACCGTACGTAGACTATAGCCGTAGCGCGCCAGCCGTCCCACGGTCCAGCACATCCATCGCCGGAACAGAGTGTTTGGTGACTCGAGACATTCCATGAAATGATCTAATATCTCTGCGTTCACTGCAGCCTGGGCGCCTTCCACCCAATTGGTGATCATGGAGAGTGCAAACATTGCAGCCCGAATGACCTCGACATCTTCGTCGCTAACTCAAGATCAGGTACGGTATCCAAGACAAAACAATCAGGGCTCACCGCAACAGGGACACAAGTTGAACGCAGGGTTCCGCTCTCAAGACAGCCATAACTGAGGATTTGTACATAGCCAGATTGGAAATCGTCTTGCTTGTCCATCGCCGGAGCTGAGCATTGCGTGATTCAAGGAATTTCGTGATGGGTTTTAGGGTATGTATCTCCGCCGCCTCGCGGGCACCTTCCGGCCAATAGGTAATCCTGGAGAGTGCGCACACCGCACCCTCAACAACCCCCGCATCTTCGTCGCTATCTCAACGTCAGGCACGTGGCAATCAGACGTGGCAGAAACTTACCGCAGAAGATACAGGAGGGATGAAAAAGGTTCCAGCATCAATACGGGTAAAGCTGAGGATTTGTGGCTGGCCAGATTGGCCACCGTCCAACACGTCCATCGTCGGAGCTGGGTATTTTGTGAATGCAACAATTGCATGATGTTATTCAGCTTCTTTGTGTTCACAACAGACTGTGCGGCCACCGGCCGATTGGTGATCCTAGAGAGTGCGTACATTGCACGCTCCCGGACCAGGAAGTCGATATCGTCCCTACTCTAGTATCAGAGCCCTTGTCCAAAAATGCAGGTTGAGACTGACGTTGTTGAAAGGGCAACGAGCAGCACACAAGACTCCAACTCCAAGACGGCCGCAACAGTGGATTTGTGAATAGCCAAGTGCCTTACTGTCCGGGATGTCCATCTCCGCACCTGCGGGTGAGGTGATTCAAGTAATTCCGTGAGATGGTCTAGTATTTCCGCTTCCACGGCCGCTTGTGCGCCGTCTGCCCAATAGGTAATCTGAGAGACTGCGAATATTGCGGCACGGACAACACGAGAATCCTTGTCGCTGCATCAATCAGAATATTGGTCAAGAATTGGGCAGATAATTGGGACTCACTGTAAGAGGGACACGAGCCGGAGACAGGGCTTTAGCTTCAAAACGGTCATTACGGTGGACTCGTGGCCGGCCAGCCGACCCAAAATTTCCGACGTCCATTCCCGAACCTCAGGATTTCGAGCGTCAAACAAATGCGTGATCTGATCAGAGCCAAGGGAGGCTACCACAGTGTGCGCGTCTTCGACGGATTCAACTCTGGTGGCAAGCTCCGCCAGAATGACTTTCCTTGTCGAAGACCATAGATATTTGAACCTATAAAATCAGTCAGTCGGATTCGAAGAAACCCTCGCTACCGTACGCGAGATAATCTAAATAACTCTGGATGACCTCTGCAGAAAGCGGGGTCCCACGATTCCGTTTGATTAAGCCTAAGACTTGCTGGTGGTACAAGAGCTTCATGAGCGGCTTCGACGCTGCATGGAGGTCGATTGTTGCGCCCGGTGGGTTGCGGTCCGACCACCAGCTAAGTATGCTCTCGCGCGTCCCCTGGCGACTCAATGAAGACATGAAGAGAGGAAGGAAGACGGGTGGGGGGCCTTGAGTGGTGCTGCGGATTGGGCGCTTAGTTACAGCCTTGTACGGCCACCATCGTGGCACCTTGTTATGGTCAAATTACTTTTCGGGTACAGAGGCAGAGGGCTGTGCGCATCTATGGGAGCTGTAGACAGAAATTTTCAAGTTGGTGAATGCCGCAGTGAATGGTAACCGTACGTGACGCCATTTGCCGCGGAAGTCACCGCTGAGACACATATTAGTATAAATCGAATGGGAAAGGTTAGAAACACATACAATTCGTCTAGATGACGAGCGTGATGATACTGGACGAATCATAAATCTATGTGGCTGGGAGAACGCAAGTTTAATACGCACGTCATGACTGCAGCTTAATCACTGCAGATTAAGCTGCCAACCCGATGAGCACCACGCGGCTATCGGAAGGGGATGCCAACGTACCTCTTGGTGTCCGAGAAATCCGTCTTGATGGTGTGGAATTTAATGAGCAGAACGGCGGTGATCACGACGTCGGCGCCGACGCATCCACTCAGTCAAAGGGTAACCTAGCTTCAGACCCAACTGTCAGAAAATGTAACAGCCATTTGAGTAAGCACCTATTTGACGAACTGTCCGCGCGCAGCGGAGGACGAATCGATGACGAGGAGACCCGCGGTAGCAACGGCCCCAGTCAGGCCGGCAAAGAAGAAGACCGTAATGGTCGGGATCCAAATCCATTGTTTCGTCCTGAAGAGATATGAAATGCGTGAGTGAAAGCGGGCGTCTCAAAAGTGGTGGACATACAAATTGAAGACCATGCGAGCGAGCCAGAATTGGACAACACCCGAGCTGATTGAGGTGCTGACGACATACATGGCAACACACCAGGGTCTGGGACTGGGTAAGCAACCAGGCGTCGTCGAAGCATGAAACCAACATACTGGGTCAGAAGGTATAACTGCGCAAGATAGGTTAGCAGTTAAGGGATCGGGCTGGGGATGTGAGCTTGCCTGAGTTCCTATCAAAGTTGCCTGGCGTTAGAACTGGAAGAGAGGGGGGGAATATCGTGACATTACCCCAATGCTGCGCATCTATCAGAATGCGAACATGGGGATGAATGATTTACGCACCGTCACCAGGTACAAGTAGTTGGCCGACAAGCACGCAAAGACCGTCGTGAAATCGCTCGAGAGAGCTACGAAGACGGATGCCTTGTTGAACCGCCTATCTGGATGAAATAGGTGAGACACGGAACAGTCGAATATAGTTCGAGTCTTTACCTCTGGGGTATGTCATGAAATATTGGTAGATTCTAAATTCGGCCATTAGACACAGAGCGATGATGATTTGGAGGGAAAATGGCTCATTGCATCGGTCTGGGAGAAACGATTAAACAAATGAGTCTGCGGTAGGAGAAAAAGACGTACTCTAGAGTGGATAGACTGTTTGAACATCAACGGCTGAGGCGAAACTGATTATCGAGAACGTACATCATATTGGCCCATGGCGAGAAAAACAGACAGCTAGAAAGAAGGTGAGCAGAATGCTGAAGATGAATCGATGAATCACGCACCCGAGGGTGAGGTCGTAGGTACCTATTTGGATTGTAGTCTGGGAGAGCGAAAGTGGTTGGTGTACTTGGGGAGAAGGAAAGTGGTTAGTGGAGTGCGTGATGTGGAAAGTAAGCAACGTTGGGCGACCTTTTATAGATGAAGTCGGCTAAGCCGATCGAGTGCGGGGATTTCGAGACCAGAAAGAACCCAAAGCAGCCGGTATAGGACTCTTCAGTAGTTCGACAATCATTCGACATCTACTCTGAGTCGAGAATAAGACTGTAAATCGTTAGGTGGCAATGGACGGGGTAACCCGACTCGAAGGATTGGTCGACAGAGACCATGGAGCCGGATTCCGGATTCAGAAAACAATTAGCCTGGGGACAAATATTGTCACAGCATTCTTGAAGCAAGACACCGTCGGATTTCACAAGGATTTCATGATCATATAAGTCTTGGATAAGTTTCTCGTTCCCCCGAGCCCGCCAGTAGAGTGAGATGCCTTGGAGAAGCCTGGTTTTGGAAGAATCTTTACTTCAAAAGGTGCTCGCAGGATGAAGCCATATCATAGGGAAATCCACCCGAGTTTGAAAGACTTAAAGTTATAGGCTGTCGTGGCAAGCTGGCAAGGGCCAAGCTCGGGGATCATTCGGCCGATCACTAACCAAACAAACATCGGGGTTCGGCCTTTTCGGACGATCGCATTTCCACACTTCTCCTTTGCCTTACTAGGACACCTTCCCACCGAGCCTTGTTCCGTTCACGACGACACTGGATGGTTACGTTAATCCTTCCTGCTTTGCCAATCCTCGTGACTGCGCTGCTGCCAAATGTCTAGCACCACCCCCTCTCGGACTTTTTGTTTTTTTACTTTGATCCAAGGCGGTAAACTGGATGCCCTCCCAACTATTGTTGGTCGAATCCCAGCCATCTTTTCACTAAGCCAGATTTCGCTAGATGTCGCTCCTATGAGACGGCCTCCTCGCTCAAAAAGAGGGCGCATGTGGTGATGCTGTGCCGCTCTTGATTCGGAAGTCCGCGTTTGAAGCTTCCCAAGCGGATGAATGCGCCGACTTGCGTCGATCCCGTCGGATCCCGACTCGTAACCTTGGAGCCCGCCGACACACATGTACAAGGTGCGGGGAACACTTTCCCACCTACTTTTTCAGTCAAGGTAAATTTTACAGAGAAAGGTGTGCTCAGCCCCTCTTTGCGATGCATGGAGGCCGACTATTCCTTGTCTACGACTCGAAATCGATGCCGAGGTCGGTACGGATTCGTACTGAAGCCCTTACGTTCTGTGCTGTGTGCGGTTACTTCGGCTATCACCCGCAGTTATAACCGACTTCAATTGTATTTTTACCCATTCTAAGTATTTGATCCTATCACCTTGCGAAAAGTCAGGCTGTGACTCACCCGGTCGTTTCGGAGATTCTACTAAGCCGTTTCGATCTGCCGGCGCTGCAGAGCCGGAGGCTTCTGCCCGTCTTCTTTTTTGGTCGCGACGTCTCTTTTTTATTCAGACCCCCACGCATTCATTCATTTCTTTCACAACATCCATCCCACCTTTAATTCACTCATTCTCTTGGCGATGGTACACAACTTGTCCAAATTTCTCTGCAGATTATGTCTCTTTCTTCTCTTGCGTCATCTTTCGTGCGTCTGTCCCTCTGCAGATCTGATTCCGTTTTTACGACCATACTACAGATTATCGGATGCCCTTCCTTCAACAATCGCGTCCTCCATAGACGCAGCGTCTTCCTCTAATCTTTCATCCAACTCCCCTCCCGCGCCGACAAATTTACCGGACGCCCTTTCTTCAACGACCGCGTCCTCCACAGGCGTAGCTTCTGCCTTGTATCTTTTATCCAACTCCCCTCCCGCACCAACACACACGAATTCCTTCTTTCAACTAGCCTTTGCGCTATCATCAATCGCCCCCACGCCGTCGCATCCAGCATGGGCCTCGCACCACCCACGCCCCCCGCCACGGGACAGATTTCACGGACACCCAGAGCCCATCGTCGTCGCGGGAATCACCCTCCTCGCCCTCCTCATCCTCGCCGTCCTTATCACCCTCGTCCAATTCGCGCGCAGCTACTGGCGCACCCCAAGCCGCGACGCCACCGCGGTCGACCTCGCGCGGCGGCGGCTGCAGCTCGAGATGCAGTGGCGGGAGAACGAGGCGATGTTCAGCGGGCCGTCTCTCCCCGCGCCGCCGTACTTTCCGCGTCCGCCGTCGTACCGGGATGTAGAAAGCGCGGACAAGGACGCATACGTGCCTTTGGCTTCGCCACGGAGCGAGATGGATGGGGGGATGCCGTCGCCACGATCCCCGGCAGGTGTTTATCGACATAGTATCTAGAGTGGGCATGCCGCGTTGCGGGAGGCACCGTCGCGAGGGCATCTGGGGTTGGACGGACGGACGGACTATCTATCTGTAATTTCTTCTATTGTGTTGGTGGGTCTCTTGTATTAATTGGGGTAAGAACGGCATTCATTCCGTGCGGCGAACTCATTCAGTCAATGCATCGAACTCCATCTCCGCCTCCGAACAGTGTAGGCCAGCCACAACAACCCGTTCCACGACATTGCAGCATCGCAGCATTCCGCCAACGAAAATAACCTCAAAGCCAGCGCCAAGAGCATATGCTGCAGATGGATATCATCTCCTTTTGTCGCGCAGATGAGTGAGAGAAATATAAACGTGGGTAAGTCGTCGCGATGTTTGAGTCCGAGAATACAAGACAATACATACTATCTAACCCAATGGGTCTGGATTTCCTTTTTTGCTCTCCCCCTGTCTATGCCCCCGGTTTTTTCCGGCATTGTTACATACTGTATTATTTCGACCAAAGGTTCATTATTTTTAGAAAAAAAATGTTTTTGATTTAAGGCGATTTTCGCACACATCAAAAAAATGTCAGTGTCATCCATCACAGAACCTTTAGTCGAAATGGTACAGTATACCGTTTACCTATGACTATGCAAAATGGCTAAGGGATCTGACAAGGGGAAGGTATTGAGAAACGATTGCCGGCGCATCAAGTCGGGCCTGTTTTGGGTATGTGCTTATGTTCCGAGCTCAGCGCTCTCGCAGAGCTTCCAGGAAAAATTGAGGTGGGTTGTGTACTTAATACAGCACATTCTGCCTCTTGGCATTTTTTTTGCCGGGGCGGGCCTGGCGTGTACTGGCAGTGGAGGCACCCCTTGATCGGAAATTGAATTTGTCGGGCGCCATCCCTTTGGCGGATTCAACCTTGAACCCACAAATGCTTGCTTGAGTCTCCCGTATAACTATTTATCTATTAGCACCACATTAATGTTTGATTGTCGGAACATCCCAATTTGTCTGATCAAGACCCGAAACGTGACCTCAAGCTTCAGCACCCAGCAATTATTGGTTCAGGAGTCAGATTACAATTTCCTCACAAATCACGCTGAACTGTATAGAAACAAACAGCTTTTGACATCTTATTTGTGATTGAACCAATATTAATATCGACCCCCGCAAAGCCTAACATCAGGCCATATTTGAACTTTTAAGTCGATTCGGGACTTCCCGGTCGCGATCAAACAGCGTCGAAACCCGTAGGGGAGGTTCGGATCACGATCCGATTCTAGAGCAAACATGTACAATGACCTCACAATTGAGGCAAAGAACGCGTTTACTCCTTTGTTTCTCCGCCACCGGCACTTTTTGCTAGAAGCTCCGATACTGTGCAGGATGCATTTGACTCCAATCTCCTGTTAATGGAACGCATGTCGAGACAGCATGCATTGACGCCCGCGCCAGATCTGTCCGCCGGAAGCAAAAATAACTGCCGGTACTTATGTGGCTATACAAGGCTGTGAGCACTAGCACCTTATGTATTAAGCCTTATCCGAGTACACAAAGCTGTAGTCACCGCTCTTCTTTCTCCTCCATCCCACTCCATGCCACCATTGAGTCGCCAGCAAGCACGGGAGAGCGTATTTAGCTGGTGGTCCGACCGCAACCCACGGGGCGCAACCATCGACCTCCATGCGGCCTCGAAGCCTTTGATGAAGCTCCTGTATCACAAGCAAGTTTTGGGCTTGATCAAACGGAATCACGGTGCTCCACTCGCGCCAGAGGCCCTACACACCTGTTCAGACTACCTCGCGTACGGTACTCGATTGAGTTGATATCGGGCTGACTGATGCTGTAGGTTTAAGTACTTGTTGCCTTCGACGAAGACCGCGATTCTCAAGGAGCTTGGCGCCAGAGTGTCCGCATCTGAAGATGAAGCACGCGCTGTGCTTAATTCACCGGTGTCACATCGGGTAGCCGAACTGCTCGAGTCGCCAGATAACGAGCTCCGGCGTCATACATGCAGGATGGTAGGATTACTGTCGGACCATGAATCCGTGGCTATGGCCGTGTTGGCTGTCATACCTTGTGCACGGCTCGTGGCGCTTTTCTAGTGAGTCTATTTTTGTTCTTTGACGGCCCGCCTCATGTTCGAGGCAGTGTTGAAAATCTCGAAGTTAGCAAGGGTGCGATGTTCGCACTCTCTAAGATCACATATTGGCCAGACAGTGTACGGGCTGCTGTGGAATGCAAGATACTGGACCAAATCACGGAATTGCTTGCGTCAACGAACAACGAGCTCCGGCGATGGACATGCTGGACGGTTGGACAGCTGGCACGCCATGAATCCACGGCTGGGTCCCTCTTGGCGTTAAAACCCTGTCCGCGGCTGTTAGCGAAACCGGGTGCACGGAATGCTGAGCGTGAGCTTAGATGTACCTAGCACACGTTTGAGAGATTGGTATTGCTTTTGGCAATAGATCAGTAATTAGAATGTTCAAATCCCTACGTAAAACAACTATCTGTTTCCAACGCAATTCTACCTTAAGCGACCGACCAACGAGAATATATCTTCGTTAGACGCGAATACGGGAAACGTCTCCGTATTCTTAGGATCGCTGTACTAATCTTAGCGCAAGCTTATAGCGTTACACCAAAAATAGTCGGCGGTAAGTCCTTAATGAGCTCTGGGCTTCACTTAGGTTCACGCAAAATACAGGGTCAACTGTAGTGGATTGAAAGAGAAATACGATGTGTCCACATGAGGGGAACACTCCTCCTTATATACTAGTAATTTAGTGAGTCAGAGTGAGTCAGAGGTGGTCATGACTCGGGTTATGAGTCGACGCGTTTGACTCGGAGCGCGTCTGTGAATGATCACGTGGCCGAGGTAAGGCCGAGCACCAACTCAATAACTGAGTCACATTCGAGTGGACTAAGGCTAACTGATACCTATTATCTCCATAACAGCGGCTGGTGTCTCTTTTGAGGTGAGCCCACTGTTTGCTCGTTGAGGCCGTAGATAGTAACTAAGGCTGTGGTAGCGATGAAGATGCGGACGTGATTGAGGCTGCAATATATGCACTCTCTCAGATCGCATATTGGCCGGACGGTGCACGAGCTGCCGTTGAAGGAAAAATACTGGACCATATCACACAACTGCTTGAGTCATCAAACAGCCAGCATCATCGATGGACATGCTGGACGGTAGGAAAGTTAGCCATCCATGAATCCACCTCTGCGGGGGTTCTTGAGTTGAAGCCCTGTTGGCGGCTTGTGTTTCTCTTGCGGCGAGTCCCGTTTAGCTGATTTCAGATGGTGTCCCTGACTTTGACGTAGTAACGGAGATGTGCAGGTCATTGAGGCCGCAATCTATGCCCTTTCTCAGATTGCCCGCTGGCCCAACAGTGGAAACTCTCGACTGCATTGTGGAACTGTTTGAATCACCAAATAGTAAGGTCCGAAAAGGGACATGTCAAATCCTGAGACGTATCCTCCGGCAAGTCTCAACTATTTGTTTCTGAAGAATGTTCTAAGGTTGAATTAGTGACCCTGATTTTCACGTTATCAAGCGCGCACTGCTCCTACTTTCTAATCTCACGCATTGGCCAGACGGTGCACATGCTGACATCGAGGGCGGTATGCTAGACCACGTCCTGACATTACTTGGATCACCGGATTCCCAGGTCCGGCGATGGACGTGCTGGACCGTGGGCAAGCTGGTCCGCCATGAATCAATGGCTATGGCCATTTCAGCGTCAGGATATTGTCCGAGGCTCGTGTCCCTCCTGTGGCAAGTCCTCATTATCTGTTCAGTTCAAACAAGGTTTTAATGTTGAAGTAGCGACGAGGATGCCGATATTGTCCACTATGTGATATATGCACTCTCTCAACTGTCATACTGGCCATGCGGTGCACAAGCTGCCGTAGAGGCGAAGACTATGCACCATGTGCCGAAATTGCTCAGATCCCCGAACCCGCGGGTTCGGAAATGGGCATGCTGGACGGTGGGCCAGCTGGCACGTCATGATTCCACCGCCCTTGCGATACTAGCATTCGACCTTTGTGTGCAGCTTGTATCCCTCGTACGGTGACGGCCTTTCGTTTTGTCCTTGGAACGAAGCTTCTGACTGTAAGCTAGCGATGAAGATGCGGAGGTCGTTGAGGCTGCAATATATACACTCTCTCAGATCACCTACTGGGAGGACAGTGCACAAGCTACCCTGAAGGCACTTACACCCGACCTCATGATGCAATTACTTGAATCACCGAACGGCCAACACCGACGTTGGATGTGCTGGACTGTGGGCAGCTAGTGCGCCACAACTCCATGGCAGTGGCTGTATTGGACCTAATCGACTGTGCACGGCTCGTGTCCCTGTTGCGGTAAGTGTTCATTGCCACTATTGGTGGCTTGGATAGTGTTTTGATGTCCAATAGGAACAAAATGTCGAGGTTGTTGAGGGTGCAATGTTCGCACTCCTTCAGATCACTCGTAGGCCTGACGGCGCCCAACTGGCCCTGAGAGTGAAAGCTGTCAACTACATCATGAAACTGCTTGAGTCACCGAACGCAGACATCCGGAAATGGACATGCGGGCCATTGGGAGGCCTCGCTATTCATGAAACAGCAGCTGCGGCTGTGCTGGGGCTGAAACCCTGTCTTCAGCTCGTGTCCCTCCTTAGGTAAGTCGCCAGCACTAGTGTTGAACATGTTCTGACCTCAAGACAGGGACCACCTTCGCGTCATTGAGGGTGCAATATATGCGCTCTCTAAAATAACCTGTTGGCTAGACGGAGCACTAGCAGCCGTAGAAGCGAAAACACTCGACTATGTCGTGACACTGCTCAAGTCATCTAATGCCGAGGTCCGCAAATGGACGTGCGACATGCTCAAAAATTTAGCGTCGCACGCGTCCACGACCGTGGTTGTTGCGAACTTGAAACTCTGCATGCGGATTGTATCGCTCCTGCCGTAGGTCACCAATGATCAGACAGATAACATGCATGCTCATGATACATGCTAGTGACAACAATCATTCAGTTCGCAGAAGCGCGGTTGCCGCCCTCACTCAACTCAGTAAAGTCACGGATGGTATTGTGGATATTGCCCACACAAGTTTCTTGGAGCGCGTTGAGGAATTGATGAAATCGGGGAATCGGGATGTGCAGTGTGACGGCGTATAAAGATTATACTTCGTGTATCGATTAGATGTATCGTTTATCACAATACACAAATGTGAGTGAAGTTCAATCGGCTCTTGCTAAACGTGCGAGTAATCAATGAGCTTCCAGAGAAAGGAAGAAATGCTGAAGTAGTTCGGGAATGGCGTACGAGCCAGATAATATTGAGAGGACAGACAAGGTTCACGGCGAACCAGTCGTACAGGGCAGATATCTATAAACGGTAAAACAGGTCAGCGGATACGGTGGATTGGAGCGATTCAGGCAGAAGGTCTATGGCGACCAGAGGATGACTTTCGCAACAAGATGGTCTTGCTACGAGAAGTTTTAAGACAATAAGCAGTGTTCAGATGGGCAGTTAATATGGGTGCACTTGAGTATATTCTTTGAGCGGAAATACTGTGGGTAAAATGCAACAACCTATCTCTAGGTAATACTGGGCCTTTTAAATAAATCAGGACATGATGAATGTGAAACGTTGTCAAGGAAATGGAGGAATTGGTCGTGAAACCGATCATGATGGTTACAGGAAATATTTGTAAATGGTAATCAGAAGCAGTGATATATGAGAGTTGAAATATGAAAAGATCCAAACCACATGGTTCATGCGCCAAGCTGGTTACAGTCTGTGTTTCATAGAAACAAGCCATGTAGACCCTGCGGTGATGAGATCCTGCAAGTTGAGGCTAACCCGAATGAGAAAATATTGCCATGCGGTGAATTATTCTGAATGATTGAAACCGAATGATTGGAATGGATGGAAGAAGGGGTATTGGTATATTTTCTGGACCCTGCATCGATGAAGGAAACATGTGCGATTGAAGGGGATTTTCTGCGATTAGCTGATGTGCGCGACCGTGTCTTGTCATGTGACCGCATAATTGTCTTTTTGGGTTGATGGCCGCGATGCCGAGTAGTTCGAAACCTTGTTCTCAAGTCCATGTTGGCCATGCCCAAGTATTTGGGGTATTCCGATAATTGAACTGCCACAGAGCACGGCATTGTTTTTATGTGAATCAAAAAGGCATGCTGAGGCTGAAGCCACAGATGATTTCACTGTTTTCACAAATGTGGTATCACAGCAGTTTGAAACCTGTTACATTCTGAGAAATCTCATTCGCTACAGGTCAGATGTCTCGTAGACTAATATGACTACTTTGGAAACGGTTTATATTGGATTAATCTATTTAACAACCCCCCTTGTTAAGAACAACCCCGGGTTGCTGGATCAATTTTCCATTTAACAACCCCATGGTTTGTAAGATGCAATCTGATGGTGGCTGATAGCGGGGTGGCGGGATGGGGCGGGATGCTTTTAATGTGTTCCTAGTGTTACTAAAAGTCCCCGGAAAAATCACCTGAAGACAGGGACCATCTGAACGAGCTAACTGGATTTTTTCCCCCTATTCTATTGGTCAAAAGTCACCAACGCTTGCCTTCAACACTTTCTGTGCCAAGGATTTGCCGAAAAGTCTACCAAAACTGTTGGAATAAATCAGGGGAAAATCCAGAGGGCACTAGAGTGCGTTCGACACGCATTCACTATTGCGCGCGCACCTTTAGACGGTTTTTGACTTGGGAATCGGGCATTAGGCCTATTGCTGGCATTATTTCTGTGACAGAGGTTATATTCATGCGTCGGATAGAAAATCTACATCAATGAAATCTTCTCCGCAAGTAGGGTATAATCAGTTTTCCAAAGTACTACACAAGTTCAACGCATTCTTCAACGAAACAATACAAAAGTCATATGCGTCCAACCTAGTTTGACCATATCCTACATGATGGTTGGTTTCCGTCAACACAAACAAAAGTTGCTTTTCGAGTTACCCACACGATGTTCAGGACATTACAAGGATAGATCGTGTGAGAGGAGCCCCGCAAAACCCTCGTGGCAGTTGAAATTCGCAGGGGCTGAATGGTACACAGATCCCATCACATGCAACACCCCTGCAAAGCATGACGTTGCTGGTTCTAATGGCACAGCTGACATCAAATCCAGTGCTGATGCAAGTGGGTGGGCCGCTGTACGTCTGGCATGAGTTCGTCGCGCAGCCACCGCTAGTTACATCCATGTATTCAATTCTTGTCTTGCCCTTCTCTGGCCCCGTATCAGCTCCAGGTATTTCTACCTGCCGGAAGCGAACTTGGAAATGTCAGTCGACTTGGGTTAAAAGACCCAATATTCCGTAGCACACTTCAGGCTTGAGATATTGAACATTGAATCCCCGAGCCACAGAAAGACAATGGGGGGTGAAGCGACCTCCCTCGTAATTCATTCAGGATTCGTCCGCGAAGTCCACTGTACCATCAACCTTTCGTAACGTCCATATAAACGCCGTCAACTGGCAGATGCATTTGAATTGAACCGGGAGCAATATTACTTGTTAGAAGGCGATACTCATCTACAACGGGCGCTTCTGTGAATGCGGCTGTCTGTCATGGAGACAAAAAAAAACTCACATGTGGACCATATCCGCCTCTGTAGAAGGTATCTGACGGTGAGCGAAAACGCAGATGCCGCAGAGTATCCCGGAGATGTCCAGGTGGCAGATTTGAAGAATAAGTAGCCCCGGTGTGGCAACCACGAAGAGTGTGATTTTGATTATGCGTGAAGCATGCGGGCAGGAGAGGTATTCTCCGCCGAGAAAGGCGATGTGTGGGCGCGGACATTTCCAATGCGAAGGAAACAATAAGGGTGAAGGTTACACCGGGGGCAAAGGTCCACGCACCTGGAAGCCAGGTGCGTGGAACGCATGTACCCGGTAGTTGCTCGGCTCCCGTACCTCTTTGACAACTGGCGCTTATGACAGGACAAAGGGAGGCTTTGTCCTCGGCCCGGGGCGGGCACAGCTCTTCCCTGAACCGATCGCTTTATCTGGCATACGATGTTTGACTCGAAGCCTGAGGACGATTGGAGCACGTACTTATCTGATTTGTCGAATTCGGCATCTGGTAAATAGTTCCTTCAGTGAATGTAGAATATACAACGCGTTGATTTCCTCAACAATCGGCGGCCGAGCAGAGGCAGCGGACAACATTTGAACCAAATTTACCAACGTGGCGGCCCGAACCGATCAATTTGATGGCCCGCATCTTGCAGAGAACCACCATGTCGATTTTCGAAACCTCTGGAACATCTCTCGACCCATCTTCTCTCACTCTCTCTCTGCTGTACTTTCCATTTCGGCGCTATTGCCCGGCCCTTTTCACGTTCATCGATCCCAAAAAGACCGCCAAGAAAGAAAAAAAATTGATCTCCTCGGAACAGATGTACCTTCGAGCATCCCAATACTCTACTTGGCTCGGCGGCGAAGTGGAAGGGAGTTGGCAGCTTACTGTGACGTTCCTCTTTGATTCGATCCGATGCGGTATGCGTTTGAATTCCCCGCGGTTTCGCTCAATCAATGCACTTTTATCAGCCCCTCAATCCTGCGTATCTACACCGGCCCTCGCTATCGCTGCAACAATAGACGAACAGTAAACCTTCGATGGTCGTTCCGAGGCGATGGACGCAAGGATGCACCCCGATCTCTGGGCTATGCTCCGAGGACACGCCTCTCGTGCACATTCCTGGAGAACATTCTCTTCAGAGAGGCCCCTCGACTCAGCCTGGGTGCCACTTGAACCCGGCGATTTATAGTTCCGGCCCGGGCCTTCTGTCTTCTAGCGTACACCATGCTCGCTGTTCACTGGTGGGGGCCGAGCTAGCCTCACACACTGATCATAAAGAATCTGGATCCTCGCGGCTTCAGCGCGCTCGGAGTTCCCGAACTCCCGCGGGTTGGCACAGCGCCTTGGAACCTCTCAGTCGCTACACGAAGGACTCCTCTTCCGTCTTTGAGCCCCTGGACTGATTTTCATGTGACATCCGCTGTAATCGTAACTCTGGAGAACCCAGCGGGCTCCGCGCATCAATTGCTCGTCTTCTGCTTTTCTGATGCCGACGACACTCTGCACGCTGGGGGGTCAATATGCGAGGGTGGATTCCTTTATTCAATAATATGCGGAGCCTCATAAAGAACACATTTGAACACCCTGACGCCCCAGTTTCCTCAAACTACCGCCTGCACTTTTTGCTTTCCTGGTTTGCTCCTTTTTTGATTATTTCTCCCATCCTGTTTAACGTTCATTTAGTTTTCATAATGCGTGCCTCCATTCTCGTCTCCAGCGCTGCCACAATCCTGGCACTCCTATTGCCCAAAGCACTCAGTGTGCCTCTCTCCACGACTGTGCTCACTCCGGGCGGGTATCATAACCTCCACGAAGTACCTGCGGGCGGCCGCATTGTCCATGTCGGGGCCGAGATCCACGTTATCAATGTGAACGGCGAGCTTATCGACATCGCATTTCCCGGCCCCACGACAACCGCGGCGGCACCGCAGCCGGAAGCGACGGGCTGGGTAGCGTTCGCTTCCTGGAACAACAAAAATCCGTCTCCAATCTCGTCGTTCAACACGACTTGGACGGTTCCTCCCGCCCCGGCTACGGAGAACGGACAAGTGATATTCCTGTTCAACTCGATTGAGCCGTCGGCCGAAGACGCGATTCTGCAGCCGGTCTTGCAGGTGCGACCGTCTTCTCCTCATCCGTCTCCTTCGGTCAAACTGATCAACGTTGGACAGTGGGGTCGTTCGGCGGCTGGGGGTGGAAACTACTGGTCGATTGAATCCTGGTGTATGTACCCCGTCCCTTTCGCGCACTTTGATTTTGCGATTTTTGATTTTTGATTCGCACCAAGACGTATAGCAGCGCCAGAAATTCTACACGCCGCTCGAGCAGGTTGAGGTCGGGCAAACACTCATCGGCAGCATCTCCCTCGTCGGACAGAACGGCTCGAACTACACTTACAACTCGCAGTTCGACAACAGAGCGGGCACGTGGCTCACGGTTAACAGCACCGCGCAGCTCACCTGGGCCACGGAGACGCCGGAGGTTTATGGCGTGACCAACGCGAGCGACTTCCCGGCGGGCTCGACCGAATTCTCAGGCATCAACCTCGCTCTCTTGAGCGAGGATGTGCCGACCGTGGTGTGGCACGCCTCGAGCAACGCAGCAGATAACGTGTCGACGACGGTCAATATGGATGGGGCGACAGACGCCAAAATCACGATTGCGTATTAGTTTACTTGATTGAGCAATTATTATTGAATGTTCGATTTTGTCGAGGTGTGCGGATACAATAAGTTCGACATGGATGGGGTTTTAAAAAGCTGTGACTCTTTTGAATCCGAGATACTGTATTTTTACATTCAATTCGACGGTCACGCGTCACAGGGGGGGTTGTCGACGAGGAATTTTGCGGTGTCACGCGTCACAGGGTAGTTGTCGAATTGCCCCAGCGTGACATGCCGCGAGGTCCGCCTGGATGTGCTGGTTTTGTGAAATTTCGCGTCGAAATTGTCGAAATTTGCGATTTTGTCACGCCAATTTTAGCCGCTGTCGAAGTGTCGAATATGTTCCGGGTGTCACGCGTCACCCCCCCTGTCGAATTGAACGAAAAAATACAGTATGCAGTTTTGGGGGGTTGGTTTGCTGTAAGAAAGTGTCGGACGATCCCGATAGCCCGTCAGGCTTCGTATTTTGCACTTTGCTCTCTCATTATGCCTTCAGTGTGAAATCTGGTACTTTTAGAATATGTGCCGCAGACATTGTGCGTCAATTTCCCGAGCGAGAATATTCGATCGGACCCGGGCCGATGACAACCGCCATCGTCTTGTGGAGAACCACCATGTCGTTTTTCGCGACCTCCGCAGTAGAGCCATTGCTCGACCAAAACTCTTGTGTAAACTCCTCCCAAACTCCTCCTCTCGCCATCTCCATGTCCAATTCTAGCTCTGGATTTGGATTTGCAGGGCCAGTGACCCGAGTCAAGCGAGTGGGAAAAATCGGCACGGGCGATGATCGTGCGTGATCGCCACACAAAGCCGGCTGTCAAAAAATACCATCACATTTCAGAGTCATCGGCGGTACCGCGCTAGATATCGCTCTCAGAAAGAATTATCATTCAGCCCGAAAAGCACCCAACTTCGATGACTAGGCAAGTCGCTTCAATAGAAGGTTTCAATGATCCTCAAATATCCTTCAGTGTCTGGTCAGATGCACTTCTTTTCCCTCTCTACGTCGGTACAGCGTCCATGATCACGCTACTGCTCCATCTTTTGTGGTCATCAAAGCCCATCCTCAAATTCCGCGCCACGTATTTCAAAACCACTCTCCAGGATCCTGGATACACGCCGGAAGCCCAGTCGGTCGCCACACACATCGAGAAACACGGAGGGAAGACTATCTTCGCGTTCAAGGTCGCAAGACTCGCCGGGTGCCTCAAATTGCTTGTTTTTTCGATCTTTTCCCTGGCATCAGATGACCCGAACGCTAAAACTTTCGCGCCATGGGAGACTGACGACCCTCGCAAATCCCTGCACGCTGCGATGTGCGCGACTTACGTGCGTGTTTTTCCTCTGCATCAAAGTTAGTTTATAATCTTCGACTTAGTTCTATGTCTTCGCTCTTGCTATTCTGTCCGTAGCAGGCAGCCCAAAGTGGGGAAGGGTTGCCATCAAGCATCTCAACGCGGTCCTGCTTTGCGCGTTCGGTATCTATTTCTATCGTGATGTGTTTCCGTTGGCGACATTTGAGCTCACTCCCATGGACCTTTCCGAGGGATGGCTCCTCTGGGTCAAAGTCATCACCCTATTTACCGTTTCTGGGATTATACCTGTGGTCATACCCCGCCAATATATCCCCGTTGACCCCAAGGCATGTTTATAATACCCAACGCATCCACGGCTAATGTCCCTGCTGTTCATCCAGACCCCTATGCCGGTGGCAAATCCCGAACAGACCGCGTCGATCCTGTCGTTGGTGTTCTACTTTTTCCTGGATCCCCTAATTTTCCTCGCCTATCGAATTCCCCATCTTGCGTTCGACCAGCTCCCACCTTTGTCCGATTCCGATTACGCAGAGAATCTGAAGGCCGTGGCCTTTCCGGTGTGTTTAATTTGTATCGTAAACTCGCATCTCTGACAATCCTACGTAGCACTTGGATGAGTTTTCTGGCGCAAAAAAGCGGCACGTTTTCTTCGGAATTGTGTGGATCTACCGCTGGACGTTCATGAGCATGGCCATCCTGTTGAGTTTTATGGCACTTTCGGCTTTTGTGTCTCCCATTGGCCTCAATAGGCTGCTCAAGTAATAGATTTATTAAACTTCGCGTTATACGCTGACTTTGTCGTCCAGTTACCTTGAGAATTCGGGCGAAGAGTCCTTCATGAAACCGTGGTTCTGGATCCTGCTCTTGCTATTGGGTCCCGCGATGTCATCTCTGTCCCGGCAGTACTACACTTTCATCTCGGTGAGCCGTTAATCGACCTGGGTTCTCGAAGTCTCGCTGAATCGATTACAGACACGCATCATGACCCAAACAACTGCCCTCATCACCCAACTCGTATTCGAGCATGCTTTGCGCATCCGTGTCAAGGCGGAAACAGGCGATGGATCAATTGCGGATGGAACGGCCGGCGCCGACAAAGAATCGTCCAACAAAGCCGACGCCAACCTGCTCGGAAAAATTACTAATTTGGTCACTACAGATCTCGGGCACATAAATGAGGCCCGGGACGTAGTCGTGCTCGTGGTCCTGGTCCCCATACAAGTAGTCGGGGCTATCGTGTTCCTGTACCAGGTCTTGAGTTGGAGGTCAGTCCGCTTTCCGCCCTTTTCCCCCGTTTTTTTGGCCAGAATGCTTATGATGTAAAACAGTGCTTTTGTTGGTATGGGGTGCGTCAAATTTCTTTCTTTCTTCAGCGACGTCCTTACTTGTCTGCGCAAGGGTCATGGTTGCCCTGTGAGCCCCATTTCTATCTTATTTCAACGGCAATCTTAGTTGTTTCCGGAAGCTTTCCTTTGCCAGGTTATGTCGCAAAGCTCGCACAAAGTGAAGGCTAATATTTGTTTCGCAAGACGTACATAACTAAGTCTACTACAGCTGTTCAGAAGGAGACGCTCAAAAAGACCGATGCGAGAGTGCAAACGGTCTCCGAAAGCAAGTTTCTTTCATTATGTGTAACCATCAACTTGACGAGCTTTCAGCGATGAATGTGATCCGGATGGTGAAGTAAGTGGTATAAATATCTTTCAGGATGTTCGGATGGGAAAAGAAAATGAATGAACGGATTGCCGACAAGCGAGAAGAAGAATTGAACTGGATCTGGAAGCGCAAGTTACTCGATCTCATCAATGAAATCTTGAAGTGTGGTCGCTTTTGCTCATCTATCCCCTGGCTCAGCTTCGTTTACAGTTATATGCTTCCCATTCTGACCATGCTCGTGACCTACGGTTCGTTCCTGTCAACCTTTATCTCTACTCCATATCTGACGCGTATTTGCTTGGGTAGCTACATAGTGAGTTCTGATTCACAAGTTGGTCACAAGCTTACCGCTATCTTCCTTTTTCCTACACAGTGTCAGTGGAAGTGCACTCCATAACGGTGAATTTGAACTGATACTTCCACAGACCGTCGTTGCTAAAGAACAACTGAGCGCGTCGAAGGTTTTCTCGTCCATGGCCGTCTTCGACCTGCTGCGCACCCAAATGTGGACCATCTTCCGTTATGTCTCGTCAGCCGTCAATGGGAAAGTTTCATTAGATCGCTTAAACGAGTTCCTCCACAACGTGCGTCGCCCGTGGGTGCCATATTTCCCATAGCTGAATAAATACTATCTAGACCGAACTCCTGGATTCTTTTGTTTCCGATGAGACGCCGGACATCCTCACACTTGACCGCCCCGCTTCAGACGTCGTCGGCTTCCGGGAGGCCACGTTCGCGTGGTCGAACGAAGAGACGGACGACCGGAGATTTCTCCTCAAAATCGAGGAAGAGCTTTTCTTCAAGCCAGGAGGTGTCAACCTTGTTGTGGGTCCCACTGGATCGGTGAGATGTTTTATTTTTCGAGTGGTCTCCATTTCCTGATACGAGTTTTATAACTTGCTAGGGCAAGACTTCGCTTCTCATGGCTCTCCTTGGTGCGTATTCCCCTGCTGCGACAACTCCGAGACGAGGACACACTCACAATACCGCGTAGGCGAGATGCATCTCGTGCCATTCTCTCCTTCCACGTGGTACAACCTTCCCCGCGAGCTGGGTGTTTCGTACGCTGCCCAGGAAAGTTGGGTAATGAACGACACCATAAAAGTGAGTGCCCTTCGCATAGTTGAAGAAATATTTCAACATTCGTTCAGAATAATATTCTCTTCAATACGCCTATGGACGAAATGCGGTATAAAACAGTATTATATCAATGTTGTCTGGAACAAGACCTTGGGTTGTTCTCCTCCGGAGAAGAGACTGAGGTTGGCGAGAAGGTGCCGCATTCAGTCTCTGAGCGAATATTTAACACTCAACGTCGTGAACAACTGGCAGGGATTGACGTTGAGCGGGGGTCAAAAGGCTCGGGTTACACTTGCTCGAGCAATCTACGCCGATAGTCAGATAATTCTGCTGGATGATGTACTCGCGGCCCTTGATGTCCACACCGGAAAGTGGATCGTCGAGTGCGTAATATCGCCCACACTAAACCCTCATATCTGACTCTGGAGATCACAGCAAATGTCTTCGAGGAGAATTAATAAAGGACCGCACAGTCATCCTTGTAACCCACAATGTGGCGCTGACGAGCAAGATAGCCGACTTTATTGTATCCGTCGGCCTGGACGGCCGCGTACGCAGCCAGGGTTCCATTTCTGACGCACTGGCAAAGGACGAGGTATTGGCAAAAGAGGTCAGCGAGGACCGCCAGATCCTCGAGGCGGCCGAGAAAGAGATCGATCCACTCGCTGTAGATGAACTCAAAAAGGAGACGGATGGAAAGCTGATCGTCGCGGAGGAAATCGCGCTTGGGCATGTGACTTGGAGCGCGTTGAACCTCTACTTCCGTGGTATGGGAGGAAACCATACTGTGCTGTTCTTCCTCGTCTTCATTATAGCCATTATGACCACCGAGGGGGCCAATGCCCTGCAAACCTGGTATCTAGGTATTTTTCCGCATTGTAGTTCACCTTCGCAGTGACTGACTTGCACTTCACAGGGTACTGGGCAAGGTATTATCTCGTGTTGTCTTTGACATTCGCAATGGCTGATTGGCACCTGACTTCCCGCAGTCAATATGGACAGGGAGTACCCGTAGCAGTATTCCAGTAAGTTTCGTGCACCTTTGCTTACAACAATGTGCTTAGACTTGTCTCTAGCTACCTCGGAGGCTTTTGTGCGCCTCATGATTTATACGTGCAGGCATCTTGTTCAACTCATGTTTTTAGCGGCCCTTCTCTTTGGGAGCGTGATCATCTACGCTCTGAACTTCATTTTCTACACTTTAGGGTCGTTCAGGGCATCGCGAGCTATACACAAACAACTCGTGGAGTCAGTTTTAGGTACCACCCTCAGGTATGTGATTCTCCGTGTCGCATTTCTTTCTGAATTCATGAGTAAAGATGGCTCGATGTCACGCCCACGTCGCGCATCCTTGCTCGTTGCACTGTCGATATCAACGCGGTAGATGGTCCGATCACGAGTGACTTTCAGGCTCTTTTGGGTGGGGGTATAGCTACCTGAAAATTACCAGTCTGACTGAACGTGCTAGAATTGAGTATCACCCTGCTCGTACGGTTTTCTGCCATTGTGTTTTTCACTCCGGTGTTTTTCTTCGCGGGCGCTCTTATTGGAATTCTCGGGGCAGTCACCGGTCAAATATACATAGGTCCGTGTCCGCTCACTCGTGTCCTACCCGTTGGCTAAGATCCAGCCGGTTAGCCTCACAGCTGAGTGTCAAACGAGAAATGAGTAACGTCAAGGCGCCGGTGCTCGCACAGTGAGGCCTACTTTTTCAAGGGCAATACCACAGCTAATCAATGATTGATATTAGTTTCGGTGCAACGATGGCCGGACTGAGTAGGTTGTTTTCAAGTGGCATGCTAATTCCTCGTTGAGCCACCCACAGCCTCGATCCGAGCCTACGGTGCTCAAGATGCCTTGATACAGGTTTCCATCAATCGAATCAACAGATTGAGCAGGTATGTTTATGTTGCATATCTGGGGAAAAACTCTAATATTCCTCAGGGCAGCCCGTCCTTTCGCGAACCTGAATCGCTGGGTAACCGTTCGCTTCGACCTCCTTGGTGGACTCTTTGTAAGCCCCTTGCGTTATTAAACTCAGTCTTATACTCAGGAGTGCAGGCGGCGTCCTTGGGATATTATGTCGTTTATTTCCAGAGCGAGCGTCCGTTCAATATTGGTTTCAGTTTGAATATGGTTAGTCATATCGTTTCTCTGCATGAAAAGTCCTCATATTCGAAATTAGGCGATTAGTTTCGCGAGCATCATCCTATACTGGGTGCGCGTACTCAATGAATTTGAGGTGCAAGGCAACAGGCAAGTAGATTCGTGATGTGCACATCACGAACTGAGACGACTTGAACAGCTTGGAACGGATTCAGAGATACATCACAGTCGAGCAAGAGCCCAAGCCCACTTCAGCGGGAATCCCGCCTGCTTACTGGCCAGCAAGTGGAAGCCTTAGTGTCGACAATTTGTCGGCGAAGTATTCACCCGATGGGCCCAAGGTACTGCAAGACATCTCTTTCAACATCAAGTCTGGCGAAAGGGTCGGAGTTGGTGTGTCATACCGCAACGAGCGATAGTTTCCAGGGGCTGACTGTAAAGTGCAGTTGGACGAACGGGATCGGGAAAAGTGAGTTTATTTCCGTTCCTAACCCATTTATTTCATGTATCATAGAGCTCTTTGACACTGTCGATCCTGAGATGCATCTTAACCGAAGGCACGGTCTACTACGACGGCATCCCTACCTCGTCTCTCAATCTGGACGCTCTACGCTCCAACATCACCATCATCCCTCAAGTCGTAAGCTGAATTTTCTTGATGCCGATGACATCCGCTGAGTCTCTCCTGTGTAGCCCGAGCTTCTTGTAGGATCGCTCCGGTCCAATCTAGACATGTTCGGTCAATTCGACGATGCCACTCTAAACAATGCCTTGCGTGCCGCGGGACTTTCCTCCCTCCAGGAAGATATGGAGGAAGGAAGGCTCACGTTGGATAGTGAGATCGCCGGCGGAGGGAGCAATCTCTCTGTTGGCCAGCGTCAGATAATCGCACTCGGTGAGTATCCCTGTCACTGTCATCATCAGAGACTCAGGGATATGGCACAGCTCGGGCAATCGTACGCGGAAGTAAACTCTTGATACTGGATGAAGGTACGCCTGCATGTCCAACTGTGAAATCTGGTTAACGACGTCATTGTTGCAGCAACGTCTTCCATCGGTATGCAGGGAGTGGAACGAAATATAATTTTCTGACCGCTTCTAGATTACAAGACGGACACGGTGATTCAATCGTCCCTGCGCACCGAGCTATCGAGCGATACCACCCTCCTCACCGTGGCCCATCGGTTGCAGACCATAATGGACGCGGATAAAATCGTGCGTTCCCAATGATTTGGCCCTTACACTGAGTACTAAGAACGGTATATTCCCGTAGATGGTCCTCGATGCTGGCCGCATCGTGAGTTACTTTCCAGCTGTCGTTTCCCACTAATTGATACGGTTGTAGGTGGAGTTCGACAGCCCCAAGGTGCTGCTCAGGAACAAGGATGGGCTACTGCGCGCGCTAGTGGAGGAGTCTGGAGTCAAGGATGCGTTGTATGAGATGGCTCGAGTGTGACTTCGCTTTATGCGCGTTGGTTAATAACGCTTCAGCAGCGTTAGGTTTGATTACAAATTTCATTCGCTACTTGAATTCACTGTTTGTCCTCACCGATCCCATTAAGCTACGTTAACAGGGAAATCCCGATTAATTGTCGAGTGAATCTGAATCCTTTATTCAATCACTCCGATTCGGAAGATAGGGATATGTGTCCACGTGACCCATGTTCGACGCGTCAAAGTGACAAACAGTGACAAATTACATATACTGTACTGATCAAATGGACTGAAAATGAAGCTAAACGAGGACAAGAATTCTACGCAGACAAGTATTTCTGAGCCGTGACGAGCACCCTAGGATCCACCCTCCCCAAAATCGTGATCGTCTTCTGCAAGCACGTTAGTTAATTGAGACGATAAAATGAGACGTACCCAGAAATCCGGTTGCACCTGAGCGCCCTCCTTGCTCACGACGAAATCGCTTGGCTCGGCCTGATTAAACACATTAGTATACGCACCGCGGAGGCTGTCAGTGTCGTCGGGCCGCGCGAGGGCAGCCCAGATGAGACTACGGCTAGCCTCCTCGGCGGTGATCGCAAAGGCCTTCTCGAACAGCTTCAAGGCGGTCGAGTCGATATCGCGCCGCAGCTCGGAGACGGTGAATCCGGGGTTGGTGATGTCGACAATGACAGGCGCTGTAGCGCCAAGACGGGCCGCGAATTCTCGGGCAAAGAATACGTTGAACACTGTCCGAGTCGGAGTGTATGTTAGATTTGAGACAAGACTGGGTGCGCAGCGGACGAACGTTTCGAGAGCGAATATTGATCCAGCATGCGCCTATCGATGCAACAGGTAAATGAGAATACCTTGTGAGGATGGGGGAAATCACTTACCTCGGGGTGAGGAATTTTTCGCTTGAGAGCGTTTCGAGGATCTTTCCGGGCTGCGTACGGGTTTTCTCGTCAATGGTGACCATATAATGCCGCTCGCTTGCCACGACAACAATGCGAGGAAGTGTCGCGTGCTGCTGCGCCGTCCACATCATCGACGGAAGCAGGAGGAGGCAAGTGAGTGCGGTGCTCAGGTGGTTGACCTGAATGCTGTATTTTATTGGCCAATGATGAGCAAGGCCAACAAAAAATGAGGAGACTGTAAGGCTAACATCAGCTCCCAGCCATCGTTCACCTTCGTGTAGTTGCGGGATTCAACCGCGGCGTTCGCGACCAGGATGTCTAGTCGTCCGCCGTCTTTTTTGAACCGGTCCCCGAACCGTTTGATTGACTCGAAGTCCGCGAGGTCGATGAGCCAGAGCTCGCCATTGGTATATCCGGTCTCTGCTCGGAGTTCTGTCGCTATTGGGTCAGAGAATTGCCTAGGGGGGGGGGGGGGGGGGGGGGACCTGATTTTCACGACACGCACTGTTAACGGCCGCCTGTCCACGAGTTTCGCTGCGGCAGGCAAGAATAATCCGTGCCGGATTCATCGTCGCGAAGTGCTTGCACGCCTGAAATCCGATCCCTGTATTCGCACCTTTACATACACTAGGGATGAGTCGAAATCGCCACATGAATGGGGAGTTCACTTCACCTAGCACACAGACGGTTTGGCCGCGCAAATCCGCTTTGAGGACAGGAGGTTTTGCGAAGAGCTGGTACTTGAGCTGAGTCCATAAAGATATTCTCCCCATTGTGTTGAAGGTTGCGAAAGCGAAGGAAGATACTGGCTCTTGGAAGTGCGTTAAAATTCAACTTGAACTTGCAGCCATTTAAATATTCTGCACCGGCGCCGGTCGGTAGTAAGCGAACATGACTTAGCCGAGTGATCACGCAAGTCTCGGCAACTCCAGTTTTGGATCAAGCCGGAACTCAGCGGAGACGCGCGAGAATCATTGGAACAGTTAAAATCACATTGAAGAAAGTAGAAAAAGGATAGAAAACGGGGGCAGCGAGATTGAAGCAAGTCCCACTATTATTGTAGAGTTTATTGCCCAACATGGAGCGGAATGTCCATTGTTCAAATCATAAACGGCGATATCCTATTTAAAGCCATAGATCAAATCCCCCTGGCGCGCAGCGCGAGACGACCACCATTTTGGGGAGGGGTGCGCGTCACGGCGCAGACATACTTGTCTACGTAGAATTCTGGTCCTCGTTTAGCTTCATTAGCGGTCCCTTCATCGGTGTGAACTTAGTATTTGCCCTTCTGGCTCGGATGCACACAGTTGTGGAATAAATCGTTTCACTCATGGTACACGTCGTTCTTAGGAGCAGGGAATTCACTTTGATATGTACTGTTGCGGGATCACGCTCGTGATTTTTATTTATTTTTGACTAGAAAAACAACCGGATTGTACGACAGACATTGCACCATCCAACAAGTCGACTACTCATCGGAAACCTGGTGTCGGCGAACCCTCTTGAGCAGCTGTTATAATCAATGCCGCAATACGTACCGGCACCTGGCTAATAAGTCACTCTCATCTCTTCCGTCTGCCTTCTGCTCGTCGGAGGGTTTGTTCCACCTGTGGAGATATCATCATATAGGGTAGAGATGCAAATAACGTTGCCCCACCAGCCAGATACGGGCTCAGGAATAGCCCACTCCCCCTCACTCCCCCGCGCCCGATAAATAAATTCCGTAATCGTGCGCCGCAGATAACTCTCAGACTGATAGTCCTCTTCCGTAGGGAACAATCTCATGTGCACGCGCGGTGTCTCACAGAACGCGCTTCCACGGCAACCGGGGTCGATGATGACCGTGAAGTTTTCTAGGATCGAGCTGGAAATGAATGGTGAATGAGTGTCCCCGATGCGAGCGCGGGGGGCTCACAGTGGCGGGATGCTCAGCACAGCCTGCTCGACGTGGTCTAGCATTCTCGAGTTGGGGCACAGCTGCTCGGTAATTCTTTTAGCACCGGCAATCCGCAGGTGAGTTAGGTGGGGGAAGTCGGCGCGGAGGGACTCCAGTGTCCACGGTAACTCATCCTGGTCAGCGTCGACGTGGAGGTGCGTGAGCGCTGGAAAATGGAGGGGACGATGGCCGAGAACGCGCGGAGCGCCGTGCATGTGGTTATTGCGGAAGGTCAGCTGGGTGAGGGACGGGTAGCTGCGCCCAAGCAGGGCCGTGATACGGGCGTCCGCATCGTCTGGCTTCTCGTCGAGTCTCGCGTAAGGTATGTGAGCGAGATAGGAGAGCGCCTCGAGCGACGGCGCGGCCTTGTCGAGGATACGCCACAGCGACACCGCGATGTCGCGCACCGAACAGTTAATGCGCAACATGGTCTCGTTGTCGCAGAGGTGGAGATATGTCAGGTCCTGGATGGTCCAATCGGAGAGAAGGAGCTGTGTAATCTTCGTATTGGGATTGGCGTCGAGATATTCAGCGAGCAGCGTGACGCCAGAGAGCCCGGTGGCAAGATAGGTTCCCTCCGGAAGTTTGTCGGTCTCGAAGAACGGGTGATTGAGATCCATCCTTGAGCGAACGGCATACACCGTGCCGCAGAGAAATCCGAGAACGAGTGAAATGCGCATTTTTTTTGTTCGCTGAGTGAAGGCCGTTTTAAAGCAAACCGTTACCGTGGGCACAGTCCGCAGTGACGGGAAATGCATCAAAGATGAATACAACCGGGATTGAAGACTGCCAGTCAGACAGCTGCCGGCAGGTATCTATCGAGACAGCTTTAGGTTCCAGGGGAAATCGAGTGCGAGAGTGAGCTGCTTGAGTGGGAATTCCACAGTATTTCCGCCGATGGCGGACTTGAAAGCGTCCAGGATTCAGTGCTTACCGTAATTGGGCCGATTGTAGTCTCTAGAAGAGCCACGTCGCATGAGGCTGTGCAATCGCATCACGATATCCCGGGTCTTGCCGGCCAACCGTGATATTTTTCTCATCCACAATGGTGTAACCTAGGATCGCAAATGAGAAGACAGCTCGCAAGCTGTGGAATAAGAAAAAAGACGCATAATATGCGATCAATTTATCCACATTCGATTATTTCAAATATTTAGCCCATCACTGATCAGTTCTCAGGTTAAACTAGCCATTGAATCAGCGATTAAGGTGTGAAAAACGATGATAACATGTTCGAATGAGAGTAATAAGTCCTGATGTCGAATACTGTCAGGGTCGAATTGAAAAGTTGAGCTGTTACAGCAGCACAAACACGTTGAATTCGTGTTGTGACGTCTCATAAGCTGGGCGTGTTCCGGATACCAGTCAGACCACGTCCGATTATTTGGGTTGCCGATTTACAGAATAAATAATGACCTGGATGAACCGGGGAGTAAAAATTGCCCACAAAAGTAGCATGTCCTCCGAGGCGGAAAGGAATTCAAACTGTTCGGTTCATGCGAATTGAAGTGTGGTGATTAATATTGACTTTGGGTCGAAACTGAGTTTCGAGTTAGTAATTTTCAGTCAACTGGTGAAACGTCAGCCGCCGAAGTCCGTCCGCTAAGCGAAGTACTGTCGAGACTCGAATATGACATTCGATAGGAATTTTGGGTATTGTGGCAGGCCCAGTTCCCGAGCGCAATCCTTTATATGCCAGCACGAAAATAACGTACATACGACACTGAATCCCAACTCGCTGGACAATCTTGAACAGACGCACACCATAGTGAGCAATATTTTTAGGTGTTCAAATTGCTTCTTGACTTCGAAGTCGTTGAAAGTAGGCCTTGTGTTGCGTGCCATGCCGCTGCCGAAGTTGATCGCCGTACTGTTGGCGCATCAGTGGCAGTGCACGCTCGGCTTTCTATCTTTACCACACTCTAACTTGCCGGTCCTCTCGTGCACCTTCGGTGCAGTAGCGCCCTCTCTTTTTTCCGCGATCGTTGGATGGGAGCATCATGAAGTGGAGCCAGAGTGGCGCGCCGCCGACTCGGAATTGTGGTCATACAGGTGACCTATGCAACACATGCGTCCCTCCAGGTATTTCTAGCCCCGAACCCAGATTAGAAGAAAGTATTCCGCCACCGAAGTTTGATTTACGCCCACGAACTGTTTCGACAAACCCGCACCGTCGGAAGGTAGTAGCTCCTCGAGGTCACGCGGCGTCCGTCGGTGTTGGAAGAGCCGCTGAGTGCTTCCCGCTCGCTGAAAGTGCGGGATAGTCCTGGGGCATCAAAGGGATGTTAAAATCCAAGTTTGCAGGGTCTTCTGCGGCTACATAGCACTTTGAAATCTCAGATGGACGAATGAGTGGTTATGAATCATTCGAGGAAGCTGGTTCAAGCCCGAGCGGTACAACGACGTTAACTCTGAGGTCCATATATTTTTGGATACCGTGAGCATTCTATGCCTAACGGATAACCTATTCTCCATTCTCTCAGGATATCCCAATTTGGCAACCCAAGTCCAAGACTCCCGTCTTCTGTGTTAACTAATAAGGCGCTCCGCCTCGGGTGACTTCCATTCTACCCCCACCAAATCCATGGCCGCTCAATTATCCGAGAAAGAGCATGTATCGACGTCGGACAACTACAGTCCTGCCAGTGATGTCGAGCAACGAGGTAATATCCGTACGTCGGAAGGCCCAGCACATCCGTCTGGGATAGCGAATCCTGTTCCCATGCAAATATATTCCACCTGATTCTCGACGTTGCGTTGACCACTCGCTACTAGGGGACTACTCGCGTTCGCCTCGACGACGTTTATCCTGTCCATGTTCAATGTGCAGACGCGGGGCATCTCGCACCCGAATGTCGTGGTCGGCATGGCCATATTCTCAGGCGGGTTGACGCAATTTATCGCGGGGATGTGGGAATTCCCTCGAGGCAACGTCTTCGGCGCAACTGGTTCGTACCCCGACCTCTCTTCATTTACCACATACCCAGTCACCCTCAGTTTTGTCCTCCTACGGCTCTTTCTGGATGTCTTATGGGACGATTTTCATCCCGTCGTCCGGCATTTTGACAGCCTACACCGACCCGAACGAGCTCGCCAGCGCGCTGGGGATCTACATCTTAGCTTGGATGATGGTCACGTTATTCTTCCTGTCCGTACCAATCTTCCTCTCGATCCCTGTGCTAACCGTAAAATACAAACCAGACTCGTCGTCATTCGCAAGAGCTTCGCGTACGCCGTCCTGTTGGGCGTTTTCTCGGTCACCTTCGCGTGCCTGGCCGCCGCGCAGTTCGCCCAGAGCCTCATGTGCGCCGCATCCTTTATTTGCTTATTCCTCTCACAGACCGTGCGATAATTGTTTCTGGTGCCCAGAGTAATGTTGCCGCGACTCCCGACTCCAACCCCCCAAGTCGACTTGATGAAGTCGACTTGAGTCGAGTCGAGTCGAGTCACTTGGCGTGACTCCGTCCGACTTCGGAGTCGAAAGAAGTCGACTTGCTCGACTTGGAGCTGACTTGGAGTCACTCAAGTCAGCCTTTGTAGGTAGGTAGTTAAATTGGGTTATAAACACCCTAGAACGGACCTATACTGTGTCAAGAGGGAAGAAACCTCGAAAAATAGGCAAGGTTGAATTTCTGAGCCCAGGGGATATGATTTCGGACATATTTTAAAAGTAGGTGCCTGTCTGTTAATAATTAGAAAAAATGCCACCTTTCAGAGTTTCTCAAATGGGGCCTTGATACAGTTTGACAAAGACAGATATCTTACCATCATACCACCCCGAGGTAAACCCGACCTAAATTGACCCTTTCTCCATTGTCAGTAGCCTAGGAATACACATCGAAAAAATCCGCGACTCCATCGACTCGAGTCGACTTGGGTCGACTTCGAGTGACTTGGATGCGACCAAGTCGAGTCGAGTCGAGTCGAACATTGTCTGAAGTCGACTCATCGAGTCGTGACTCGACTTTTTGAGTCGCGGCAACATTAGCCCAGAGTCACAAAGATCGGCGGGGTGTTCGGCATCGTCGGCGCGTTCATTGCGTATTATATCGCTGTGAGCGAGATGCTGACCGCCGAACGGCGTCCCATCGTCCGGCTCCCCCTGAGCGTTTGGTGGTAGTGCCGCCCACCGCCTGCAGGCAGCTATCACCGTTTCCCTCGCGTGTAAATGTTCTTTGCGAGTTGTGCCTGGTGGGATGTTTTCATACTGTGCCAGAGGATGATTGGCTGGCTGGATGCACACGATGTACTACAGATTCATACGCTTCTGATAAAATGATCATTAATGTCTGCATGCCACCTTATTCCTGCACGGATCCCCACGGACGAATTTGCTACAAGTTGACGTCCCGATCCTTCACAGATCTTTGTCACGGTTCAGAGATGCCTTTTTTCCCCTTCAATATAACCACATTCATTATGCGTGCAGCAGCGTCTCCAACCGTGGTGTTTAAATTGGTATTCACTCTTCTGGCTCGTAGATGCATCGGTGTCGAATATATCCCGAGAGAAACGAGGGATACGCTTCAATGGTGGCTGCAATCCTCTCCATCTGCAGACCATCCAGTGTTCATCCTCTCGCATTGATCCCTTAATCCATAGGGAAAATTGCGTCTGCCGACCATCCACGATGCCTCCTCTCGACATCCTCTCATAATCCTCTTTCAATCCGCAGCGAAAATTGTGTCCGCAGATGATCCGTGGCTCATTCTCTCACAGTCCTCTCCAAGAATTCGGTCTGCAGACCATCCAGTGTTCATCCTCTCACAATCGTCTTTTAATCCGCAGGGAAAATTGTGCCTGCAGAGCATCCACGGTGCGTCCTCTTTTGATCCGCGTGAAATTTGTGTCTGCGGACGATCCACTGTGCATCCTCTCGCAATCCTCTCCGTCTGCGGATCATTTAGTATTCATCCTCTTGCAATCATCTTTTAATCCGCAAGGAAAATTGCCTCTGCCGTCTTCCAATCCGAGGCACGGCAGGGCATCCTCGTCGCGATCCTCACTTCGATACAACAACTTCCAGCGGTACCGGTTCAGGAGTGAGAGGCGGGAGGTGGGATTTCATCAGAGATCTATTCTGTCTGTGCGCACAGCGGTAAGCTCAATTTCTGTTTTATTTTATTTTATTTGCTCTTTTACCGCAGTGGGCCTGTCGTAGCCTCAGGTTTTCAACACCATGCCGATAGTTAGCCGAGGACGCTTATATACTGCACATCACCCCGTATGAATACCCGATTGATCGACCCTCGTGCGCGCGTTTTGGGGCCACGCGCGCGCATAAATTTAATTTTTGTACAAACGAACCGCCATAATTGAAGCCAACTTGCCAGAACATAAAACAACAGGCTGATGAGCAGATGATTTTTATCGCGATGAGTTCAAGGCGCAGGTATTATAATACAGAGTCGCGGACCTCTAGTCTGATGTGAAAGCCTCCCTGCGGCGGCGTCGTAATCGCACCTACCGATTCCCGCTGTTCGCGCCTTCCTAGGACAGGAAGGAGAGGTTAGATATGAGGAGCTTCATTATATCATCTCTCCATTTAGTCCAGGTGAATCGCCTGTACGATCTCAAACGATCTCAAACGGACGTCGCAGTGTGAGATTGAAACAGATTTCTTTTTTTAATAAAAGTGACACGAAATTAGATCAGTGGAGAGTAATAGTAGCAGTCAGTAGAGGAGTAATTAGTAGAGTACGAGAGAGTAAGTAAACAACCAGATAGCGCCTACTTATAGTAATACACATCTGCACCACTCGCGGAGCAGACGGTGAGCGCACCGGTATCGGGCGACAGACAAGCGCAACGAAGATTTTCCTCCGGTAGAGGAACGGTCCACGTACCATCTACGGTGCTCTCACCCGTGGCCGGACGACAGACAAGCCGGGGGACCGGCCGACGCCGGCTAGAAGCAAACGACATCCCGTAGCCGGCGTACGTGAACGAGTCGATGAACACACAATTAATGGTACTGGAAAGGTCGGCGGTTCGGGGATTGATGTCGGGAGCGTGAGTCGGTATCGATGCAAAGCGGGCCGGCGGGATTCTTCACTGTTGGCAGGAAGGCTGAAGATGCTGGCAGTATGGGTGGAAACGAGGTAGCTCCCGCGATGCAGCAGGCAATCGTGCACACTCATCAACGGAGTGCGGAATCCCGGGAGGACGGGATATTCAACCTGCTGTAAAATGATGGGCTCGATTCTGATCGGAGAGTGCGCTGCTCTGGCGAGCACGATGGAGTCGAGCAGCTGCCAATGTGAATCGAATGAGCTCGATGGATATAAGACCACGTTGGAAGTTGCGCCAGCCCTGGTGAGCGCAAGCAGATGGCCACACAGGATTTTCTAGGACAGGGAAACACATGAATGACTGCATATATGATTTTGAGATTACCGCGTACCTTGTGTACCAGTCGTACTGAGCAGTGCAGCAGTACGAACGTTGTTTCCCTCCAATTGAGTCGAATTGACAAGGGGAATCCCTTGGTAGCAATCGCCATTCTGAACGAGCCACTGAACATCAGCAGCCCAGATATCGTCAGCGATGACCGGATCGGAAAACTTTGAACAAGTCCGAGGGAGTTGGATTGGCGGCATTTGCCTTTCTGAGTTGGTCTTCAAGTCGAGGAGAAAAACTTGGGAAAGAAGCTTAAAGTTCAGTAGCGCGGAGTCGCTCGTCAATATAAATGGTGGGTAAAGCAGCGATGCGGCGAGAAACGTTCCGGATACGCACATCGGAGACTGCCCAGTGCACAGTGCTATCAAAAGTTCTGTACCGTCATGGACCGGTTGGGCGACCACTTGGCTGCGGAGGATGCCGTCGCGAGCCCAGATTCGCCGACCTTCAGCGATGTCCCATATTTCGCAACCGGGCGACAGGTAAGAGGGAGGTGCCAGGAATACCCGGAGGGCCTTATGAATCTACATTGCCACGTGACAAGGCGTTGTTCAGTTTCATGTGAAATCATGATCGTTCATTCTTATTTCCCCTGAACAAGTTAAAGTTCCGGTAGGTGATCCTATGGGTATCACCTCAGTCCAAGGAAAGAGACGCTCCGTCTGCTACCTTCTAGCCCCTGTCCTCTTCTTTAGACCCGACTTCAGCATCTCGGTGTTCATCTCCTCATATAGTAACCTTAACTTGGGTCGCTGTACAACGAGGCTCCGATCGTCGACGTACATTTTCCAGCCGATACCTAGTCTCTCTTGACAGACTCCCTCGCTCGTTCCTCGTTCTGAAGTCTGTTAGTTACCGCGGTCTGATTACCGTTAGGTCTCCTTATTATGTAATGATGGCGATGCTTGCACAAACAACTAATTTCTGTGGCGCGTTCTGCGCGTGTTTGGACCGTCCTGCTCAACTCATATGATCCAATTGTGTCTCATTTTCATTGACCCAGATTTAGTGATTTTTGATGATTTCCTCTAGGCTTTCAGGGTCAGTCAAGCCATACATCCGCCGAATTGGCCACTTTACATGACCATTGGTGATTTCCGAGGATGGAACTCTAAAAACGCTGTCTCTGAAGCACTGGAAGAGTTTTCAAGATGTTCTGTGTCCCGAGTTTGCCCCAGATATCTTCTGATGTAGGGTGGCGCGTCCAAGTCGCGTCGTTTCGGCTAAATGGCCTTCCTAAACGGGATAGCTTACATAACAAGGAGACCTAACGGTAATCAAGGCGCGGTAACTAACAGACTAGCCGATACCCCTCAAGCGCTCCTCAACCTCACGCTCGTCCCCGAGACTTGGGTCGTACTTCTGCAGGACCGCCGGTTCCCCAACGCTGAGATACAGTCGATAGTATCCACCGTTACCCGGACGGACAAAGGGACAGAACGGTATGTCTTAAACAATATTTACTTCTCGCGCTTCCCATCTCATCCTTCTGGATCTTCCAGGGTCGTATTGCCGGGCCAGGGGAGGAATACGTGATATCCACTCCCTTTTCTCACTATAGTATCACGGTAGAAGACAAACCACTGAATTAACGATTCATGGCTAATCGATGATTGGCAGATCGGCTCACGGACCCCGGCGGGCCTATGCAGCAGCTCTGCTCGATCTCCTCCACGTTGCAATCGTTGCCGAGCGCTATGACGAGTTAGAGCACATGGTGTAGCCGACGATCACAGGAAATATATCTCAGTTAGTACCGGGATGCGCATGTCTTACCTCTGGGTCGTAAGTCCGAGACGTTGGTGACGTTTCACTGCCTGGGTTTGTCCACACTTTAAAACACATCAAACTGCTTGCAAGAAGGTTAATATGGCAAGACTTCGCTGGTCGTTGGCGGATGGATAGCGGAGCATCGGCCGATAGCGGATCGTCTGCGGATCGTCCGCCGACCGAATTTCAGCTTGTCCCCGATGTGACTGACTATCGGATGGTCGGCTCGATTTGTAGTAGCAAAACAATAGGGTGTTTCATAATTAAAATATCGGGCCCAACTCGTGCCCCAACTTGGGCCTCAACTTTCGTGAAGTTGAGGCCGGAGTTGAGGCACAAAATCGAAGTTGGATGTCAAGTCGTGCATAAGA
The DNA here is from genome assembly GCA_029281465.1 of Mycena epipterygia. NCBI lineage: Eukaryota > Fungi > Basidiomycota > Agaricomycetes > Agaricales > Mycenaceae > Mycena > Mycena epipterygia. The sequence goes on along the minus strand of JARJCQ010000079.1, from coordinate 134,777 downwards.
CCACGACTTGACATCCAACTTGTGCCTCAACTTGATGCCCCAACTTCGGCTCTGGCGCAGCATTTGTTATGTAAGGTGCTACGCGAAACCTAATTCTGCCTCAACTTCGGAGTTGAGGCAGAAAAATCTGTTTAGGTGTTTCACGAACAACGCCTCAACTTGTGCCTCAACTTGGCTCGAGTTGAGGCCAAGTTGGGGCATAAGTTGAGGCATAAGTTGGACCCAAATTTTTAATTATGAAACACCCTAATCGGAGTGCACAATACCGAGAAAATAAAGATGGCTGAACTGCAATCAGATACAAGCTGAGAGTCAACTGAAGACACGGTGCTGCAGATTAGAGCGAGTTTGAAAATCTGTGCACCGGATTCCAGAGTGAAGGGTGGTTTTAAAAAGGTTTAGGAAGCCGGGTACTCATTGGGGAACGAGAAACTGCACTCCCAGTGTGAACACATTCAAGCCCCTTGAACTCTCAAATTTATGCGAGTACGAGGAATGATACTGAAAGAATGAGATAAATTCCACGACTGCGAACGAACTGGAGGCGCGCTCTTGAGCAGCTGTTATAATCAATGTCGCACCACTTACTGGTAGATGGATCACAAGTCACTTTCATCTCTTCGGTCTGCCTCCTGGTCATCGGAGGGTCTGTTCCACCTGTGAAGGCGTCATATAAAGAGTACGGTATAGATACGAATAATGTTGCCCCCTACCAGCTGGGTATGGGCTCAGGAATAGCCCATTCCCCCTCTTCCCCCCGCGCCCGATCCACGAATTCTGTGATTGCGCGCCGCAGATAATTCACCGGACGATAGTCCTCTTCGGTAGGGAACAACCTCATGTACACGCGGGGCGTCTCACAGAACTCGCTCCCGCGGAAACCGGGGTCGATGGTGACGGTGAGGTTCTCCGGGATCGAGCTGGAAGTGGTAAATGCGTGTCATCAATGCGCGCATGGGGGGCTCACATTGGCGGGATGCCCAGAACAGCTTGCTTGACGTGGTCTAGCATCGTCGAGCTGCAGAACTCCTCGGCATTTACTTCACTGCCAGAGATCCGCAGGTGAGTCAGGTAGGGGTAGTCGGCGAGGAGGGACTCCAGCGTCCAAGGGACCTTGTGCTGATCGACAACGTGGAGGTGCGTGAGCGCCGGAAAATGAGGAGGACGATGGCCGAGAATGCGCGTAGCGCCGTGCATGTGGTTATTACGGAAGGTCAGCTGCGTGAGGAACGGATAGCTGCGGCCAAGCAAGGCCAGGATACGGGCGTCGTCCTGCACCTCGTTGACCCTCGCGTAAGTGAGGTGAGCGAGAAAGGAGAGTGCCTCGAGCGACGGCGCGGCCTTGTCGAGTACACGCTGCAGCGACACCGCGATGTCGCGCACCGCGCGGTTTTCGCGCAGTGTGGTCTCGTCGTCGCAGAGGCTGATCTCGTACTCCACGTCTTGGACGGTCGAATCGGAGAGCAGTAGATGTGTGATCTTCGTGTTGGGATTGGTGTCGAGATATTTAGCGAGCTGCGTGACGCCAGAAAGCCCGGTGGCAATATACGTTCCCGCCGGAAGCGAGTCGGTCTCGGGAGTCAAGAGTGCGTGATTGAGGTCCATGGCTGAGCAGATGGCATACACGCCGCAAAGGTATCCGAGAACGACTGAAATGCGCATTTTCTTTATTGTGGAGCGAGGTCTGAGTGAAGGCAGTTTTAAAACAAACCGTTGCCATGGGCACAGTCCGCAGCTACGGGAAATGCATCAAAGATGAATAGGGATTTAAGACTGCCAAACATACGGTGCCGGCAGGTATCTATCGAGATAGCTTCAGTTCCAGTGGAAATCTAGTGCGAGAGCTTGAGCAGGAGTTCCACGGTATTTCCACGGATGGCGAACGTGGAGGCGTCCAGGATTCGGTACTTTGCTGTAATTGGATCCGGCGAGATGTGAAGAGCCACGTTACATGAGGCTGTGCAATAGCATCAAAACTGATCAGGTGGTTTCCCGGGTCTTGCCGACGAACCGTTTCGATTATGCGGAACCACAATGCCGCAGAGCATGGACTGATTTGGGGCCGGGCGGCCGTGGAGAAGGATACATCACCTAGTATTCGATAAAGTGAAAATCTAAATGAGATAACAAATTATCAGTGGCCTAAACCGCCTGGCGAGTGCTCCACTCGAAGGGCGGAACAGGAATCAAATTTCGGACAGTACAATGTTCCGTCGCAAGTCAACAGTGGCATTGTACCATCTGCGATGACATAAAACTGAAAGAAACAAAATGTTTAAAACTAAAAGCGCAGCACTAGATGAGAGCTCACCATACAAGAAGGAAGGGCGAAATACTACGGGTCAGTCTCTCGAGCGGTGAGGACACCAACAGTAAGGATACCGCCCTCCATCGGACCCGGGAATTTACGTTCTATGTACTGTGAGAAACTGGTCTCCATGTGGAGCCCCATGTTCAGAAAACAAGAAACTTCCCGCAGACGGGGCAACTGTCGCACAAAATCGAGCGAAGCAAACAGCGGGTATGGCTCGGATTCCTCGGGCGATGACACATCCGTGGTCTTCAGCCGTGCGTTTAACAGCAAAGATTCCAGGAGGGGTGCGGTGGTGGTGAGGTTGGCTAGCAGGTCGTCGAGCGCAGATGGGAGAGACGCGCTGCGGATCGGAAACTCGATCTCAAAGACCCGTAGGGCGGAGAAGGCGGGGAGGGGTGCGGCGGGGATAGCTACTGTACATCGTATGAAGTGAGAAGATGTGAGACGTCAGTGATTGGTGGCATACCCGCTGCGAACGATAGTTTGAGATGCTCCAGAGTCGGATGGAAATCCGCATTCTGTAAGGGGCGCATGAGGTCCTCGACGGATCGGACATCAAGCAACGACAGTTTCCGGAGACTCGACAGACGGCGATGCACATCCATCTCAGTTATGGATTTGAAGCCCTCGGCAAACACCGGTGTAATACGAGATCCTCGAGATCATCTGAGTGAGCTGTGTCCCTCGGCGGCGGCGGAATGAAAGTGGGACCCGAAGTCGGGCCGGATGTGATGATATCGTCCGTGAGCAGGATTTGGCGAAGTGAAATCGAACGGAATGATGGAAAGAGAATGAACGAGGAGGGCACACTCTAGCATTAGGGAACGGACAGATGGTCGAGTTACTATGTCCCGGAGTAACGAGGAAAGAGTGGCGGGGAACTCCTGCCAGAACAAGGACCGGTGGCCATTGGTAAAGATCGCGAGGAGGGTGACCTGTGAGAGGACACGTAGCACGCTTTCCTCGCGCACAAAGCTCTGCATGCTTAGGCTATTGAACCCAAGGTGTACATCTCTGACATAACCTACAAGATGCGGAGACATGGTGAGGAGATTTTGGGCATTCTCGAATGAGGTGAAACCACTGAGAGCGTCGGTTCCTTCGGGATGACTATCAAGGGAGGCAGTGGAGAAAACGCAGAGTGACCGAAAAAGCCGCCGTTGGCTCCGGACGACGAAGGATCTGGCTACCAAGGAGGATTCCTTCAATATTCCTCTGTCCTGAACCTGGTCGACGATGCTGTCCAGCAGTTCTTGTGCCAAACGGAGAGGTAGCATGATGGTTAAGAGCAAAAGATGATTCGGCCAAAAATTGCTCTTCTGATCCGAATGACCCGGTGACTGTGCCTATGGATCCTGCTGAATACTTTCTCAGCTCATTATTTACATTCAAATACACCCCTTATCCTAGTCTCCCCTCTGTCCACGGCAGTGATGGCAAGGAATAGCAAGTTATTTGCTGCTCGCAATTCCTCCGGCACGCAAACTTAAGCTCAGGCTCTTGCATATGTGTTCCGCAGTATCTCAAAATTTCAGAACTTTTGGAGGCGTCTGTGGAAAGATATAAGCGTCCCGAAAAGGGACACCATGTGGAAGCGAGTTTTGGCAGGCGTTTGACAGTGTCACAAATTCTTCCATTCAATTTATTCTGTCCGCTCTAGCCCTCAGAATCCCTAGATATTTTGTACGCCGATGGTTGGGAGATGAATGTGCTTCCCACATTTTTCGTCGAAGCAAATGGGGTAGAAATGAGCTTGCCATCAGCGAGAATTTCACATGGGGGTGCGTGGACACAGGTCAGTAGTCCAAATTCATTAATCAATGCGCAAACACACAATTTCTCGTTAATCTCTCTCTGGCCCTCAGAACTCATTTAACTTTCAGATTCCAACCCCGCTTTTCACACCAGCGTTTTCGCAAAAAAGATGTAAACGCTGAACTACTAGCCAGCGGATCACGAAAATATTTGCGGCTTCGCATCGGAATAATACCACCCATTCTGCTTAGTGGCCATCGAGCATTATTGGCCTTGGGAAGTAGCATTTGCTAATCGGAGCTGCGCTGTTCAAAGTGAGTTTATCCCTCCGATCACTCGTCTTCAACTGATATTCTTGTGAAGAATCAGCTCTCAGCGACACAGTATATTAGAACATGGATTCAGTGAACGTACACAAATGAGCAAGGCTATACAACGACTGTATTACACTAAGACCACAGATTCCCTACCCCACCGGGGGGTCAAAAATGAAACGCCATAAACTCCTCGTAGAAATCACGAAACGCAATGGTTAGGAGGTGCGCAAGAACGAATTGGTCCTGTGGGGTTTTTTACTCAACAACCGAACTCGTCGACTTCGGGTATCCGTTCAAGATACGCTACCTGGATAGCAGTCAGAGCGCAGTCAGGGGAAAGGCAAGGAGAGATAGACTCACTCGAGGTGGGGCTATGCGCCGTCTCGGCTTTTCGGTAATGCGGGGTTTCCGATCACCCTTCTCCACATCTCGCTCCTCAGCCGACGGACGCCATAACTTCATCCCTGTCAGAACGATCTCCCGGAGGGCGAAGACCAGGATGGTGCACGCGATGGTGACCTTGAAGATGAGAAGAAGGGACAAGTGTGATGATTGCGTCGCGTCGAGGGGCCAGAACTGCGCGAGGGGGATGCACAGCGCGAGCTCGGAGGGAAAGCCCTGGTCGATGAGGTGTAGGAGTGCGTGGAGGGTGCTAAAGATGATAATGAATGAGAATGAGGCGCAGATGGCAAATTCGCGGAGGAACTGCCGCAGAGTGACGGAGGTGGGGGACATTGTCGTGATGTTTATGAGAAGGACGTGGGGAGGATTCAGAAGGGCTGGCCAGGAGCGTCCGTCTTTTAAGGCCGCGGACGGACAACAAGCGGATCAGGGACCTTTAAGGGAGAGTCCCTATGTCCCATAAATAGGAGAGCGAATTCACTTTCACACTCGTGGAGCAACAAGCATCGGTCTCCTGTCCAAATTTCGGATGGATAACGCCAAGGTCCGGAGTTAGCGATCCATTCCGACAACCCCTTTTTCTGTGAGATAATGGACCAGTTTGCAGAGGTCAATAACTGAGCAGGCGCAAGGTGCGGAAATCAAAACGCGCTTGTTGATTCGGCTGTTAAAAGGCATCCCTGCCGAGTTGAATATCATAAGAGATAGTGAGTTTTTTCAACATTGAATGAACAGGTGGTCAATAATTCCGGGTCGCTATCTTCCTTTTCATCCTTAACCAGAGTCAATTCGTCCTGTCAAACTTCGTCACGACATCCACAGTCCCAGGGCAGCTCCCAACCCCAAAGCCAAATCCGCAATGGCCCCAGCGAGGTAGAAAGAGGCTCATGAGAAGTCAGAGAAGAGGGAGAGAAAGAAAAAGATGACGAGATTTAGGCACGTGATCCCTCCTCGACGCGTCGAGGGACCAAACAGTGACAATCTCAGAGGAAATAATAAAATGTGGTTTATATGAGTTGAAGGCAGAGGTAAACAAACAATGAAGAGGCACATAAATGAATGAGATACTCGGGTGAGATTGTGAGTCGAACTCCGCACATTGTCATTGGACTTCAACATCGCGGAAAACTTCAATCGGACTAAGGAGGAGGAAGGATAACTGAGACTATAGGTGGGGCACATAGGAGAGGTGGGGCGGGAATTCAAGACGAGCAGACAAGACAGGCCCATTCAGCCACAAACGACCTCTTCTCGACGCGTCAAAGGACCAACTTAATCCCACGTAAGAAAATAAAGAATTCATAAGTGGTATTATTGTCAAGGGTTGCCTGAGCGTGAGCGTGCCTTCAAGAAAATTGGAATTCGCAGATGAATGCCACACCGCTTCAGGTTCTTGGTCTGAACATCCTTCGTGACCCACCCGTCTTTCACTTTTTCCCAGATAATCGTTCCAACGTTCAATCAGGTTGACGCGTGGCTCAGCGAATTCCTGTGAAGATCATGTATCAGAGACAATCTTTTTGAGGGTCGAATATTCTCGAAACCCACTTCGAGCCATTTGACAACACATTTCCGTCGCCTCTTGCTCTCCCTTCGCCCTCGATGACGCCCTGGTGCTGGTTTTGGCTGTTGATGGGGAGGGGAGAATGACTGCCATTTCTTACGCGTGACGAAGGTACTGGCACATAATTTTTGTATGCCTTAGCAATTCTCCCGTAGAAATATTATCTTCGCCCGAGCTAATGTTTTTGAGGTAATCCTCGCTGATTCGAATGAGGCCACGAACAGGACAGCTTGCGACTAAATCGCGTATGCTTCGACCATTGCGTGTCCGACTCCCTCCTTCGACTTTGCTGACCATTGTGATTCAGGAAGTAGCTAAACCGTTGATTTATCGGACTTGAATTTATACTTTTTATTTACGTCTCCGCACAGACCATGGTTCTCTATTACTAACTTCATCCACTCCGAGCAACTTTGTTAGCGCAACAGATTTATCGCAGCCGCGGTAAAGTGTCTCCGAGTCCGTTGGTCCAGACATCTGTCTGACAAACTGATAAACAACACGCCCTGGAACCCTAGGAGAGTTTTGAACTGAGCGAGTCGCAGTTCCATCGCTGTAGGAAAAGAGGTTAAGAGATAGGACATGTTCGATCTTATAATGTAATTGGAAGCGTAGGCCCATAGCCAGAGAAACCTGGCGGTCGCGAAAAAGTAATCTGTCCTACGAGCGCGATAGAAAAGGAAACAACGTCGAAAAGTCAGAACGTTCACGTGCCTGATCATTCAGTGGCCGGCGTAGTTGGTCGCGTTTGGAAAACCAAGAATTCAGCGATCGTAATCTTCACCAGACCTTGCGCAGTTTGCGCACTCAGTCAAACTTCAGTCAAACTCCAAGGTAAGACAGTGCTTGGCGGCACGAACTCCATTCAAACCGGATCAAATAACCTGCGCAAATAGGTGCCTGGTCCGTGCGCGCGCCTGCCGTATAAAAGGACCTTCTCATCTTTTGTGCAACTCATACTTACCTTGATGGCATAGGCCCCTTCACCTCCCTGGGTCTGTGGGCCGTGGGAACACTCCATAGCACGGCGACCCTGTCCATACAGAGTGCGCCTGCGGCTTGTATGGGCTTAGGCTCATGCACCGTCTCAATATTTTCCTGTCCTACCACGGCCACTCGGCTGGGTAGGCCTTTTTTTTTTCGACCTTCCGCCGTCCTAACCCTAACCTTAGTTACATCAAATGTATATCGCTTTGACCGGATCCTGATTGCGTGATCTCGCGGGATGTTTTGTCGCTTTTCAACTCGGAAGGTTTCCTGTCTGTGTGCTGCTATCATCCCTCCGCTTCGTCAACAAAACACCACCCAGTTTCATGGCTTCTGTTCTCATTGCGCTTACAACGATGCCCTCCCGCCCCAAGATACTAAGTATACTATAAAGCTGGTCTATATTTGAACTTGAGCGTGACGCGCAAAACCTCCCGAGTATCATCCACCAATCCACATGTGACATTACCTCCCGCGCTAGGCTCGAAGTTTGTACGGAAGTTCCCTAGACACCTCTGTCACTGGTCTAGCGTCTAGCCTCGTATACCTACCGAATCTACCGATGGCCGCCGAGCAGAAAAATATCCCACCTTGTCACTCTACCTGCGCTAATCACGCTTTCTGTCTGACACGACTCGGAGGGATCACAACAGCACTTGTTCGGGATCTTCTTGGTTCTTCTCGTCGCTCCCCTTCCTTATATAACCTCAAGTCCCTCCAAGTCCTTTCTCCGACAACCCGCACCCACACCCAATCGTCATAAACAGCATCGAAGACACGAAAATGCCATCAGTGGCAGTCAAAGTCTGTCTCTGACGCCTTCACCGTTCGGCGAGTATCAAACCCTGGGATGTTTATACATTCGAGGATGGATATCTGAGACATACGAAAGAACTCGACGGCACCCTATTCTCGCACCATGAGCCCTACAATAGCCCTACAATATAAGTCGGGCGAACCCCCCCTTGTGCTACCCGCCTTGAACTCACTGGTGGGGGCTGTCTGAGACATGTTCCGAGAAGCCCGAGAGAATATTTGACAGGAGGGCCTGGCCCCACGGAACTGATACAAAATGTCTCAGCCCCTATGTTCACTCATCCTATAAAAATCAAGGGCGTCTCGAGCTGTGAAAACACCACAAACACCGTTACCCAACCACCCACCCGCCCGCACAGAAACCCCTACCAGGATAGCCGTGCGTCCTTACACTCTCCTCTTCTTTCATTGCTGATGCCTCTTGCAGACTTATCTCACCTAACATGTCCGCCTCGCCCGCCATCGTCCCGTCCGCGTCGACACCCAGTGTCTCAGCAGACACGCGCTGCGGCTTTACGCTGTCGCTGTCGCTGTCCCCGCCTTCCCGCACCTCCCCGTCGGGACCCCCCCCGCCGCAAGCGCAGCACCGCATGAGGATGCGGGTATCGAGGATGAGGAGTACGCCGCGCAAACGCAGGTTCTGGTGCGCTCTTCCGTTCTTTCGTGCATTGCGTGCGTGGGGTCTGAGGAGCGCTAGCTAGGAGTGCGGTCTCGTTATGGGTTATGGAGCACGTATTACCTCCAGAGCAGAAGCCCATCGCACTGGCGTTTTGGTGGGGGCGTTTATGAGGCGCCGAGTGGGAGGGTACTCCGGGGCGTCGGGAAAGGGAACTATGGCACCTACCGATTCCGGCTTGCTGTAACATTACATGTATCCGTTGTTTTCAGTAACTTGAACACGCATGCTGCGCTCCGTGTCGTATCCAGATCTTAGCCGGAACTACGTGCGATTACACAAATTCGACCACGCGTTTCGCGTGTACTTTCCTGACAGTGCGGTCTCTCTCAGCTGTATGCTTCGTAACTGCTCGAGGATTTGTTCTACATGGCACTCGCCACATCTAGGCGAGTCCAAAAACCGGAGAAATAGGAACTCGGAGGTATGTAATGTAAATGGCCCCTGAAACTTTTATTTCAATTCTCACAGTGGTTTCTCGAGGTAATGAAGAGCCGATTCACGACGAAGTGGTTTTCTCGGTGATTAGTACGGTTAGTATTCAGTGGATTCAACACGAGTTAGTTTTTTAGTTAAAAGAGAGTTTAGTGTTCATATCCACGAACCGATCTCTCGTATTCATAGAGATTTTCTCTATACGAGAATTCGGTTACTGGCTAGTTTACGGCGATATTCTGTGGTGGCCCGAGCCACGCCAGGAATAACGCGCCGCCTCAATTGTCTTAGTCATCCGCCGGCATCGCCCGGTCGGCAAGGATGACGGTGCTCTGAGTTTAGTCAGCACGAACCTAGGGGCGACAAAAAATTTCACCGGTCCGCTGTCCATCGCGGGGCTCCAAATATCCTCACGGGACGTGTACGGACGTCCCCGCTTCTGCATCGCAGGGCCGCTTCAGACTGATAAAGTGGGTGTGTTGTGCTGTTTCCATCATCCGAGACAGTTGCGAAGTATTCACCGATTGTCTCGAGCCCGGCATGCTGCATGCATCGAAAGGCAACGAAAGATGGTATTCCTGCGTTGCCGCGGTAGGCCACGGGAATCGGGCCCGAGAGCGGCGAGCATGCGTGTCACCTGGCGTACATTGAAGACCTCATCGACGATGCCCATGGGAAATTGGGTCTCGTAGGCAAGAGTAGAGGGTGAGACTGGCTGGTAGTAAGGGTAATGAGAGCCGCAGCGTCAGGAATTGGATAGGGATACATTCAAACGAGCGGCTCGCATGCACTGCAGCGGTTCAAGGGCCCACCAGGATCCTGCGCAGTCAGAGTTTCACAAAAATGTCGGTGCATGTGTCAATGAGATATCAACTGTTGTTGAACTAGCACGGGATTCGTTTACACTGCTTGCAGTCGATCCGCGGTGAACCAACGGATATTTACAGAGACGGTGTGAGCGAGGACTCATATCTCAATTTATTCCAGCGCTGGCAGGGTAAGCGTGGCGGCCGGTGCGGGTCAAGGACGAGAGAGTTGAACACATCGGAATGAGCCAAAGAAATCCAAACGAAATCGGAAATAAGCGAATACCACTGCAAAACTGGGAGCTCGGAGGTATACCAGCTACAATACTAGTAGTGTACAGCCGCATAGCTTAGACTGGTGACCAATCTGTCTACGGGAATAATGTCTGTCTACCGACACTTGTGTCTCGCAGACAGATCGGTTACCGGTCTATAAGCCCACAGGATGTCGTCCAATGGCGGAGGAATTCTTCGGGAGGGACAGGATGGCACCAAGACCATGCGACGTCTGCCATAGGAGAAAAAGTGGGTCTCCTCCAATTTCTTTTGCTAATACTGAGTTCCAACTCGTGCGAAATCTCCAAAGGTACTTTACGTTGGCGAAGGCGGGGGATCCCAGATTCCCGGAGCCAAGTGCTCCACCTGCCTGGTTGGACGACGCCAATTCCGCCTTGAGCAATGTCTCCGCCCACTCCTCGCCCTTGTCGGACGCGGAGAGCAATGACACCGGATCCATTTCCACTTCCCCGACACCCGCAGCGCGACGCTGCAAATCCCGCGCACGGGGTTGCACAGCGTGTCCGAACCCGAGCCCGCGCCCGAGCCCGAACCCGAGCCTCATCGATCCAGACCATCTCGACCCGGAATTGGAGCGCAACGCTGGTGGTGTTTTCGGATGTCCTCGCATTGCCTTGCTAATTGAAGTTACCCTCCTCACAGATGGACACGTCGACGTTGTATACACCACGCGGGTTGTTTGGGAAGACCGATAGTGCGGCCCTCGTTAAGGCCGCGCTCGCCCTTAGGGGCGTGAGGAGCGGCGTACGGAGGCTATGCAGAACGCGAGTACGACTCGCGAAAGCCATCCGAATTTCAGGGAGGAGGATGTGGGCGAGGGCGTGGAGCGGTCGTGGACGGCACGACAGACTTTCAAACCGGTGCGCAGTCGCTTTGAGTTCGAGAATTCTTCAGCGTCCCGCGTTACTCACCAGTTCAACACTCACCGGTCCCTTTTCCTAGTGGGCCAACACCGCCCCGACGCGCCCTGCGTACCGCTTCCCGCCGCCGGATCTCGTTGCGCACCTTGCTGGACTGTATTCCACCCGCGCGCACATATACCTCCCGGTCCTCCATCGCCAGACGTTTGAGCGTAGTGTTGAGGCGGGGATGGATCATTGGTGAGTGTTTCATTGATTCCTTCCCCGCGGACGAGTTCATTCCTTCCTTCCTTCTGCTTTGTCTCCTTTCCCTATTTCCCGTCATCCGCGACTGACATGCATGCGATCAAGCGACGACAGCTTCGCGCTCGTGTGCGTCATCGGCTCGCGCTGGAGCCACGACCCGCGCGTGTTGCCGCGCACCAGCAAAGGCAAGCCACATCAAGAATGTGGGTGGGAGTGATTCAACCAGGTATGCGTGTCCCATGCAGTCAGTCAGTGTGCTCCGCGGCGTCGCGACATGCGCTGCGCTGTCTCGTACTCGTCAATAGGTTATGCGCGGCCCGTCCGTGAAGCATATTTTCGGGCAGGGGACGTTGTATGATCTGCAATATTATCGTGTACGTGTTTCCCCCGTTCTTGTACCTTCCTGCGAATACGAGTGCCCGTTTCCGGTTCGCTGATTTCATGAACCCATTCTTCGCTCGCTGTCCATTTCCTGATGCTCGTTGGTATTGAGCTACGACCGGCTCAGGTGTGTACGCGCCATCCTCGGAGCTACGAGAGCTAGTCGACTGATTGACGACTATTCTCCTTTTTGCCAATACCTTAGAACGCCGGGGCGCACCGCGGAGCCGGAAGCGCCGTCGGTGGAGCGCGAGTTGTGGAAGCGTTCGTTCTGGGTGCTGGTGTACCTCGACCGACAGGTGAGCTCACTCATGGGGCGTACCTCTGCGATTCAGTATGATGAGTGCGTGTGTTATTTCCCCTTCTATTTCCGAACCACATCATGCAATCTTTCTGGCACTAACCCGCATGGTGTGTATCCCACAGCTTCGACGTAGACCCGCTAATTGAGTGTGATGACGAATACTGGGAGACCGTTCCAGCAGCCACCCGGATCGCGTTCTTCAACGCGCTGCTGCGCCTGAGCCGTATTCTGGCGTGAAACGCTGGAGGTGTCGGTGTGTTTCCCAGCTCTTTCCTTGTCGTCCTATGCTAACGTCGACGCCTAGCACTCCCTCGGAAAGTCGCGCGGCAAGGTCACAGCCGACGACGGGTGGGAGCGGTTCGTCGCGGACCTCGACTCCGCGCTCAACCGGTGGCGCGACCAGGTGCCGGAGAACCGTACGTCCCCATCCTCCTCTTTTCCTGAGTGAAGTCAACACCCCTCACATTCGTTCGGCTTTTGTCAGTGTCATGGGACCCCGTGTTCTTCAACCAGTCTGTCGTGCTGCATTGTGCGTACTGCCACATACAGATTACGGTCCACCGCTCGCTCATCCCGACGGTGCGCAAGGCGGCGCCCAGGGTACGTCGTCCTGCTTTATTTTATCCGGAATGTGTATTCAGATCCTTATGGCGAATGGTGCGCACAGGCCTTCCATCCATGGCGCGGGCCTGTCCCAACGTGCCGTCGGAAGGGAAACGAGCCGGTGAATCCCAACATGGTGCGTTCGCCCTGCCTTCCTTTTCCTGCTGCCGAATGTGTGGAGCAGTAGGCGCACAGGGCTAGCGGCGAAATCCAGCCGCGATCTCGAGAATGTGCACAAGTGCATGGATGTGCTGCGGTTGTGTGAAGGACCGCACGTCGTTCTCCTGCAGCCGGTGCTGACTTGCTGTGTCGTAGATGGCCGACTGCGGGGATGATGTGGTGCGTGCATACGCGTCCTATGCATGTCCTGGGGTGGAATTGTGATTCATTGCATACACAGGGACGTCCTTGCGGAACTCACATCCACGGGCCAGCCACCTGCCTAGTCTTCAGGCTTGTCGTTCGCCCAGACCTACAAGGAGTCGCACGATGTGGTGGTTAGCCACACGGCGTGCGAAGAGCTGGAAAATTTTCGCATGATGTTCAAGCCACCCGCCCTCCAGCACACCATCGCCCACGAGCCTCAGTGCGCACCATCGTATGTGCCCGCGCCGGCGTATTTTGCGCTCGAGGGCGAGATCCCGCCGATCGCTGCGGACATGTTCGCGGCTGGCGCCTGGCTTGCGACGGAGGCACCGTTCATGGTGGATGCGAATTCTCATACGGTCGATTCCGACATGATTTCGACGTGGATAAACGTGCCGACTGGATTCCAGTGCGTATATTCCTCTACATACGTCTTTGTCTGATGAATAGTGCAGGGGTGATGTTAGGGGGACGTATTTTTAGCTGTGTTCACATAGACGAACGATGCGCGGTATCACCGAGAAAACGACAACGCTTTGCTTCAGTCTTTCCTTGCATCACCGAATAATCAGGGGTCCTGTCATACGTCTGACATCGCGTGTACAAGCACAGAACAATTATACATTCACAGCGGGACCGTGCCGTGTAATTCTACCTATCTACATATCTGTCAAGACGTTGCGGATCGCATCTATTCCAGATGTCATTTTCAGTGTCAATCTACAGACCCGTCAAATGTCCAATGTTATGATGAATTATTAATACCTCTTTTTCCAGTGCCACTGTTAGTTGAGGCCCTGAAGCTGTGACTCGCATTCCGCACTGATCAAAGTATGGACTCAATGAAGCATCTATAGAGGCATGCATTTCTCTGATCGTCGACCTGGACTGAAATATCCAAAATTTCTAATTCTGGGGACCAGCAGATAAATAACTTGACCACATGCCACGGTGTGGCTATGCGAGCGCGCGACTGCAGCTTCCAATTCCCAGCCGGCTGTAACCCACCGTTCTTCTTTCTGCTCCATGCATCCAGTAACTCGCCAGAGAACGCTCGAAAGCATACTCAGCTGGTGGTCAGACAGCAACCCACCGGGCGCAACGATATCCCTTCATGCCGCCGCAAAACCGCTTATGAAGATCTTGTACCACCGGCAAGTCTTAGGCTTCATCGAAAGGACTCGAGGTGGCCCATTTTCCGAGGAGATCTTGGGGATTACTCAGACTATCTCGCGTATGGTATTCAATTTAGTTGAAATCGTTCTAATTTATTCGCAGGTTAAAATACATATCGCATGCCACCAAGAATACTATTCTTAAAGAGCTTGGCTCCAGAGCCTCGTGGTCTGAAGCCGATGTGCGCGCAGTGGTGCACTCACCAGTTTTATATCAGGTGGCGGGCCTCCTCGAATCGTCAGACGCCGAGATCCGGTGATGTACACTAAGCGAACAAAAAGAATGTCCGACGGGTGTTCTCGATCATTTCTGGATCAAACCACTCCAAATAAAATGTTGGCATGAGCCTTCATTGATTTCATGAAGATATGAGAATTACCTCTGCAGTTCAGCATACTCGCGCTGCTGGGTGTCCTCCATGTATATAGGCCTACGTTGAACCTTGACGAGAACGAAGAGAGTGAGAGAGAGAGAGAAAACAATGCTGTCGAAGCAGGTGCGATGCCATTCGCCAGTGTGAAAATACCTTGCATACGTGCTGGGAAAGATATTGATATCCATCTTTCTGAACGATGCTTAGTCGCATGACCCCGTAAGTGAGTACTAAAAATGCGAGGCAGCTCAAGCGAGGCACAGATATTTAAGCTTATGACCTAGCCTGGAGTCGAACCAGGAACTCGTGCACTGACGCTGGCAGTCAAATTGGATCAGAAGCAGATGCGGGCCCTCCGCTACTAGGACTTATGCCTCCAATGTAGTAGACCTTGGACAAGTAACAAACCCCGCCGCATGATGCATGTTGGCGGACAGGGAGAAGATGTGAGATTCGTAATGATGATATAAAAAGAAGAGAAAAGGTAGTCGGGCGGAAATGTGAGGTCCTCTACAAGGTCCTCTTTCGTGAACTCGTAGAGCATCTTGGATTCGAAGAATCACCAGTTGAAGAAGGCGAAAAACAGGTTCACTACACATTTGCGAAGACCCAGCCTGGAGTCGAACCAGGACATCCCACCATATAGCACAATATGCAGTCAACAATGTCCTAGAGCTTAGGCCCCCTACGAATGATTAATGCCTAAAGCTTAGGGGGCCCTAAACTCCGGCGGATTCTCAGCTGAGTCCTACACTCTAGGGGTATAATAATATTCTGCGGAATATTATGTGGTGAGATGCATAGGATGGAGCCCATTGAGCTCAAGGACAGTGATAGGTAGTATATTGTTGGATGAAATGGTTACGGATCAGCTGAGCATAATATTATTAGGTGAGGACACTTCGGATGGGCTGAATGATCTATAATATTACAGCTGCCACTGGGCTCAATACAGCTCATAGCCACATTATGCAGCCTACATGCCAGGATTCAGCTGATCACTATTCTGACAGACAATAATATTGTGCGCTGAACTTGCCTCAATGCAGCTGCTTGACCACAACAATATTCTCTGCCCTACATGTCTGCATTCAGCTGATTGAGGGAATAATATCTGGGAGCCTACACGCTAGGATTCAGCTGATCACTATTCTGACAACCAACAATATTATGGCCTGACCTTGCCTCGATGCTGCTGCTTGACTACAGAAATATTGTCTGACCAATGTGCCTGGATTCAGCTGATTGAGGGAATAATATTGTTGAGCCTACATGCCAGGACTCAGCTGCTCACTGTTCTGATGGACAATAATATTATGGCCTGACCTCACCCCGATGCAGCTGGTCAAGCAGAATAATATTCTGTGCCCTACATGCCTGGATTCAGCCGATGAAGGGAGTAATATTGTGGAGCTTACTTGCTAGCATTCAGCTGATCACTATTCTGATGAACAATAATATTATGTTCTGAACTAGCCTCGATACAGCTGGTCAAGCACAATAATATTCTGTGCCTGACATGCCTGGATTCAGCCAATAAAGGGAGTAATATTGTGGAGCCTACATGCTAACATTCAGCTGATTGCTATTCTGACAAACAACAATATTATGGCCTGACTTTGCCTCGATGCAGCTGCTCGAGTACAACAATATTGTTTGACCAATGTGCCTGAATTCCGCTGATTGAGGGAATAATATTGTTGAACCTACATGCCAGGACTCAGCTGCTCGCTATTCTGATGGACAATAATATTATGGCCTTACCTCACCTCGATGCAGCTGATCGAGCACAACAATATTCTCTGCCCTATGTGCCTGCATTCAGCCGATCAGGTGAGTAATATTGTGAAGCCTACATGCTAGCATTCAGCTGATCACTATTCTGATGAACAATGATATTATGCCCTGAACTAGCCTCGATACAGCTGGTTGAGCACAATAATATTCTCTGCCCTACATTCCTGCATTCAGCCAATTAAGGGAGTAATATTGTGGAGCCTACATGCTAGCATTCAGCTGATCACTATTCTGACAAACAATAATATTATGCCCTGAACTAGCCTCAATGCAGCTGGTCGAGCACAATGATATAACAATAATATTATGCCCTGAACTCACCTCGATGAAGCTGCTTGAGCACAACAATATTGTCTAGCCTGCATGCGTAGATTCAGCTGATCATATGAATTATATTCTCGAGCTTACATGCCAAGACTCAGCTGCTCGCTATGCTGATGGACAACAATATTATGGCCTGACCATGTCTCAATGCAGCTGCTTGAGCACAACAATATTTTCTGGCCTATGTGCCTGCATTCAGCTGACCGACAGAATAATATTGTGGAGCTTGCACACCAGGATTCACCTGATCAGTATTGTGATGTGAAAAAAGGACCACATTTTTGGACTCAGGTAAAAGGAGGAGAGAAAACAAAAGGCAAATATAGTTCTCCAGATATATGTTGGGTCGCATTTTTTGCCTTCGACGTAAAACTAGATGACATCAAAAAAAAGATAACAAACTGCCTGTCCCGCGGGTCGAACTCAGTACCTGATGCTGATGCTCTACTGAGGAGCAGCGTGGTTGCTACCTTTGAGCCAGAGCACTGTTGTAATCATATTGTTTTCTGCCCCCACTACACTACTGTGCTTGATCTTACACCGAATCACCCTGTTGCAGTCTGGTGATGCCAAACACTTGCAAAGACTAGCAAAGACTAGCAACATAAACCTTAAAAACCATCATTGCCATCAATCCACACGACATCTCTTTCTTCTCTTCTCCCATGTTCTATTTTCAAGTCTTAGTGAGTGCATTGTTATTCTGTTTCCTTTCCCCCCCTCTATTCTATATGCCTTCCCCTCTGCTGCTGTCTTTGCACACCGCCTTAATGGCAGTCCCTGGCTGGGGCCTGATCACCCCCTTCCATACTGTTCATATCCTGCACCGTGACTTGACCCCAGCAGAGTGTGGTTCTCTCTGAATTCAAGAGCAGTCTAGGCTGGGTACCTTTTTACCCTTTACACTTTTTTCATTGTTTGGGCTTTCATGTGGGATTCTGGTCTACTCATGAGTGTCCATGCCACCTGCGAGGTTTTCCTCATATGGGTTGGAGGTGCATGAGTATGACTTTGACCTTGGAGGTGGTCGTCTGTGGACATCCCTATCCGTGCCTGTTTGGTGGCATGCTAAATTCAGCAAAACCTTTCACTCGACCCGGATGTCATAGCGTGTCCGTCGAAATGCCTGTTGGGTGGCATGCTAAATTCAGCAAAACCCTTCACTCGACCCGGATGTCATAGCGTGTCCGTTGAAATGCCTGTTGGGTGGCATGCTAAATTCAGCAAAACCCTTCACTCGACCCGGATGTCATAGCGTGTCCGTCGAAATGCCTGTTGGGTGGCATGCTAAATTCAGCAAAACCCTTCACTTCCCATCATCCCTTGCCTGTATTCCTTGGTGTCGGTGGATTTACATGGTAAGCTTGCTGTCTATTATCAATCTGACACTGATGAAACATTTCTTTAACAAATATTTTTCCTTTTTTATTATTATTGTCTTATCTATCCACTACATATTTATCTTGTATTTGACTCATATTCTCTTCAATGTTTTGGGCCTGGAGTCTGAAGCTCCAGGCCCAAAACATTGAGCAGATTACGATAGTGTTGATTCTGAATTTCCCTTACATTACATTATTGTTTATATCTCTAACTTGTATGTATTAATTATCAAGTATTGCTGGTCACGGGTCATTTTTTCGGTACCTTTATGTGGCTAACCCTAACCTAAGTGTGCACTATATGCCACAATGCATTAAATTGAGACTATTGCGCCTTCAAGATATCTTTATTTAAACATTCTTTGTTAGGTAGAATATTATGAGCAAATGACTTGGACTCTGTAACCTGAAGCCAACTTGAACAAGATTGAGAGAGCGAGTGTTACCGTCATCGTGTTACAACATGTGACACTTGGCCTAATTTGGGATGCTGAATTTAATTCAAGCAATAAGATGTGCTACTCATGTGCTGAGGTCTTCAGAATGTCCTGGCATCCATCCTTCACTGGTTGGGAGCCTGAAAATGTCCTTGCAGCAGTAAACTGTGTCCAATTAATCCATATTTCGATGTTGGACAGTCCAACCAACCTTTGGGTGACCACAGCTCAGTGTGTTATGCTAGAATGTTCCCCTTAACATATGTGCATCAGGTAATGTGTATATTGTTCTGGAAAAAGTTATATACTTCCCGCATGTTCACACCTCCCAATCTAAATGCAGACATTATATTCATTCTCAACTCGGCAGGCTCATACTACTTGTGCCTTTTCGCTAACAGCATTTCTTTCATAGCTGAAAAATAGTACTCCGCTATTAGTACAACATATGTGAAATCTGCAAAAATTCAAGAGATTAAGTTGTTCAACATGGTCGTACCAATTCATGAAATTTCTGAGCATACAAACTCTTTCCCAACAACGCCAACTTCATGGTTTGTCCCAAATCTTTTTCTCAACACTCCATTTATATGCATGCAACTAAACTGGCAAGTCACATCTGCTATTTGATGGTTCAAACCTTTGCAAAACACTGAACATCCTTCTCGTCGGTGTCTTTTCACCTTTATACCCTCATTGTGCTTGGCTGCTGGCCTTCCCTTTAGAATCTTTGATCCTGTAGAATACACATAACAGCTCCCTATTATATAGAAATGTTCTAGAGATCCAGTCAAGGACATACATCCTAGAGCAGATCTTTTTGAATGTTGAACATCCGGACCACTTCTGAAACTAATCAAATCAGCCTTCTTTCATGCATCTGTAATTAATTATGTGGTAGATATCATCTGGTATGGTAGCCTTAAAATGAGAACATCTCTGCTAACCTCAGTTTTTGGATACAATTGGACATGAATTGAGCTATACAGTAGTTAACCCCGAAGCGAAACACAACGTGGAAGCAAAACACTGCGCTGTTCTCTACCTTTGACTGCACGGATGAACTCACAGACTGGCAAAAATAATTAGCAAGAACGCTCATATTGTGCCGATGCAGCACAGTTTTGTTTGAGATGTTATTCGACCCATTTTCCGAGATCATACCGCGGTGCCAGAAAAATGCCGGGGAGTGTCAGGAAGACATTATAGGGGCTCATTAAAATTATTATGATGGTTAGAACCCTTCAGGTTGTGAGCCCAAGGGAAGTGGAGCTATTTTGTCTGTTTTCAAGTGTTTCGCTACTATGTAGTTTGGCCAAATTTGGCCCGCATGACGAAACCTCCTCGTTCTCGATGAGGGCACCACCTAATGATATGATCCTTTGGACCAGCATGTAGCCCGGAAGGCGTAGCAGACACCCATCCCAGGAACGAAGCCGATTGATCTCGTGATGGGCTCGGAATCCGCGATGCAGTCAGATTGTTTCGCTTCACGGTTAACTCCTGTACCCATGATAGGAAAAATCTGACTGATTTTCATGCTGTTGCTACTTGGACTATTTACTGAGCACACCAAACATTCACTAAACTATATGACTTGCCTCACACCACCTTGAACAACAGGATTCAACCCAATCTGCTGTCATAGCTGCGGAACTGCGGATTGCTTTTTGCTAGCCAGCTCCAAAGTAGTGTGTGATGTGGTGTTGCTCAAATTCATAGTGTCAGAGCTATGTTACCACAAGTGCAACTAAGGGTCCTGGTTTTTCCAGAACCGATTACCCTGCCCTATAGCAGAACACTTGCAATTGTCCAAAATAGGCAATGTAGGCCTGTTTTGAGCTTTGTCGTCGATACTACACAATACTATAGCCAATTGATATTAGTATGCCATTTGAATACAGTTCATAGTTCCACACAAGCCAGAACGGTGGGTGTTCTGATTGATTTATTACGGTTTGATATGTTTCCACACACAGACTATGATAAATGTGTTCAATTATGGTTGGCCATGTTGTATTACATCCTATTACATGCCTGGAAGTCATAATCATTCAAGCACATATGAAATGAGGTCAGGAAAGTGAGTGAAAGGCGGAATTACCATATTTGGATGCAGGCGTAGTGGTATTGATGGAAAACAAACATAGACAAATAGACTGTCGTCCCAATTGTGTTCATTTTTTCTCAGACTGCCACTGCAGTGGAGACTCCAGCCAACAGAAATGTTTGATCAGGAGTGCCTCAGATGATGATGTATGTCAAGAGAGGCTGAAATGACCTCAAAAAGGTGAGATCAAGTCAAACGCTGAGGATAAGCACAAATAAATATAGTCTGCTCTCGCTTCAGCTCATTTTTCAGGCCCCAAGCTCAAATATTACCTGATACACACTGCATAAATCCATGACAATATTATATGGTAGGCACTACATATATCTACCCTCAGCATTGCCTGTATCCTGCCTGTTGGTCGCTGTCTTTGGCAGAATAATGCTAAAAATGTGGATAATTTGGTGAACATTCCATGCAGTAAGATAAACCACATCAAGGGAAAAGAAATTATTGAGTCTTTGGTGCAGGTGGATTGACCATGTTTTTAAAAAATCTACATATCAACGGACCCACATGTGTTCAATGTACGCTGCTGGTATTTTTTTGGTGTATTATTGCCCTGTTCTGCGTCTCCGTCAGCTCAATACAGGGATATAGGGCAGAGAATATTATTGTGCTCCAGCAGCTGAATTGAGGTGTTTGCACAACATAATATTATGCCCAATGTAGATATCAATCAGCTGACACCTGCAGTGTAGGCTTCAAAATATTATGATTTTGTTCAGCCAAATCCATACCTGTAATCCACACAAGATTATTTTAACTGACCAGCAGAATCAAGATGTGTCTGCAGCATAATATTGTTCCCTGGCCAGATATGGATCAGCCGAGTCCTGGTGTGCAGACTCCCAAATATTATTCACTTGATCAGCTGAATGCAGGCACATAGAGTGCAGAGTATTGTGGCTGAGCAGCTACATTGAAGTGTATTCAGGGCATAATATTATTGTCTATCTTAATAACAATGAGCTGAATCCTGGTGTGCAGGCTCTCAAATGTTATTCTCTTGATCAGCTGGATCGGTGCCAATGCAGCTGCAGGAGTACAATAGTATTATATGGCCTACCCACCTGGATTTGAATGAATAATATTGTGAGGCCTATACATCAGGAATCTGCTGAGTGATACCAGGATAGATAATAATATTATGCACCCAACATGCCTCAATGCAGCTGCTTGAGTAAATAATATCTGTGGCATTATTGATCATAATGACGATCAGCTGAGTCCTGATGTGTAGCCTCTGCATTATTATCCCCTTAATTGGCTGAATGCAGGAATGTAGGGCAGAGAATATTATTGTGCTCAACCAGCTGTATCGAGGCTAGTTCAGGGCATAATATCATTGTTCATCAGAATAGTGATCAGCTGAATGCTAGCATGTAGGCTTCACAATATTACTCACCTGATCGGCTGAATGCAGGCACATAGGGCAGAGAATATTGTTGTGCTCGATCAGCTGCATCGAGGTGAGGTAAGGCCATAATATTATTGTCCATCAGAATAGCGAGCAGCTGAGTCCTGGCATGTAGGTTCAACAATATTATTCCCTCAATCAGCGGAATTCAGGCACATTGGTCAAACAATATTGTTGTACTCGAGCAGCTGCATCGAGGCAAAGTCAGGCCATAATATTGTTGTTTGTCAGAATAGCAATCAGCTGAATGTTAGCATGTAGGCTCCACAATATTACTCCCTTTATTGGCTGAATCCAGGCATGTCAGGCACAGAATATTATTGTGCTTGACCAGCTGTATCGAGGCTAGTTCAGAACATAATATTATTGTTCATCAGAATAGTGATCAGCTGAATGCTAGCAAGTAAGCTCCACAATATTACTCCCTTCATCGGCTGAATCCAGGCATGTAGGGCACAGAATATTATTCTGCTTGACCAGCTGCATCGGGGTGAGGTCAGGCCATAATATTATTGTCCATCAGAACAGTGAGCAGCTGAGTCCTGGCATGTAGGCTCAACAATATTATTCCCTCAATCAGCTGAATCCAGGCACATTGGTCAGACAATATTTCTGTAGTCAAGCAGCAGCATCGAGGCAAGGTCAGGCCATAATATTGTTGGTTGTCAGAATAGTGATCAGCTGAATCCTAGCGTGTAGGCTCCCAGATATTATTCCCTCAATCAGCTGAATGCAGACATGTAGGGCAGAGAATATTGTTGTGGTCAAGCAGCTGCATTGAGGCAAGTTCAGCGCACAATATTATTGTCTGTCAGAATAGTGATCAGCTGAATCCTGGCATGTAGGCTGCATAATGTGGCTATGAGCTGTATTGAGCCCAGTGGCAGCTGTAATATTATAGATCATTCAGCCCATCCGAAGTGTCCTCACCTAATAATATTATGCTCAGCTGATCCGTAACCATTTCATCCAACAATATACTACCTATCACTGTCCTTGAGCTCAATGGGCTCCATCCTATGCATCTCACCACATAATATTCCGCAGAATATTATTATACCCCTAGAGTGTAGGACTCAGCTGAGAATCCGCCGGAGTTTAGGGCCCCCTAAGCTTTAGGCATTAATCATTCGTAGGGGGCCTACACTCTAGGACATTGTTGACTGCAGCCACTGCATAGAGAACTTGGAAGATATTGATCAAAGGTGGATGCGGTCCTTTCGCCACTAGGTCATATTCCAAGGCAAGTCCCATGGAATTTCTCTATCGCAGGGCGGGCCGCACATGCTGTGAAGGATATAGTATTAGTGAACGGTGTTTCTCCAACAGACGGCCCCGCACTTTAGAATGGGCCGACTAGCGTAGATTCCCACCAAGCTGGCGGTGTCAGTGGCAGGCGGAGATCACGATCATTAACGGTGTCCCGAGGAATGAATGGACCTAGACTTTTGCGAGCCCCTGTCTGCACGTTTGAGAGCTTGTGTCAAATTGGGTTGTCAGCCCTGTGTGAATGTTGAGTATCAGAGGATTATTATTGTGCCAATTACGTGTTCAGTGAGTGGCAACCACAATAAAAATACTGTATTATTAAATTCAATTCGACAGTTACGTGTCACAGAAGGTTCTCGAATACCAACTTTGGTTGTCACGTATCACAGGGGTAGTTGTCAACGGTTCACAAAATCCTAAAAATGGCTTTCAGCAGCTAGAATGCCACAAATAGTGGCGGAAAAGGTATGCTGCTATGCAAATTGTTCGGCTGGTCAGCTTCCTTATTACGATTAGATAGTATTTCCCTTCCCAATAAATCCAATTATCATGTTGTTCAGACTTAGATGACCGGACTTGGGCTGTAAGGGCTCAAACGATCACATGTCAAGTCAAAAAACAACACATCGAAGATTGCCGAGATGTCTTGCACTTGAATCAATGTCTTACACAAGAAGCGCAATAAAAAATAGTCGAAATTGCAAGGAGTCTGGGGACGATGAAAAAGGTTAGATGAGGACATGGCGGAGTTTGAATTTTTGGCAGCGGAGTTTAAAAAGGCTGCGGAGAGACAGAGAACGTAATTTTATAAAGAGGAGACTAGAGCTCGAGGCAGTCTACTCTGCCAGGTTTCTTTTCAGGTCGGGTAGTACCTGTATTCATCCTCTTACTTAGCTTACTTACAGCACCTTGTAGAATATTGTACTGCTCTCTGTCCATAAAGCTTGTAATGAATCCAGAAAAACAGTTTTCATTCTCATTTCTCACTAGACAGACATTTACTCGGGCACACAAAGTAGGCTTTATTTGAGGATGCTCAGAAAAAAACCTGTCGGCAACAGATATCAGTCAGCAAAATTGGACGAGAAGACAAGGCAAATACGGTATGTACTTGTTGAAATCCCATCTGCCTACTTGGGCTAGCGCTTGTTGCAGCCACCGCAAATAGTCACTGAATCGGGGTTAACATGCCCGCATCCACATTTCCAATCAGCCATAGTACTTTGTGAGGGATTAGTAAATACATCTTCTCCGCATGAACACCCACTGCTCAAATTACAGTCTGGTCGACTATCTGGTTGATTCACTTGTAGAGGGCAGGTTGCAAAAGTGCTGCAGGATTCTTAGCTCTTGTGAGTTTGCCATCTAGTTCTTATATCCATGTGGTGGGCGATGATGTCGGAGCTGACCAAGATATTTCCCAAGAAGATCACATCGTACCTTGATCACGCGAACCGATTATTACTCGTTATTACTCAATTCGGGATTTTGTTCTCAACCACGTTCCAACGCTTCCGTCCAAGCTCGCCGCATTAGGCCTGCATTTTTCCCATGGCTATTCAGACGACGACCTCAATCACAGTTTAGCTCTGGCAAGCTCCGCTTTATTACGCGCCATTCCATTCTGAGCAAACATGCGGCAAATTTTCGGGCGCTCAAAGAGCCACTAAAAGCAGGGTGCCTGTCTAAGCTTTTTTCGATCCTCCTTTCCTCCCTCCTCTTAGCATCCCCTATCGTGTCCTCACAGCCCTAGGCCTTCAGTTACTCGTATCTTAAGCAGATGTGGTGATTTCATATGTACATGTTTTCCACCTCCTCAATTTTTTCTCAACCACGTTCCCCGCTAGTACATTGGCTTCAACCTTACTATCCCCCCCGGGGAGCTCGGACACCTAAGCAAAAACAATGAATATCACCGTTTTTAGGGGGTTTCACAGGAATCCGAATAGACAGATCGACTGCAATCCGTCTTTTACATAGGTTACATATAAGGTTTTGAACTGAACTGCCCATTTCCCGTCGAACGACACTAAAAGTTTTGTTGAGTCTTGTTGTCCAAGTAGTAGGTAAACATCAAAATGTGATTCCCACAGGCACGGTTCACAGCATCACCCCCAAATTCCACACGGAGGCCCATACGCATTCTATTTAACTCCCACATGTACCAGAAGTCCAGGACTTCCCTGGAAAAAATACCCATAGACACCATTTTTGTCGGGGGTGCGTAACCTACTAAAATAGACAATTTTGGCAGAGAAAACTGACATTTTCAGCTATTGCGGGAGCTGTAGGGCACCTACAGTCCTGAAATTTTGCATGAACATAACTATATGGTAGACTCATAGTCTGAACATGTCCTGGCATGTTTATGTTCATCTCATGGATATGATAGGAACAGCTAAACATTGCCAATTCAGCAACTTTTAAATTATTTAAGAAATACACAAGGCATCCAACTCCCAGATTTTTAGCTCAGATATCGTAGAACACATCCCAAGAAATGTATAAAGCCCAAAATTTCGGAAATGAGTTGAGTATTGGCAGAGATATTCGCATTTGTCTGAGTACTAGATAAGTCTGGACCGTTGGGGGGGGATAGTACCAGATTAATCTTATTTGCCTCTGGAAATTCCAAAATTACAAGACCGAACACAATTTTAAACTCTGATCCAGATCTTTACGAGGATGGCGGAGTCTCAAAATTGGGGCAGAATGCATCAAAAATCCCAAGCAGCCATCACCCCGTAAAGATCTGGTGCAGTTTACCCGTGAGACATGTGATTGCTCCTTCGTGTTACACATGTCACACAGCGTCTTCGAGAAAACCTTCGGAGAGTAAGGTGTTCTGGGTCAAAATAAATTCATATGAGTAACCCAAAGTGCATAAATGTTATTTAATGTCAGCCTGACACGTTTTTATGGACCAAGCACGTTAAGAATCATGCAGTATGAGGCATTTTTAGCATAAATGCGCAGAAAAGGTCGAAATACAGAGCAAAAAAAACACCACGCGGAAGTGCACTGACAATAGATCGGGAATGCTCTCGGGGACGTTCTATCATTATGTAACTACACCAACCATTCATTCTCACACTGATTTCCGCGGAACCAATGCCTTGATTTCTTATCCAGAATCTGCGGCTCCGGTGCAGTGATGAAACTCCCCATTTCTGATCGCCGTTTTCATGCTTCTTCCAAACATGAAATGAGTAAGTAACATTCCAACTCCTGAAATGCATGAGTGCTATATTACTGTGGTTAATTCTGCATCTTGTGTATCAATTTTTCCAAAGTGCTGATGTTTTCTTCAAACTGGGCTTGCAATTCTGACCAGTAATCCCAGGTGTGTTCTTCTGAATGCCGACATGCATGGGTGCTATATGTGGTTAGTTCTGCATCTTGTGTATCAATTTTTCCAATGTGCTGATGTCTTCTTCCAACTGGGCTTGCAATTCTGACCAGTAATCCCAATCATATCTTCCAGAAGCCCTGCAATATGGTCCAAGACTGCATTGCTCTCTGGTGAAGCCTCCTCTGAGCCATTCGGACCATTCATCATAATTTGTCTAGTCCTTGTCACAGAATGCATAAGAGAATCTTGGAGAGGTACAGAGAAACTCATTTTGAAACCAGGAGTGAGCTGCTTAATTGAATGGTGCTGTTTGTCATCAACTGTGGAGTATGTGCTATGCAAGGTCACCTTGCTGATACAGTGCAACTACAACACATATTGCTTTAAGATTTCCAAGGTTGTGGAATTGAAGCCCTGCCACATCTTTGACAAGACCACAAAAGAGAGACCCAAGGCTTTTTCGCCATTAAAGTCATTTCTCCACCATTTTTGCACCATTTTTGTTCCCATTTTCCGAAGGGTCGATGGGTTTCAAGCTCTTGTAGTAGCTCTATGATTGGCAGGGTGATATGGAAAAACGATCAAGAGGGCCTGGGTGAGGAGTGGTGGGCACTGGCCATCAGTGTTAGTCAACCTGAAGCTGAAGGGTGGAAGAGGGAATGAAAAATGAATCACAAGAGGGAGTGAAAAATGGCAGAAAAACAGAGTGTCAGGAGGGGAGTTTCAGTTGCTGTTTTTTGCTCCCTTTTTTGAGCTCACTGCTCTCCCTCTTTACCAAGTTTTGCACTTGAGTGTGGTTATTTCCCCTTTTCAACCCTTTTTGAATGTCTAAAGTGAAAGGGGGAAAAAACCCCGGTCAAAGTCAAACATGATGGGAATACAAAAAAGGGCAAAAAAAAAAGGTAGGAAAAAAGGTAGAAAAATGGCAACTGTGAACGACCCTATTATCAATAACTTCATATCCACCATCATCTGGCTTCCAAATGTCACATAGAACAGAGGTATATGGTTCAGCAAGATCCCAATGACCCTGATTGCTGCCAAAGAATACAGTGAGCCAGGAGCAAAGTTCTTTGCAGATGTATGAATGCCAGTCAGATATCCCTGCAAGCGTGTGGCCTAGGAGAATAAAATCCCCGCCAAGAACATGATTGTCAGCACTGACTTGTCCGAGGGATCCTCACACACATGCTTCCTGTAGGACTGGTTGCAAATTGTCATCTTGATACCAATCTACAATATTGCTCTGTAGGCAGCCTTAAGAGCAATATCCCTGGAGATTAAGAGGGCTCCAATCAGCATATGAATGTGCTCTTACACAGCTGGAACTCTGTAGAATTTAGTGCATCCAACAGCCCAGTGATCCACTACTGTTTTGCCTGGTGCTGACCTCTGGTGGCAGCATAAACACTGTTCAGTGCATTGTATACCCAACCAGCCTCTGATGCTGAACCCTTGTAAGGGCCATCATAATCTCTTGTGAGGAGACCAGCTGCCAAGACAACATTGATGCATCCATCCAATTGAGAAAGAGAGCTGCAAAAATGCATATATCATAACACAGCACCTGGAGTCCCATTGGAAGTGGTCATCCCACATTTTATCCTCAAACTTATTCCGGTGATTTCTATGATATTGGTCGCAGTATCCATCAAAATTTGATTGTTTTTGAGCCTTAAGGCTGGTGTCTTCAAGAGGTGTCCGAACACTTGTCCTTGGAATTGGCTAGTAAAGGAACCTCAATTCATTATTACCCATTTGATTTCAATTACATCATACCTCTTGTCCATCCTTAACATGTCACATCTGCTCATAGGATTGAAAAAGCTGCAGAGACAACAATGTATTGTTGAATTCAAGTGTGAGGTATAGAGGTAGAAAGATGTGTTGGTTGTGTAAAGATGGTGTGTTCGAATGCAAGGTTTGAGGTTAGTGAATGTGGGGTTTAAAGAAAGTACTTGTGCAAGCCTGCAATCCTACTAATCTGCCACTTGCCTAGTCTGAAGGTTCTTCTAATGTTCCTTTACTACATTTCCCCTCAATGCTCTGACCATGGTTTCAGGAGCATGAAGATATCCTTTGACATTGACTATGTCCTTGCTAGGTGCATAGCTCGTGCTTGCTCATAACCAGGGGCTACTGTAGATGCTTTGCGAATGCTTTAACCTTGTTCCTACCTCTACAGGGTACTGGGACTCATGAAAGAAGGTCTACTGACAATAAAGCCAATGTATGTGTGTGTGTGTGTGTGCTGACTCTGGTGAGACAACAACAAGGGAGGGTGATGAAGTGTCCAAAGGACAAGTGTGTGTAGTGTGTGTGTGTGTGTGTGTGTATGTTCAATTAGATTGAGTGAGAGTTTACAACACTTGGTGGTAACCAGTGAGAGGTGAGGGGGGGGGGGGAATTTAAACCCGCTGCTATTGACTGACTATTGCAAAAAATCCATCTCCCTTTTATACCTTGAAAATGTCTGATACATTGTGCCTCATGCCTTGGAAATTCTTGTGTTTCTGCCACACAAGGCAGTGATCAGTATGTTCGCAGGTGGAAACAAGATATTCTGGTCAGCAAGGTGGTTATTCATGGTGAAGGGGATATGCAACAGGTGCAAGGGTCGTTCTCAAGGCACCAGCTTGCTGTGCATCATCTGCAACTGGGTTGGGCATGGCTGTGGAGCATATTCACAAGAGCTCCCATAGTTTGCACTCAGAGATGATTGTACATGGGGTGAACAGGATATGTGGAGTGCGAAGTTGTATAGAAGCATTGTTGGGGGTGTCGTGCTGGTCACAGACAGGGATATAGACAGGGTGAACAGGATGTGTGGAGTGCGAACTAGCATCTGGTAAGATGGTATCCAAATGCAGACGGCACAGATATTGTTCAAGGTGTAGATTCCGCATGCATCTTGTAATATTTGCTGGGCCAAGTGCAGGGTGTTCACAATGCCTACAACATGTGTGAAAAGATTAGAGACATAATACAAGGTACAATAACCCCATCCAAGATCATGAGCATGAGGTGACATTCTGTTGAGGATACCCTCCAGCGAAAATCCGGATTCTGCCAAAAATAGGAGTAGGGATAGTACTCAAAGCATACCAAGAAGTTTTTCTGCAACTGGACCAGTTGGGGAATGAGATCCACACATGGCAACTGTAGGTCTGGAGCAACAGTAGCTGCTGTGCTGACCATGACAGGGTCAGTGGAAGGCTCCAATACCCATAATACAGTGGGAACTTCAGGAGATGGGTCTGGAAGTGGGGTATTAGCAAAGGTTTTTGGTTGTTCCATAGTGTTACTTGGGGACTTATAGCTTGAGAAATGGAGTAGAAGCTGGGCTCTCTGAGAATACTGTATTATTTCATTCAATTCGACAGGGGGGGTGACACGTGACACGTCAAACATATTTGACACTTCGACACGGGCCGAGTTGGACCGTCACAGTCGCAGAAAATTTGACATTGTCCTAAAATGATACAGGGACATTGTAGAGCTGTTTGGGGTTTTCTGCAGAAGCAGGGAAACCCAGGCAGACTTTGGTTTAAATTAATCACCTTGTGAATGGTTCTCGCAGGAATTTTGTCAGATTTTATTGTGTTTAGGCTGATATCAAGCTAAAACTTGACAAAAGACAGAAGGTGTGGCCAGTTTCAACACAGGAAATGCACAAGAGGTTTATTTGTGGCTTTTTACTGCTGAAAGATGCTTTTTCGAAAATTTCGTGATGTCAAACCTATTCGACAACCCCCCCTGTGACATGTGACAACGAACCAAAGTTCGTAATCGACAACCTCCTGCGTGATGCGTGACTGTTGAATTGAATTTAATAATACAGTATGGAAAACATGCAGAGTAGATGTGTCCCATCATTCACCAAAGGTGTTGAGTGACCTGATGTAGAACAGATTTTATCCATATCCATGCAGTCCTGGCCAGTTGAACAACTTGAATAGGGGGTGGAGCTAGAGGAATTTGGAAAGGACAACCATCTGGAGACACTGCAGCAGATATGAGAAGGAAAATATATCCCATGAATTCTAAAAATGACAAGACAACCACAATAATTGCCAGGAAGTGATGAACTGCCATAGATAGTTAGAAGGAGCTGCTGCAAATAGCAGCAATGCAAACTGCAGAAGAAGGAGGAATTCTTCATGACTCTTTCAAAAACTTCCATTTGGGAATGCCATCAAGTTTCCACTGACATGAAATGCAAAGCTGTTCCATAGATCCTTGGTCTGCAGCAGAGTAGTACATAAACCATTGTTTAGTGAGAACAGCAAGCAGTGAGCACAATAATGAGGGCAGTGTCTAGATCTGCACCATGTTTTTCCTTGAACTCCGTGTCATATTCCTCCATCACCATCTTGTAAGTGTCCCAGAACTCTGTTTTCTTATCTGTGGTCACTGCTTTTGGTACCGTTGAAATGGTGCACGGGTGCAGCTGTGAGATCAAGACTATAACTTGGTGAGAGAATTGAACTAAGTCAATCACCCAACCAAATCACAAATTTAACAAATCACAACTCAAATTTCAAATACTATGTGTTCAGGGTGGTTGAGGCAGTATATTGTTTACCAAGGCGAAGTGTGTTCAATCAAGGTCAGCAGGTGGCTGGTTATTCGAATCAGTGGCAGACTTCTACCTTGGACAAAGGTTCTTCAAACAGTTCTTATTTGGGAGCGGTCTCAGTAATATAGCCTACTAAATGATATCAGTGGCCAGAATGGTCTTTCACTTATAAAGTTACTGTGACTCAACCCAACGGCATATTATCTGGCACTCTGTTTCAAATCGAAGAGGTGTGGCCCAACACCAAGCTGCAGAGCCACAGATACCTATGTCTTGTGCCTGGAGTAGAACCAGAAACTCCTGTGTCAAACTTATGCAGAGCACACTGCTACCATGGACGATGCCGTTTGCCACTAGGTCTCCCTGGTCCAAAAATTCCCGGGTCAAATGATTCATGATGAGAATGGAATGTGGCCAAAAAAAGCTGAATGACTGCACAATAACCAAGCTGGACTACGTGTACATAAGCAGTTATACTTGAATTGTGAGCAGGAACCAGCTGTAGAACGCGAAAAAAGGATTTCTGCCGGCAGTCTACACGACCTAGCCTGGACTATGTGAATTATATGGTATGTGGACAAGACTGGCCTTCGAAATGAAAGTCGGTGAAGGCGTATGAGATCGAGCATAAAGCATAAAACAGCTGGAAACAGACACAGCACCAACGGTTCAATGTTGATATCCTTTCTGACTACTCTGAAATTTGAGGAGGCACTGGCTGGAGGAGACAAGAACAATAATCACATCACAACTTTTCAGTGACCTAGCCTGGATTCGAACCAGGAGCTCCTGTCCTGTAGCGCTTAGTAGTCAGTTAGGAGAAGCAGGTACAAGCCTTCCCCTGCTAGATCTGATTCCTACTATGTACAAACAGCTTGAATAGTAAGTGGTGAAACTGCGCTGGTGAATCGTTCATACGCGTGGCATGTTGTAAATATGTCATTACCAGCTTGGCGGCCGGAGAGGATGCGAGATTTGGGATGACGAATGAAAAAAGAAGTACGAAATGCACGACAGCCTTAGAGCACAGACAGCAAGTCCTGTGGAATTTGCCGCTGCTGCGCGACGCTGTGAAGCAACAAAATTGAAAAGAGGGATTTTGCGGAGATGTGAGGTCCTACAGACGGCGTTCCTTCGTGAATTCGTAGAGCATCTTGGATAGGAGGAGGCACTAGGTGCAGAAAGGAATGAAAAAAAAAAATCTAACCATGGATGACCTAGCCTGGAGTCGAACCAGGAATTTAGTTGACTCCCGCCATGGATGTCTCACTTTCTAACTGTATTCGGAGCGGGGGCAGGCCCCGTCACTAGGTCTCATTCCTGTAACGTAGATTATGAATATGTGTTGGTAAATTCGGAATGAAGAAATGGCGTATCATGAACGCCTACCCTCCGCCGTGATGTGTTGAAATTCGAAGGCGTAAGCGACATGTTGAAGTCTGACAGGGTGAATGAGAAAAGAAAAGAAAAAGATTCTAGCACACCAGCATCCATGACCTAGTTTGGTCGATCCAGGGGGTTCGAGGAGGCACTAGGTGCAGAAGGGAATGAAAAAGATTCCACCCATGGATGACCTAGCCCGGAGTCGAACCGAGGGCTCCTCCGGGCACAGCAATCTTGATCCACTCAACGCGGGTGCAATCCCTTCGCCACTAGGTCTCCCTCAGACCAAAAGGCGCTGAATAAATGCTGTCAAATGCAGCTTCAAAACACATATCTTGGATTTTTACCAACCACTCGCCAACGACGGTATATTAATCCGTGTGTCCTGGCTTCAAACACGGTTGAAATAAAGAAGTTGCTCTGCGGTCCCTGCAGATAAATGTTGAAATTCAAGGGGAATGAAACCAAATAAATCCAAATGAAATCGGAAATAGGCGATATCACTGCAACACTGGGAACTCGTAATCGGAGGTGAATGACGACATCGCCCGATCGGCAAGGATGAGGCTGTGTTTTCTGATCAATCCCTCTTTCTTCCTACCACCTGACTGCACTCAACTGCCCGGCTGCACTATAAGCCCAATGGATGTCGTCCAATGGCGGAGCAATTCCTCGGGAGGGACAGGGTACATACGCGTACGTGGGTGGCACCAAGACCATGCGCCGTCTGCCGTAACGTCTCCTCCGACTTCTTTTGCTAATACTGACTGCGAAATCTCTCAAGGTACTTTGCGCTGGCGAAGGCGAGGGATCCCAGATTCCCGGAGCCAAGTGCTCCACCTGCCTGTTTGGACGACGCCAATTCCGCCTTGAGCAACGTCTTCGCCCACTCCACGGAACCCGGAGAGCAATGACACCTCACCCCGTTCAACCTCCGCCGACACCCGCAGCACGACGCTGCAAGTCCTGCGCACGGGGCTGCACAGCGTGTCCGAGTCCTCATCCAGACGATCTCGACCCGGACATGGAGCGCAAGGCTGGTGGCGTTTTCGGATGTCCTCGCATTGCCTTGCTAATTGAAGTTGCCCTCTCCACAGATGGACACGTCGACGATGAATACAGCGCGCGGGTTGTTGGGGAAGACCGACAGTGCGGCCCTCGTTAAGGCCGTGTGCAGAACGTGAGTACGATCCGCGGAGGCCATCCGAATTTCTGGGAGGATGCGGGCGAGGGCATGGAGCGGTCGTGGACGGCACGACGGCCAGAATACTGGACTTTCAAACCGGTGCGTGGTTTTGAGCATCCTTCAGCGTCCCGCTTTACTCACCAGTTCAACACTGACCATTTCACTTTTCCCTAGTGGGAGAACACCGCCCCGACGCGTATCACTTCCCACCGCCGGATCCCGTTGCGCGCCTTGCTGAGCTGTACTTCACCCGCGCGCACATATACCTTCCGGTCCTCCATCGCCAGACGTTCGACCGTAGTGTTGAGGCGGGGATGCATCATTGGTGAGTGTTTTATCGATCCCTTCTCCGCAGACGAGTTCCTTCTTTCCTTCCTTCTGCTTTTTCTCTTTTTCCTATTTCCCACCATCCGCGACCGACACGCATGCGATCACAGGGCCGACGGCTTCGCGCTCGTGTGCACCATCGGCTCGCGCTGGAGCCACGACCCGCGCGTGTTTCGCCCACCAGAAAAGGCAAGCCGTATCGAATGCGGGTGGGAGTGGTGAGACCTGGTATGTCTCTTCTATTTGACCAATGCTCTCTGCGGTGTTGCAACATGCTCGTCGACGGTCGCTTGCTCCCAGACCCACTAACAGGTCGCGCCCGGCCTGTCTGGGAAGCATCTCTTCGGGCAGGGGACGTTCGATCTACAGTATTATTTATTGTATGTGTTTCCCCCGTTCTGTTCCTTCCTGAGTCGTCTGCTGGTCACTGATTTCCTGAACCCATTCTTAGCTCGCCGTCCATTTCCTGCGGCAGTGGATGCTCGTTGGTATTGGGCTACAGCGCGCGCCCCACCCATCCCTGGTTACAGGGATAACTGACTGACCTGGAACAATCCGTTCCTTTATTTCCTCAGGACCCCGCACGCGGAGGAGCCTATACTTGAGCGCGAGCTGCGGAAGCGTTCGTTCTGGGTGCTGGTGTATCTCGACCGCCAGGTGATCTCGTTCACGGGGCGTACGTGTGTTATTTTATTCCCTCGCCACCATTTCTCGCTATTACCCTGCGATGTTTCTGGCACCAACCCGCATGGTGTGTTTCCCACAGCTTCGAGGTAGACCCGCTAATTGAGTGCGACGACGAATACTGGGAGGACGCGGTCCGCCTGTTTCAGCAGCCACCCCGGATCGCGTTTTTCAACGCGCTGCTGCGCCTGAGCCGTATCTGCGTTCACGCTGGAGGTGTTTCCCCTGCTCTTCCTTTCATTTTTTGCCGCTCTAGGCGTCAAAACTAACGAAGTCCTCGCCTAGTACTACCTCGGAAAGTCTCGCGCCACGGTCACGGCCGACGACGGGTGGAAGGAGCACTTCGTCGCAGACCTTGACTCCGCGCTCAACCGGTGGTGCGCGCAGGTGCCGGAGCGCCGTACGTCCCGTGTACTGCCATATACAGATCATGGTGCACCGCTCGTTCATCTCGACGGTGCGCAAGGCGGCGTCCACGGTACGTCGTCCTGCTTTGTTTTGGCCTGAATGTGTATTCAGATCCTCATGGCGAATGTTGCGCACAAGGCCTTCCATCCATGGCGCCTGTACCAACGTGGTCGATGTTCCGCACCGTCGGAAGGGAAACGAGCCGGTGATTTTTAACATGGTGCACTCGCCGTACCTTCCTTTTCCCGCGCGGCTTAACTGCGGATGCCAGACTCGATTCTTTCTTTCAGGCGCATGCATTCAACTCATCACTTGTGCTGCTGCTGAATGTGTGGAGCAGTAGGCGCACAGGGCTGGCGGCGAACTCCAGCCGCGACCTCGACCTCGAGAATGTCCACAAGTGCTGTGCTGCGGCTGTGTGAGGATCGGTGAGCGGGAGGACCAGACGTCACTCTCCTGCAACCAGTGCTGACTTGCTGTGTCGTAGATGGCCGACTGCGGGGATGATGTGGTGCGTACATACGCGTCCTATGCATGTCCTGGGGCGGAATTGCGATTTATTGCATACACAGGGACGTCCTTGCGGAACTCGCATCCACGGGCCAGCCACCTGCCTAGTCTTCAAGCCTGTCGTTCGCCCAGCCGCACATTGTTAGCGACACGGCGTGCGAAGAACTGGAGATTTTCCGCATGATCAAGGCACCCGCCCTCCAGCACACCACCATCCACGAGCCTTAGTACGCACCACCGCATGTGCAGGGGTGATGTTTGGGTGACGTATTTTTAGCAGTGTTCACATAGCGGACGATGCGCGGTATCAATGTGAAACGAAAACTCTTTGCTTTAGTCTTTCCTTGCACTACCGACGACGCCCTCCGATACCACGCTGAATAGAGTACTCCACACGGCATGCCACGAGGCCTCCAAGGGATAATCAGGGGTCCTGTCATACGTCTGACATCGCGTGTACAAGCACAGAACAATTATGGACATTCACATCTGTCAAGACGCTGCGGATTGGGTCTATTCCTGATGTCATTTCCAGCGTCAATCTGCTAAGACTTGTCAATGAATTATTGATACCCCTCTTCCATTGCCACAATTGTTTGGAGGTCTGCACACCGAAGCTGTGGCTCGCATCAGCGCGAGTTTGTTCTCAAAGAAGCAGCGCATTAGGTATCAATTATTTTTTTTTTAAATGGTCCCAACGTTCCCTGCATTTGCAGATGCGCACATTTCTTTGAGCGTCGACTTGGCCTGAAATATAAAAAGTTTCTAATTGTAGGGGCCCAGCGGTAATAAATAACTTGACCACATGCCACGGTGTGGCTATACGAGCGCGCGACTGCAGCTTCCAATTCCCAGCCGGGCTGTGCCCCACCGTTCTTCTTTCTGCTCCATGCATCCAGTAACTCGCCAGCGAACGCTCGAAAGCATACTCAGCTGGTGGTCAGACAGCAACCCACCGGGCGCAACGATATCCCTTCATGCCGCCGCAAAACCGCTTATGAAGATCTTGTACCACCGGCAAGTCTTAGGCTTCATCGAAAGGACTCGAGGTGGCCCATTTTCCGAGGAGACCTTGGGGATTTACTCAGACTATCTCGCGTATGGTATTCAATTTAGTTGAAATCGTTCTAATTTATTCGCAGGTTCAAATACATATCGCATGCCACCAAGAATACGATCCTTAAAGAGCTTGGCTCCAGAGCCTCGTGGTCTGAAGCCGACGTGCGCGCAGTGGTGCACTCACCAATTTTATATCAAGTGGCGGGCCTCCTCGAATCGTCAGACGCCGAGATCCGGCGACGTACGTGCATGCTGGTGGCAGAGCTGGCGCGCAACGAATCCTCGGCTGTAGTCGTCTTGGGGTTTAAACCTTGTGCACGGCTCACGGCTCTCTTGCGGTGAGTTACAATTAATGGTTTGAAATTTGAACCAGGTGTAATGTCAAATTAGTGATGAACATACTGAGGTTGTAAGGAGTGCGATCCACGCATTATCTCATCTCAGTCAATTGCTGGACGGCGCACAAGCGGCTGTGGAGGCAAGGATCCTGACCCAAATCACCCAACTCTTTGAATCGCCTGAGACTTCAATTCGTTGCTCCACATGCTGGACTTTGGGCAGACTGGCCATCCACACATCCACGGCTGCGGGAGTAGTAGCCACCTTCGTCACTTCGTTACTTCGCTTATTTCGCTTATTTCGCTTAGGAACAAGAAAGTTTGTGACTTTGATAGAAAAGCGTGAAAGCTCGTCACTTCCGCAAATAGCTGGGAAAGCTCGTCACCTCGACTAAGATCGGCCATCACTGTTCCTTCACGCAAGCCGGGCATGTTTTTTATATATAGATCCCTCATCCTAACACTAACTCTAACTCTAACCACTAACCACTAACCTCTAACCTCTAACCACTAACTCCTAACCAACTAATCCAGACCTCTAACCACTAACCTGCTAACCCAAACCTAACCGGCCATTTCGGCAACCTGTTGATTCCCATCACTCCGTGCTGTGCCGGACAGTTGCCGCTGGACAAGCCCGGAATATAAACTCACGAGCTTTCACAGAATAGCATCAAACTCACGAACTTTCACAAATTCCCATCAAAGTTACGAAGATTCACAACGCTACGCGAAGTAACGAAGTGACGAAAATGGCGTGGACTCCGGCTGCGGCGGTTCTAGGCATAAACCCTTGTTTGCGCCTTGTGCTTCTTTTGTGGCAAGTCCCAACCATTTATTCTTGAACAAGGCTCTTATGTTGAGGTAGTGAGGAGAATGTCGGGGTTATTGAAGGGGCCATATTCGCACTCTCCCAGATTACCCGATGGACACAAGGCGCGCATCGTGCCATGGAAGCCAGGGTGTTGGACCACGTCACGAAATTATTTGAATCTTCCTATTCCACACTACGGCGATGGACATATTGGACGGTGGGCAGGTTAGCTATCCATGAAGCCACGGCTGTGCACGTCGTGGCGTTGAAACCTTGTTTTCATCTTGTGTCACTGTTGTGGCGAGTTTCTCAACCACTCATTTTGCCTTGTAAATTCTGATGCTGTAATAGCGACGAAGATGTCGAGATTATTGAGGCTGCAATATTTGCCCTTTCAAAGATCACGCATTGGCCGGACGGCGCCCAATCTGCTGTGGAAGCAAGAATACTAGACCACCTCATGAAATTGGTTGAATCACCGCAAGCCCGGATTCGGACATGGACATGCTGGACCATAGGACACTTGGCCAGTCACAAATCAACCGCTGCGGCTGTCGTGGGGTTGAAACCGTGTGCTCCACTTGTATCCCTCTTGCGGCGAGTCTCAGTGTTGTGTTCTTAATCAAAGCTTCTGATACTAAATTTGAAGCAGCGACGAACATGCGGATATTATTGATGGTGCCATGGTTGCACTCTCGAATATAACTTGTTTGCTGGATTGGACACAAGCGGCCATGGAGCCCAACGCGTTAGATCATATGGCGGAATTACTTGCTTCCCCGCACGCACAAGTTCGGTACAGGGCATGCTGGACAGCAGGAAAGGTGGCAATGCGCTCCAAAACAATAGCTCTAATGGTTCAAAGCCTTTGTGGGCAGCTTGTGTCCCTTTTACTGTGGGTCTCAACTATTTTCTTCTTGAACAAGTATGTGATATGTATAAACAGCGACAAATATGAGGAGGTCATTGGGGCTGCAATATATGCACTCTCCGAGATTGGCCGGTGGTTGGACGGAGCGGAAGCTGTCCTGGAGGCCAAGGCGCTAAACCACGTCACGAGATTACTTCAATCTCCCCACTCCCAACTCCGACGAAGGATTTGTTGGCTGGTGGGCACTCTGGCTAACCACAAATCCTTAGCTGTGCTCCTCATCGGATTAAAACCCTGCTTTCAGCTTGTGTCACTTTTACGGTGAATCTCGACTGTTTATTCTCGCCCAAGGTTCTAATGCTTCCAGCAGCGACAAGGATATTGAGGTTATTGAGGGTGCAATCTATGCACTCTCTCGATTCGCTCTTTGGCCAACCGGTGTGCAGGCTGTCGTGGAAGCAAACGCACTGGACCATGTCACAGCATTGCTTGAATCGCCAAACGCCCAGGTCCAGCGATGGACGTGTTGGATGCTGGGCAGGCTAGCCATTCATGAACTCATGGCTATGGATGTCTTGAGGTTGAAACCCTGTGTGCGGATTGGGTCTATTTTGCGGCGAGTCTCAACTCTTTCTGATTGAACCAGGTTCTGATGTTGAAGTAGCAACCAAGATTCAGAGGTCGTCGAGGGTGCGACGTACGCTTTATCTCAGATCACCATATACTCCGAGGGAGCGCAAGCTGCTGTGGAGGCCGGGGTATTAGTCCACGTCATGGAATTACTTTCATCACCAAATGCCTCCCTCCGGCAATGGACATGCTGGATGGTGAGATCGTTGGCATCCCATTACCCCACAAGGGTGGCCGTTGTGAGGTTGAAACCTTGTGCACGGCTCTTGTCTCTGTTGCAGTTGGTGGCCCATTGCTGGTCTTG
Source organism: Mycena epipterygia (assembly GCA_029281465.1). Lineage (NCBI taxonomy): Eukaryota > Fungi > Basidiomycota > Agaricomycetes > Agaricales > Mycenaceae > Mycena > Mycena epipterygia. The sequence continues at coordinate 94,915 of JARJCQ010000079.1, read as the reverse complement.
AACAAGGTTCTGATAACACGAAAATAGCGACGAAGATGCAAACGTCAATAGAGCTGCCAGGTACACACTTTCGGTATTAACGAGAATCGAAAATGAAAATGGTACCCCATCACACGGCTGGCGCGGCCATCAGAGGCTAGGCAGCCATCGCGGCCATCACTGTAGAGTCACGGTGTCACACTGCGCGCATCATCAAGGAAGTATCCCGACAGCGCATGCACTGGCTCGCTCCCACTCGTTCCTCTCTGCTGCCACAGATGCTCAATATATATCTATTCATCCCTACAAGTCAGAATGCTTCACGCTCAAGTTTACCTGGGGAAATCCAAGAACAATGATAATAATTTGGTGGCCATTTCTTTGGGGACCGCTTATGTGCCGCGTATGCATTCCATTTTCGTTTTTGAGGTCGGAAAACTGGCCATACAAGATTTAATACGAATCCATTCCGATCTATTCAAATCTGTAGGGGGGGTACCTACCCCCCCAATAGATTTTATTAAACGGAATAAACCGCATTAGGCGGGTGGTGGGTGATCTTGCTCTCAACTTGACATGCAAACTTCCAAATTGGTCGCCTGCTCCCAGAGCACCAGTATGCCCGACGTTAGGGTTGTGTTCTGGCCCTCGCACAGGGAGAAATACGAGTCTGGATTTTTTATTATTTTCTTACGGGAACACAAGAAGTTAATCCACGACACGAATTTTCCGCAGATTGATCCCATCGTTGGCACTCTCAAACAAGCTCAGATACTATTTTATACTTACGGGAAGTCACCCAGTTGCGCAGCTTATAATAATCTGCACCAAATCAATTGTTCGCTTGAATTGAACTCATATTAACCTACATCACATGAATAATTTCTAAAACATGGGGGCCCGTGAATAATTCTGCTTAAATTTCTCTTTAAAGTTCAAGATTTGGGGTGTATCCCTTAATTTTTGTGCGAAACAAACATCTGGTTTCATGTAATTGCAAGCTCTCGGACTCGTAGTGCGTACAGAGCGGTGGCTGTGCTATCCCACCCTGGGCCATGTTGAGAAGCTATTATTGTGACCGCGTAATTACGCGGCCGTTCATTTGCCGGGCCATGGCCATCACCCGGCACTATATATATGTATATATACGTTTTCGTTTCTTGTATATACCCACACACTTTCCAAGATCGCCGATTTGCCGGGCGGGACACAGGTCATCGCGGAGGCAAAGATGCCAGACCATATCGCCCAATTTCTGGAGTCGCCCGACACCCAGCTCCGGAAATGGACTTGCATGATGGTGGGTAAGCTGGGTATCCATGAATCCACGGCTGTAAATCCCTCGCAGCGGCTAGTTTCTCTGTTGCGGCGAGTCTTTATTATTCGGCTTGACAATATTTTGATGTTGAGCAGTGACGAAGAGGTCGAGGTTATCAAGGCCGCGCTGCTCGCACTCGTGCGCATCACTCTTTGGTCTGACGGAGCAAAAGCTGCGATAGAAGCGAGAATCCTGGACTACGTTGCGGATTTTCTCGAATCACCGAACACCGAGATTCGGGAATCGACGTGTGGGATATTACTGAATTTATTGTTCCACGACTCAACTGCGATGGCTGTCTTGGACGCGAATCTCTGTGTGCAGCTCGTATCGTGCTTGCGGCGCGTTATTGTTCAATACATGAGACACATGATCATTCGAGCTCATTCGACTTAGGGACATCGATTCTGGCGTTCGTTCAACCGCTGTCCGTGCTCTGGCTAGCATCAGCGGATTCGAGGAGGGTGTTTTGGCTATTGCCCGCACATGTGTCCTGGAGCACGTTTCGGAACTGATGGAGTCTGGAGATCGCAGGGTGCAGTTCAAAACTTGTTTGATTCTGAGAAATCTCGCATGCATCCAGCCACGGCGCTGCGCAGGTGTCCTTAATTGATTTGTGTTCCGTGATTTAGAGCAAAATACACAGATTCGGGATCGCAGTCTCTTCATACCTCATGAAATTCTTGGTATATGTGCGGTAAAAAGGTTCGCGACGTATATTATGAGCTGAGAAGCTTGATTCATGATTCATCAGTTCCCTGTGTGAGGCGGATATTAAAATGGAGTTCGACTCTTAAGATGTTGCTAAGATAGTTGCAAAAAAGCGGTCGGGCTTGAGTTATACGAACGGCGGATTGGAACATATTTTCCGGTTCATGACCGGTCATAATCCAGTCGCACAACGCTAAATGTGGGGAGCAAGGGCTAGGCGGGATTTGGGCGTCGGGATGGCATCAGCACCGCCACTGATGCGCAATCTTACGATCATTCGTGTTTGATCCGCTTCGTTGGAATAAAGTGAACCGGTTCAAATGCGAATGTTATGTGTAAAACCACTTCAAACACAGAAAATGACTTGCCGTGCTGTTCCGGTTAAGTGATGGTGGACCATGTATGAGGTCGCGGGTAATCAAATAATACTCGTCGAGTTTAGTGTGAAGGTACTGCATCCGTGGCTTCTCTTGTCCGTGGCAAATGCTTTCCACTGATGAGGTGGCAGTTAGCAGGGAATAATTTACTATATCGGCACGAAACGAACATTAACATGCATGGGTCGGGGACACAATGCAACTCTATGAAAATCTGCTGGTGGTTTGTAAGGCTCATACCTGGCCAGGTGTACTGATGCAAGGGAATATCTGGCCAGGTGTTTATCTGCCAAGGCTTTGGGAACGGCATCATGCCGGACGTTCCAAATCAGGTCATATCAGATATCTTCAGATTTGGTGATGTCCATACCCGCCCTTTAAAGCTAGTTTCCTCTCCCTCTATCCTCAGGCTCGCCACTACCCATGCGGCATTTCCGCTTATGGAGCTCCGCATACAGAATCAAGGGCGCCTTCCACACCCGACGAGTCATCTTCGCGCGCAGGTCACAGGTGTGCGGCGTCGCATTTGCTAGTCTAAATCACTCTTTGCCCCCGTGGCGACACGTCGACCCACGATTTTCTTTCTTGGCGCGTGCATAGGCATAATGTGAGTCAGCTACATAATCCCGTCGCGTTTCGCAGCCATCGCGGGTGTCGAAACACGACGCGTTTTGCAATTAACGGCTCCACAGCGCCTCCCCGACGGTGATCCTCCAAATTTGGCATGTAGGCCCTCGGTGCCATCTCCGAGCCGGAGTATGGTGATCGTGACTCGGACTAAATGTGCAGTTGTTTCTATCTGCTATTTCCTTTCCTTCCACTGGAAGAGCTGGGCGGAGCACGCCGCAGCGGATGAGCTCACGTGCACCGGCCGCGGAGGCTGCATGCACAGGGGCGTCGTCTCTAGACAGGAAGAAGAAGATGGAAGCCCTCGCCTTGGGAGTGACACGGTTGATTCTTGGCGGTGAGGTGCCAGGTGAATCAGCGTCCTTCACAGCGATTCGGGTCACACCACTTACTTATAGCCCAGCATTTCGTTTCCTATTCTTTCTCCACCACCACCACCACCAGCAACTCCTTCATCGTGCTTGCGTCGAAGCTCGAAGGAGAGGAAGCGGAGGCATCAAGGAATACCTCCATCCGATCCCGCATTGCACAGCCATCTCCACGCGGACGTGGCCTCCTTGGATCCATTCTCCGTGGTGCTTCCATCGTCGTCTTCTCTTTTCCGCCCTCCTTTCTTTCTACGAACCTCTTTTCGACTCTGCGCAGCTCCCCGCCATTCTGTGCTGGCATAGCGCTCTATAAAAGCACCGTGTCGCCGACATGTCGGAATCGGAATCAGAATCTACTCCAATGACGACCACGAACTCAAAAACGCCTGTAATGCCAAAGATTTCTCTCCCGCTCAAGACCATGCGCTCCCCTGCAACTTCTCTATCACCTTCCAGCCCGCCTGTGCTCCCCGTCCCCCCTACCGACCTCCCGCGCGGGCAATCGCTCTCCTCGATGCCCGGCGCCCCAAAACAGCGCCCCAAATCCGCTTCGCCCGCGTCATCCCACCGTACCGGCACCGATACCACCCCCCGTATCGGCCTTAAGTCTCCCGCGTCCGGCTCGCGCTTCTCCTCCACATACGACCGCGTGCTCACAAGCTCGATCCTGGAGCATCCTCCCACGCCGCTGAACGCGCCGCCTTCGACTTGGTGGGGGCGTAATCTGCGGCGCGACCGGCCGTGGCGCGACCCGGTGTCGCCGATGTCGACCCCAACATCTCCGCACACAAGCCCCAATTCTTCGCCACACGCGAGCCCCCGCCCCGCTGCGCGTATGCCGTTGCAGGGGCCGTCGACGGGGAAGAACAGCGAGGAGGGTGTGGATGGGGAAGAGCGCCGGAGGCTTTTCAGGGAGCCTCTGCGGCGGATACCCACGACCGCCACGATCCCCAAGGAGCAGATGGAGGGATGGGAACGGACGCGTGAGGTGTGTGTTATCTTTTTATCCTTTTTTTCTTCTTTCTAGTTGAGCCCAATTTGCTCTCCGTAGCGGGTCGCGCAAGCGCTCAGCCGAATCCTACCCCCGACGCTGCTGGTCGCCCACGATCTGCCCGAGATCAGCTCGGAGGTCCTCCAGTTTGTGCCGATTCCGGGTCTGGAGGCCGCTGCGAATCTGCTGCTTGGCATCTGGGATAACGTGCAGGGCGTAGATGTGCGTGCCCCGTCCTCGCTGCCTTTGCGTTAATATTGACCTGCTTTTAGACGAATCACCTCACGTGTCTCCGGCTCGCGGAGCGCTGCGCGAATCTGCTACTGTCTGTCCAGCAGGAGGTGCACGAGGTGGGGGACAAGGTGGAGAAGGAGATGGCGAAGCCTTTGGAGAAACTCGTCGAGTGCGTGACATTGCCCACCATCACCCGCATCTCCTTATTCTCCTCGACAGGACCTTCACCCAAGTGCGCGACTTCCTATTGAAGCAGGCGCACCGCCCCTTCCTCAAGCGATACCTCAAGCGGGAGGATATCCTGGGCGAGATCGCAAGTTGCGACACCACGCTGAGTGATGCCCTCAGCATGTTCTCCGTACGTCGCCCTTCTCGTCTATGCGTCTCACGCTAACCTATTATCCCCGCAGCTCCAAGTCCAGATGCGCATCCTCAAGCAGGTCAAGGAGACAGAGGTCCGTCGCGAGGCGGAGAACCGCGCGCTCCTCAATGCCATCATTCGTTCCCAGCGCATCACCGTCCACCAGGCGCATCTCACACCACGACAGGCGCCCCACGCACTGCCCGACGAGCACGACGATATCGACATCCGCCCCGCCCTCCGCGAGCTCTACTCCACGCAGAACACGCTCGACCTCGCGCGCGACACAGCGGACCTGCGCGGCGTCATGCGCGAGGCGCTCGCCCAGAGCAGTGACGTCGAGGTGCTGCGCATCTTGCAGGTGCGTTGGCCAGTCTTTTCCTTTCATTCTGCCAGCGGCTGACGACGCGATACATAGGTCGGACGTGCAGAGATGCCCGAGGCGCTCAAGACGCTGCAGCGCGAACTCGAGCGCGTGGGCGTGATCATTCCGCCTCCCCCATTCACTTCCCCGCCGGCGTACATGCCACGCGGGGGCCCGCTCGAGCGGTCGGAGAGCAGCAGCGGGAGCAGTGCTGTGCTGCTGGCGCGCGATACACTCCACCACGAGTTCATCGAGGCCGGGATCGACGCGCTGCGCCGCATGAGCAAGGGCGGCACGATGCTTCCGAGTTGGACTATTACCCGGTGCGTTCCTCGATATCCCTATATTCCGTGACCTCGACTGACGCTGGACGTTCCCAGATACGAAGTGGACCGCGATGTGAAGATTGGGATGGGGTTCTTCAGCGACGTCTACAAGGGCACATGGCAAGGGCGCACCGTCGCGATCAAGTGCCTTGTGGAGTCGACGCCGCGGGACCTCTTCCTGCGCAAGGTGAATATCTGGAAGGAGCTCAAGCACCCGAATGTGCTGGAGCTGTACGGCGCGAGCGGAGCGAGCGGCGACGGGCCGTGGTTCTTCGTGTGCCCGTACGAGTGCTTCGGGAGCCTCAATAGCTTTTTGCGGCATGTCGCGCAGGAGGGGGAGGCGGCGAGGACCGGGCGGGAGGGCGACTTGCTACGCTTCATGCACGAAATTGCGATGGGCATGGAGTATCTCCACGACAAGGGGGTGCTGCACGGGAACCTCAAGGTATGTCTGTTTCTCTTGCCGCTTCGCGCTGCTTGCTCACAGTGTTATTTGTAGGCGGCAAACGTACTCGTCGACGACGGCATCCACTGCGTCATCTCGGACTTTGCCCAGACCGAGATGAAGTCGGAGGTGTGCCGTATCAGTGGGATAGCGCCGTCCAGTGCGTGCTGTTTTTGGTTTCATTGATCCAGCTGACTTTACGCAGATGGGACGCTGCGATGGCAGGCACCCGAGCTTATGGTCGGGGCGAGCGAGCTGACACTAGAGATGGATGTCTACGCCTATGCGATTTGCTCCGTCGAGATCCTGTCTATGGGCCGTCCGCCATGGCCGCTCTTGAGTGATGAGGCCGTGCGGAACTTTGTTCTCAGTAAGTGTCCTGCACCTGTATTTGTATGTGGGTGACTGATGATGTTCACCTCACAGAGGACAACATCCGTCCAAAGATTCCATCAACACGCTTTGATACTCTGGCATTGCAAGAACTATTGTGTCTTTGCTGGGACAAGGACCCGTCGGTCCGCCCACTGTTCACAAAGATCAACAAGGAAATGAAACTGCTGTGCCTGGCCACTGAGCTCCCGTTTGAGGGTTTTGAGGAAGTAGTTGATTCTGAGACCTCATTTTTGACTTTTGTGATTTATTCACCTGAAGCTTTGCCACCCCAGTATGTTCTCACATTACAATATGATTGAATTTGACATTGTCATTTAGGCAATCAAGTCGTCCAGGTCTTCTACCAGAGGATATTCAAACCCTGGAGACTAAATTTTCCAATGGTGGCAGAATATTTTCCACACACTCACCTGAAGATGCTCTTCTATGGGTGGAGGCACACTATGATGACACTCTTCTTGAAACCATGAGAACCCATGGTCTTGGTGGTCCAATAGCTGCAATGCTGTCTCCAGATGAATCTGCACTGGTTATATTTGGATCCATCCATGATGATTGGGTTCTGAAAGTTGCAGAATTGCTCTCAGAAGCCTCACATTTTGTGGTCATGATAAGGCCACTTGAAGATGACCCAGTTCCAAAATGGATTTCTGCAACTGAAGATTCCAGTCCAATAAATCAAGGCACCAAGAATTCATATGAAGACTTGGAGGAAACAAGTGATAGTGAAGACAGTGTGAAATCTTTCTCCACTGACAGCGATACAGATAGCAGCATTGGTGGTGGTGTATTCCGTCCTCGTGGGGGCACTAGCAAACAAAAATTTGAGCCATGGGTCAGCCCAGCCCATGACTTGGATATATATCTCCAGGTGAAGTCTGATGTGGAATGCCAAGTTGCAATTCTTTCAAAAATCCAGGTACATGGTTATTCATTGCTTTTTATGATTCTACTAATCTCATGCTCATAGTTCACCACCCAGTCCAAATATACAGATGAAGTCAGAAAGATTCCCCGGCCTCAGGCTATTTCCCGAACACGATTAAGAGTTATCCCAAGTAACAGGAATGTGTGGCCAGACCGGTCACATAGCAGTTTCCTTACCCATGGGTATATTTCTGAGTGTATACCGTAAGTCTAATATTCTCAAAAAAGATTGAGCATACTTATATATTTGGATATAGCTTACCTTGTGAAGGTTATACTCGGCCCAATCAAACAACCAAGACTGTGAAAACAAAAACAAAAGGGATAACAACCAATCTCACATTTACTGGAAGCATCAATCCAAGTGGAGGATTAGGAGTTTCAGGAAATTATGCTCAGGGCCAAACCACTGAGAACCAGAACGATTGAGTAAGTACATACCAGCTTAAATTTTGGTCCACTGGTTGAAATTATTTAGGTCACCCCAAAATGGATTGTTGATTATGAAGATGGCGGTTGGGGGAATTCCCAAGGCCAATACTACTGGGAACAGGATGTTTCATATACTGCCACAGACAACAGGCAGCATCACATGCAAGTTGAATTTTCAATGGGAATCAATGTTAAGGAGGTAAGGCTAATGTGTATTGGACACACAGATGCTGATACAGCAATCTAGCACAGCAAGGGTGTCCTTCCTGAAACTTCCTTTGTAATTCAGAATCAAACCATGCTGTGGATGCGTCACAAATCACTTAAAGCCCAGGGTTATGGGATGATTGTCCTCACTTCTGTATGTTGTGTTTACTGAACCACTGCTGATGAACAACTGACTAGCATTTACAAGTCATACATTCCAGACATTACAACTGAGAGTGAACTTTCTATTGATGAAGAACAAACAGTTGAGCTGGCTGGTGGTTCTGTGCCTGGTATGTCTATCTTTTGTTTGTGCAATCGACATTTGATCAATGATCTACCAGTGGCAGACAAAACTACAGCTGAATATCCAGTCTCACTATCACTGTCAATTGGTGTGGCACCTGCTATGGAGAAGATCAGTTTGGCCCAATCAATTTGGAAAAAGCTGGCTGTGAAATCTGCTGCCCAGGCAGAGGAATCACCAGAGTTTCAGATCTCAAAGCTGCCACTGGATGACTTTAAAGCACGAGGTTGGGATGCTAAAACAGAGCAGTGGAGGATGCCAGCTTATCCCCCATGGACTACTATCTTGAAACAAATCATCAAAGACCCCACAGTCAATTTGTCAAAGTCAGAAGGAAAGCAACGTGATCCAGGTAAGTGGTGACTGTGTTAATATCAAACTATTTAAAGCATTCACTCCTAGGTCCCACATCCTTGAATGAGGACATTGAGGAGGTTGGGGATGGAACAGTCATTGACAAACCAGATGTTTTGGGAGCTGTAATCCAGGCTGGAACATCAGACATGACTAAACTTGAGCCTGTACTATAACTAGTGATGCTTCTAGTAATTTCATTTGTCCTTTTTCTGTTGGACAAAAATAACTGGTTTGAAGATATTGTACTATTTCTGCCAAGTGTTGAATGGCAAGTCACTGGTTGAAATGAAGACTCTTAAAAGCCTCACAAGTCACCACAGGGTTTGAAACATTAATTGATTTATAGGGCCAAAAAAACTGGAAATTTTCTCCGGCACCTTGTCATGCATTTTCATTTGATGATAGTTCAGCGCAGGCCTGGCCTTCTCAGTGTGATATTGGTGGTGTATTGGACATAATTTGAGTTTGTACTGCAATCACCATATGGACGATGCACAGGTGTGAACATCCAAGGGCAGCTCATGGAAGGCCAAATTTAGCGGCGTTGAGCGCATCCATTTCCGGACCTGAAAATTCAATGATTTTAAGATTTTCGAATCCTTGATGCAGTCTCGTATTTTGCATCCATGGCTACTTGTGCTCCATGCATAAGTGATCGTTGGGAAGAAATTTGTTGCACCCTCAATGACTTCGGGACATCTTTGTTGCTATTTGGCTATTTGAACATCAAAATCTGGCCCAGAGATAGATATTTGAACTCACCGTAAAAGCAACACAAGCTACAAACAAGATTTCATATCCATGAGGGGAACAATCAACAATTTGCGGATAGCCAGCCTGCCCAGGTCCAGAAGATCCATACCCATATCTCGATATTTGATTTAAACAGTTCCTCAGCGTGATCTTAACCTCGGATGCTTGATCTGGAACAGCATATATTGTACAAATGACACAAGCCACAAACAATCAGAAGTTTGTGGTGATGGATATGCAGCATGCCAGGACTTCACCGCACCGGCTGTGATAGACCTAAATCCTCATCTGCAGCTGGTTTGTGCATGTTGGGTGGGTCAAGGAATTCGGTGACATATGTCTGCCTCCATGACAGGCCGTTGTAGATGGATATCACCTTCCACGGAAAATTGTTTCATGTGCAATTCAACTCATCTCGGAACAAGCAGTGTTCGTAAGAACATGACGAAAGCTCGCTTGCAATATATTCCATACCACATACCCCGGAATTCTTTCTGCTTCTGGGCGCATACTGGATGCGGTTCATCAAGCGTAAGTGTCATATATGGGGAAAGGTGGTGACCATCACGCGCCGTCATCACATCATTCCGTTTGGACTCTTGCCTATCCGCTTACTTCCATGGTTGTTCTGCCCCTGCCTACTGGAGTAGGGCGAGTGGGTCCAAGGCAATGGCAGGCTGCAGGGAGCAGCATGGGTGGTGTGTGGATGTTGTGGTCAAGGATGCATGCTGTATGCTATGACACAGTCAACACTGATGAGTAACACGAGCACACAGGCCCTCGGCCTGATCCCGCCTGACTCGTAGTGATGTGCTTCGCTTGGTTTAAAGCCCGGAAGCCTGGAAGCCAAAGCTCTGGCTTGCAAAGCCTCATTGACCATTTCAGACTACTCCTTTCACTACATTGATGATGATAGGGTCGATATAGACGGTATTCAGCATTTTGCTCGGTCAGAAAATGCTTATCAGGACCTTGGAGTTTTTTTTGTTCGGACCGCGTTCGAACCTGAAGCGAACCTGAACCTGCGTTCAGGTTCAAGGTTCAGAGATTGTCTGAACCGAACGCGGGGTTCAGGTTCGGCGTTCGCGGAAATACCCCCCGAACCTGAACCGAACCGAACCTTGCCAGCACTAAAGGCAGGGCTTGAAGAGGGCTTGGGCTTTGAGGTGAAGCCAAAGCCAGGGCTCCAAGCCCTGGCTTTGACAATTAAAATGTCCAATTTTTCACACCTGTAACGGCAACGCGGCTGGCGTGGTAAGAAATGTGTGACAGGTGTTTGGCAGATGGCAGGCTGGGTATCCAGGTCCGCCTCGTACCTTGTTTCGCCACACAGCGGTGCAAGTACCTGCAGGGAAGACAGACATTATGGATGACGGCCATTCTCATAGATTTGGTATTTTTCCTTCTAGTTATATTCAGGTACTCGCACATATCCATTTTCTCAGGCACTCGTTCATTATATATATTCACTCTGCACCCGCATCACCTCTCCTCAGACTTGCTTTTCTGTGCACGAGTTACTTATTATCTAGGTTCTCATGCACTCTGGTTGTCTCATTCCTACAACAGGTTGTGAAGGGATGCATCTTCTTACTTCTTCCTTCCCACCATCACCATGGGCCTGAGGACCAGTCCCACTAATCCACTACATATATTCCCTGCCTCGTTATCTTTTTACCTTGGCCTTTGTACTCTTGACGCCTGCCCCAATTATACTGCTTGTGGCTCTATATCTCATGTGACTTGACCTTCTTACAGGTTATGGGCCCTGACCACACTGCTTTCTAAATCTAGCTTCTGTCTTTGTCTGCCTGCACCACTTCCAACCTTCCTTTCCCCTCCCCCTCATTCCCGAAGCCCTCGCTCTGAGGCCACCATCGAGCCACGAACCCCAAACTTGCGAGACTGAACCGAGAACCTACCCGAGACCGGCTGATACCGAATTACGCGACGATGGCAACTTGACGAAATTGAATGGCAATGAAACAAAGCTCTCCGATAAGCGCTGTATGACGATTGAGAGTTCGAGACGAGGGCCGAGCTTTGCAGACGAGGTCGTGCTTGGAGTTGGGTTGTGGGAGGATGCCTGCCCGATGGCCAGCGCGAATGCCAAGCCGGTGAAGGCGTGGGATGCGAAGCACGACGTCGCGATGGTAACTATCATTGGGCGCCTCAACCCATCGCAGTTTGCGCACATCCGTGACTTCGAGGAGGACCCGGTTGGGATGTGGGAGAGATTGAAGGAGACACATCAGAGCTTGGGATTGGGAGGTGTGGTGGCGATGTAGAAAAGGTTCTACGTGCTTCGTAAGTCCGGTGATGCTTCGACTATGCACGCTCACATCGCCGCTATCTGTAGGCATACAGAGAAACTCGGTCGCATCTACCAGGACAAGCCGTCAGATGCGCAGATTATTGCCACGCTTCTCATGTCCCTTCTCCCTGCCTATGACACGCTCATCGCTGCCTTGGATTCTTATGCCGAGAAGAATGAACTCAACTTTGTTATCGGCCATTTACTCAACGAGGAGGTCCACCAGGAATCAGAATATTCCCGGAGACGACCGCGCGCGCTGCGTGTACCTTTCGCGACAAGTCTCGCGTCACCTGTTTCAAATGCCAGAAGATGGGGCATTACCAGAACGAGTGCCCTGAGGCCGCTTGTTCCAATCCTTCCTCGTGGCGTTGCCGCCACAAACACCGAGATGTTTGCATTATAATGGAGTTCTGTCTCAGCGGGAGCTGTTACGTGCCATATCCTTATTACAAGTCTTAAAATTTTATTTTTAAACTCGTTCTTATGTAATCCATTCTTCCGCCAAAAGGGAGGTTTTTGTTTTTTGCGATGATGTCTTTGAGCATTGGATTTTAGTAACGTCTTTCATGTCATGCCTTACCTTATGTCTTTCCTGTCATATCTCCTTATTGTCTTTGTCGCTGACATGCTAAAATGTCGCTTGTTCACAACCACCTCTATTTCGGTAGGCGTGTGTTTTATCTGGTCTGCTTCACCCGTTCTATGTATGGTTTATGTGCCTTGTAATGCCTGTAGTATTATATTTAGGTATTGGCATTTGATAGGCCTGTTTGTATTGTCTATATTTATGGTGCATGCATTGAAAGACCATGTACTGTATGTGCCGGGTAGTCGTCTGAAATGTGTAAATCAGGTGTCTACATGGATAGGACAGAAGGTGCAGGATAGTAACACCAAACAAGGTGTAGCCAGACGTTTCAATCAAGCGTGGTCGGTTGATTGAAGATCTTAAAGTTCACGCGGCGGCCATATGTGTTTATTGCCAATTTGCTGCGCATTTATTCACTTGTTCGTCCTTAAGTTCATTGTCTCACCTTGTTAGCATTGCTTATTGTGCTTTCGTTCGCTGCAGTTCCAAGTCTGTGAATACGCATATCTGTTTATTTCTCATTGTGCAAGAAAAATAAAGTGTCGCGATGTCACCGGCTTGTTGGTCCTGATTCCGTGATTGCCAAAAGTTCCATATGTCAATCATTTTGAGGCTGTGTTTAGATGCTCGTCTATTTCTGCTCCAAATTCGTCTTGGCTAAGGGAAACGCGGCCCAGACACGGACCTTCCTATTTGGGAAGCCTCGGCTATCATGCGGGTCAACCGGTTATAATCAAGCGGTGATGTTCTGTCCCAATCCATTGTTCAGACCCATTGTGCCATTTCAATGAACGCTCGTCTCCAACTCCAGAGCATACAAGTAATTTTTTATTAATGAAGTAGGGACGCAGAAAATCCGAACCAAATTGAATATATCTAATGAGGTGCAAAGGATTCACTGCGTTCCGGGGGGTCGTCCGCACAGGCGATGTCAGACCCACGTCGGCACATGTCTGCAGACTTGGGCGTCTGCACACCTATGCCGACGCTGGTCGACTTGTGCGGGCATTTACCTCCCCCGTGGAACTCCAATGCGAGGGGTCGGGTCTGTTCAAATAAAACATGTGCATCCACAGGGAAGCTGTGCTAATGTTTGAGGTTGTTGCTCACCATCAACATTTGCTTCCGTCAAGCTTCCATGGTCCCATTGATCGGGATTTCGTTAGAATGAATTCTTGTGGTCACCGACCATCCCTCCCAGCTCCCTCCCTCTCTCTTCATTTGACAAAAGAAACAGTGGACTCGTGGAGGCATGGGACGACCTCAAGCTAAACGAGTGCTACCCACGCGTGGCTCACTTGTCGGCGATGTCAATCACGTACGTATTCAGGGCGGACGTGGGAGTGACTGGTCATTAGTACGGTGAAGGAGCAGGGCAAGGGCAGGAGGACAGAAGTTGGCACCCACCGCAGACGTGTGCCGACCTGTGTGGACCCGCGTCGACAAGCTGTTGTAGACACATGTTCTACACCTAGTCTACGAATGTCGGACCAATTCGGCCGATCTCATGTCGGCACATTGTGTATCCCACGGTCCACACTGATCTACACCTGATCCGCATATGTCCGCATTGCTATGCAGACGTGGCCCCGGAACGCAGTGATTGATGCCGTTTGGGCGCCTTCTCGGGCGATACTCCCAGCAAGTCCCCCCGTCGCTTCCGAGCTTGACTAGATTTCTCCTGTGTACCACTAGGACGAGGGGAGGCACTGGGGGCAGGCGGAGCGACGACCATCAAAGGTGTAGACGGGGGACCCTCGTCCGAGCAAAGACGATGAACTTCCGCCATGAATGCCACGATTGGTTGACAGCGCTTGGTCAATGAATCACGAGTACTATCTGGCAAAGAGCCCTGGTTGTGCTTGAGAAATTCAGCTAAATCTCTGAATTTTGACGCCATCTCATCGAGTTCAAAGAAGGTACGGGATAATGCCTGCTCCCCCAGAGCTTGCTGGCTGTTGGAAACACTGGGGATCTCCGGTAGCGCGTCCTCATCCTCGTTATCCGAATCATCTGAATCTGATGATGCGTCGGTCGCAACACTCTCGTTGTCACTGTCGCAATCGTCATCTTCCGTATCATCCAGACCAGAGTCGTCACGGCATGATTCGTCGTTCTCTAGGAGGTCCGCAACGATAGCAGCGGCATGTACAGTAGGGAGCTCTACAGGTGTGTTCGGGGGGCGAGTCATTGTTGAATGTACTTCCAGTGCACAAGCTTCTGTGACGGAAGTTGGGATCGGGATGGTAGGGATATTCATGCGCTGCGTGCGTAGCCAGTTAAGCATGATGAAAGCACCTCGAAGTTATTTGCATGCGCCTCCGTTCTTATCGAAATCGGTGCAATTTCAGGTAGCCACCCCATTGAATAAAATCGTGATGGAATATCGCACAGGATCAGTCTCGACAAGCTTTACGACCCGTGCCTTTGGCACGGCCGACTCGCTGCGCTCGCGTCCGTCCCTTCGGCGGGTCGACAGCTTGTTGGGGCTCCGCCCCAAACCCCGGGGGGGCTCTGCATCTCAGTAGGAAAGTGAAAATCAAATATGAAAATTTTATCAACAGGATACAATAAAGTAATGATAACTACTGAGCATTGATAAATATACTGTGCATCATTCAGTTAGTGCCTTCTGTATGGCGACGGCACAGCTAAATCTCAGTAATAATGAAATTCCATTTAAAGTGAACATTTTGTACATTAAAATAACTGATCTACACATAGAACCTGTGAAACCACATCAGTAAAAAATGGTATCTCAATCATTGTGAAAATGTGTACTGTTCTCAAAGGAGCACCTCTGGGTAAACAATATTTTTGGTGACTGTGGTATCATTCTTGCAAAGCACTTTAATTCTTTGACTTGAAGTGCATTGAGAAAGTGCCACATAGAGTTGGCCATGAGCAAAGACATCAGTGCGGAGGTCAAGACCAACATTATCAACAGACTGGCCCTGGGCTTTGTTGAATGTCATCGAAAATGCAAGGCAAACTGGATATTGGCGGCGCTTCATTTCAAAAGCAAGCTGTTCAACTGAAGGGGTGATTGAGATCCGTGGGATGAAAGCTTTTTTGCCAGTATGTTCACCACTGATGAGGCGAATCTCAAGGACATGGGGAGATATTCTGGTGAGAATTCCTCGAGATCCATTGCAGAGACCATGCACTGGATCTAGGTTTTGCAGCATTGACCTGCTGGCCTCGTCTATAAGGAAGGGGCTGAAAAGGCTGGGGGACATTTAATTCCTGTATCTGACACTGGATATCTGCTCTAGTGTTTGGTGTCATGGCTGGCCACGGAGCATGCTGCTGCTGTGGAGGATTGGGAGGAGGGGCATTTGAAGGCCCTGCTGCAGCATTGACCTGCCGGCCTCGTCCATACAGAACAGGGTTCCATTGAAGAGGAGCCTGTAAATGTGCTAGATGCTCCTGTAATGCAGTCCGAGTATTTTGACTCAAAAGTTGCTGTTGGACAGGCTCCCGGACTGGCCCACCACCAAAAATCTCCTGAAACCTGTTGAAAAGGAGCACCTACAGCTTGAGTGCGGGCTTGATCAATTGCATGAGGCACCCGTGCTGAGGGCTATCCAAAACACGATTCTCTGTCGAGAATCATTGTGAGCACGTTGGGGAGTGTTTGGAGGAGTTGGATCCCTGAAGATAATTAATATATATCAGTTGAAAGAAAGTTGAAATAAAGCTTGCATATTTATTGAGAAGTGACTGGAGAAAAACCTCAGAAAAGCAGAGGTGAACAGCAAGAGAAGTACGCACAAAATCCAAAGATTTGATTAGATTTGGCAGATAGGGGCAAAAGCAGCTTGAAACAAACACCTAAGTAATTGGGGAGGGAAATTTAATATAAAAAGGACTGCAAGCTTCATGAGATGTGTATGTTTACCTGGGACAGTGTAGGGGTGAAGTGAGGGCAGGAGTGAAGGAGGATTCATCCAATCCTGCAGGTTGCCTCGAGGAAATCAGGTGGTTGATCAGAAATCGGCCTGCGCACGGCGAATTCCGAGCCGTGGGACCCGGGGCCAACATCTCGACAGCCGGCAACAGCATCTCGACAGCATCACGTGAATTTTCAGGTGACTTTCCACATGACTTTTCACATGACTTTCTGTCAAAGGCTGTGCTCATCGTGCTTTCATGTATAGGACTTCCAATGCCTCGGACGAGTAGCATGTAAAGGTGAGGCCGCTGTTATCAGGAAGGAGGGGAGGAGAGCTAATTTGACGTTGGTTAACAATGGCGGTGGCACGCTCGTCGCGCTGCTGATCTGGTGGCGTGGCCTCCAGGAAGTTGTTGAATCTGAGCTGCGAGACGAAGACTCTGTTCGTGAAGAAAGCGGCGTTCTTGGAAAATGGAGGGTAGGACGTGGATGATGAGGATCTCAATGAGAACATCAACACGTAACCGACGGCTGCCGTTTTGCCACCGCCGTAGGTGTTTGCGCTTGAGAACCCCGTTGAAAGATTCGAGATGATCTGTGGTGGGGATTACACCGTCCATGTGGCATCCGAGTAGGGCAGCCGCTACTTTTCGTCCATAATCTGACCAACTCTTCCACAGATTATCCGTGGTCCAATATTCAGTGAGGTACTTGACGTGTCTGACGACTCGGAGAATTGTCTTCGAAGTACCGAGCAGAAGCAATGTATTCGTCTCGGTGGCAAGAAGAGTGCGTGCCTCCTCTATGTCCTGCGTTTTGACGAGTAAATCTTCGAGACGTTTCAGGCGGTGTTTGAGATCTATCTTCAGCTGGCCCTTGCCCTTCAAGAGCTTATTACGATAATTCTTCCACAATTGGCGTAAGTGGAATCGACAGATCAAGAGCCATATCGCGGGGATGACGATGATTAAAGCCCCGCGCTCTTTCATGTCCATATCCGTTATGGCCGTAAATGGGCTGAAAATGACGCCTGCGAAACCGTAGAGATGGCCACAATTTGTGAGGGTGTTCTGCCACGTGCGGATAAGTTTCGCGAGGATTTCGGTGTCGTAACCAGCAGAGGACTGTCTGTTGCCGGTGGGAGCCGGGAATAGCAGGAAGGCGACGGGTATGCCTTTTTTATTCTCGTCCACGACCATGATGATAAATAGGAGCAAGCGGCTGTCGCAGACGCCGAAAGTCCCGTCCACGATAATCTGGCTTTCATGCCCGTACTTCCACGCCGTCTGGCGCATCTCCTCGGTGGCGATACAGGTCTCGAAGCGTTCCGTCTTATTGGTGCGAGCAGAGTAATGAAATATGGCGTCTGCCAGTGTGGCGTTGTACTGGGGTGATGCCGGATCGAGCCATTCGTCTATGTTGATCTGAGGCTTCTGTGACCTTGACGCCGTTCAAGCGATTGAACTGGCGGTATAGGGAGCGCGAATCGCGGGTTTCGATTAACCACCGGTACGGGGAGGTTTCAAGGTCGGCGGGAAAGTCCTTGTATTTCTGCGCCGCAAAAAGCTCCCTGTTCTTCTTCTTTATGTCCGTGAATGTGGCGCCGTCTCGAAGCTGAGCTAGTGCGACAGCGAATACTGATCGGTGGACGGGGATAGGCGGAATACGATTAAAGACAGCGTTTTTACATCCCTGATTATGCTCGAAGTAGCCGCGAATACGAAGGATTTTCTCGGATCCGATAACATAGGTAATTTCGGCGTGAGCAAGACAGCCATTAAATGGTACAGGTGTGTGTCGCTGCTTTGACTGAAAGTGAGAGTGGTCATATCCACAATCACTAGAAATATTGGTTAGTGGACAATATTACTTGGTGGCGTCGGTCTTATCAAAGGTACAGTACTTTCCGAGTGTTATTTAAGCTCTCCTTCGCAGACTTCTTCCCCCCGCCAACTCGGACCACTGATGAGCCCACCGGTTGCTCAAATACTCGCGTGCTTCGAGATCGAGCCCGTGTTGCGCCATGATAGCGGCAGCATTAAGCTGATCGTCGGGGTCGAGTTTGAATAGGTGATCGACCGGCGCTCTATCCGCACTGGCATTACTTGAGGAATATATGTCGTCGAGTGATGCACGCTGCTGTGCGGATATTCTTAATTTATCCAGTGGTATATCGGAAGCCACGCTACGGGGGTTCATAGCGGGCTTGCTGGTTCCGGAGGCATTATAGGGTGTAATATCCGCCCATTTCACTTTTTTATAAGTACGAGCGGGGGGCGGCGGGGGCTGGGAAGGTGGTTCGACGGCAACAAACTCGAAATTTGGTTGCGCCATGTTGAATATCGGGTTATAGGGGGATATTTCACAGAGAGATGGTGGTGGAAGGGTAGAAACGCGGTTGACGCGTCGAAAACGCGTCCTGGGTGGCACGGCATGGCGCACAATGGTCCACCACAGCGCCAGAAAGTCTTAATTTGGACGGGTGGAGTGATTGATGGCCTTGATGGCCGAGCTTCTCAAATAGGCAAGTCCGTGTCTTGGCCTACATTCCTTGGCTAAGTACGTATTCTACTCCTCTGTGGCTTGATTACCTCCACGTCTCAACGCAATACCACGTCTCCCTCCCTGTACCACGTCACCGGCTTGCCTTTCATTGCTGGGATATGTAAAACTATGTCGGCGTGAAAGAACGCGGGCTGGTGGTATAAATATATGACTGAGGATTGGGCCTCTTCGAGGCGGGCGCTGAACCTTTAGGTTCAAGTTGAAGAGGGACTTTCTACAATTCCAAACAGTCGGATCGAGCCGGAGCAAACGGTGCGTCGGGTAACATTTTCTGATTTTTCAAATGTTCGGCTTCAACCGTTCTATAACTTCTCCATGCAGACCACCCTCACCGGGCAGGAGGTATTCCGGGTATTCCAGACCGGGTGACAACACAGCTCGTGATGACTTGCCGTGATGCATGTGCGTGATGGCACTCTCCCTCCGACTCTGCTGCCACGATGTGTCTTCCTTGTACTCGCCTGACTCGACTCTACCAACTTCCTCGGCACACTCAATTCAAAACAAGAGATTGTCTATGTCCACTACTACATGATCTAGAGTCTACAAGAGTTGGGGTTTCGGCTCGTGCGGGCAGTGCACACAACATGGCGGTGCTATCAAGTTACAAGTAGACACGACTTGGATGCGATGCACGCATACAATACGAACGGAAGATCGGCTTGGAAGACCGAGGGACAGCCGGGAACCTTCAACACAAACCACGATTCGGTGATTCGGTGCGTCATCTTTGCGCAGGGCAGTAGAAAAGGAAACGTGAGTCTTTGCCTATCGGTGGCACTGGCGCATTGTCAACTAACAGCAGATTAGTAGATTGCTTTGTACTTAATCAATGTTAATAAAGTCGTACCTGCTTGGAGGTGCCATCACAACGTCAAAATTAGACCCTTCGACTCCCCTGGGTTTTTCATGTCAACTGATTGATTTCGGAGACAAAATATTCCGAGTCCGATGCGGTCGGACGAACTCGAAAAGAAAATGACACATCAGAACGAAAAGCCAGTAGCGCTTTGGTAGCAGTAGTAACTTATGTGAACTGCAATGCTGGCATTTGGTAAGAAAAAGGCGGCATGGCACTGCACATCAGAAATTCCACGTCGCAACGCCAAAAACTAATACTTAACCTTCTGTGTGTCCCGACGAATAGAAGGGAGGAGGAGGAGATGATCAAGATCAGACAGAGGCGGGAGTTTGGGAGCCAAATATATTGGGGTCCGGAAGTTCTCGAGCCGACCCGGGGAAGAGTCAGACTCAAGCCACAGGGATGTAGTTCCGAAGAGACGGAGGCTCGAAAGGAATGGAGTGAGGATGAGCCATATGAAGAAGATAGGATAAATGAAGGATTCTGGTGGGGGAGTTTTCGATGTAGAGTTTGTACGAGTCGCTGCGCCAGCGGCCGAGGAGTTGTATTTCGTAGTCTGAATAACCAGCGGCAGCAGCTTCGGAGGCAGCGCCTCGACGAAAGCTGTGGCCGGCATAGAGAGCGGGGTTCAGGCCAGCAGCCTCAAGAGCGGTGCGAAGGCCCTTGAGGAATGCGTTGTAATGGAGGGGTTTCCCGTCGAGACCCTCGAAGAGTGGCGAATTCCCCGCACGGGGAAACTCGGTAAAGAGCCACTTGACAGCGGTAACGGGACAAGACGCGCGTCCAGGGGCTGCTGCAATCGTAAGAGATACACCTTTTCGGAAGGGGTCGGTTTTAGAGCCGGGTAATGTGAGGATGATGTGCGTGCAGTTTTCGAACGAGGGTAGGAATTGGATGCAGTCGCGGGTGAGATTGAGACTGGGGTCGTCCTTCTTGCCAGAGGTAAATTCACCCGAGCGCAGAAGTCCTGCGTAGGCAAGGCAGCACGCAGCGTAGAGAGCAGTATGACCGGGGACAACACCGGGCTGGAGTTGAGCGAGGATTGCGAGAAGGATGGAGAGCGTAATTGGCTGGACCGGTTTGCGATCCTTCTCGCCATGGTAACGCTTGATGCCGCGAATGAGGCGCTGCACGATGGGAGACTCTGTGATGGTGAACGGGAGATCAGCATCGACGTGGAGGGAACGAACGGCGGACAAGTAGCCCTTAATTGTTTTGGGCTGGACGCGACCCGCAAGGCTGGCGATCCAGGACATGATAGCGGGTTGGGTGGCAGGTAGCACCGAGCCGTCGGCGTTGTACAGACTGTGGAGTTTGACGTGGTTAATGAATGATCGTTGGCCGGTGGAGTAGGTGCGTCTCGTGCCGGCAGCGAGCCCGTGCCAAAGGTAAAATGAGACGGTTTTGGACCATTGTGTAAACTGTTCATACCACCAATCCGGAGGCGCTTGCAAGACGACTGTTTGTCCAGATAAGGAGCAAGGTCGAACATGCGTGAAAAAGAAAAGCGGGAAGCAGCGTCAGCGATCGCGTTGTCTTTAGACGATAACCAAACAGAGGAAAATGAAAAATTGAGTCGGCATGCAAGGGCGACAAATTTCTGGAGCAGGTCCATGGTCGGGCTGGAGCGGATGGAAAGACTGCTAATGCCGTCGTAAACGGCCTCGTTATCCACATGGAAAACAACGTGGGTGCCGGCGAGCTGCTCCCCCCAGCAGAGAATCGCATGTACGACAGCCAACATTTCCTTGACCTGGATATGATGGTGACGATAGCGCCGCGGGCATCGTGCAGAGAACCAGCTGGTACCGAAATGCCCCCCCAGGCCTTTGGTACCGCTGGCATCTGTGTAGATGTGCAATGTGTGGCGCTTGGGTGAGTAGAAGCGGAGTCCGTTCCACTCAAGCGCAAACTGAGACCACCACGCGAGGTCGCGACGGGCAGCTTTGGAGATGCAGCGACGTGAGAAAACAGTCGTGAACTCCATGGAGAAGTCATATAGACCGCGAAGAAAGGCGCGGGCAGTTGGGACCGCCTGCGATGCGAACTGAAGGAAGCCGACGAGCTCCAGAAGTTCACGGAATGTGGAATGTGTGCGCTGGCTCGGAGACCATGAAAGAAGGAGCTCCTTCAGGTACAGAAGCTTCTCGGCAGGGAGTCGAATTTCCATAGCAACGGTGTCGAGCTCGAGCCCGAGAAATTCGAGTTGGGTGGTTGGACCGTCAATTTTTAATGGCTGAAAGTTGAGGCCGAGCTGTGTTCCCAGAGCAAGGGCCCATTCGAGCGCGTGCTGAACTCGGATAAGCGGTACATCGGGAGCGAAGATCTTTAAGAAATCATCAAGGTAGTGCCGGATGCGAGCTGGCAGATGGTGCTGGAGAATCCAGTGGAGTGCCTCTGAGAAGAGGTTGAAGATGTATGGCGCTGAGCGGCAGCCAAAGCCCAGGACGACGTCGTAGTAAAACAAATCGTCCCATGTGAAACCGAGCAGGTGCCAGTCTGCGCGGCGGACAGGGATGTGGCGGAAGGCAGACTCAAGGTCAAGCTTGATCATCAGGGACCCGCCGCCCGACGTAATGAGGTCGTCCACGGCCCGATCGACCATGTCGTACCGAATTGATGCCTCCGAGTCGGGGATCCCGTCGTTGACGGACCTGCCATTCGGCCAAGACAGGTGATGGATGCGGCGAACCTTGGAGGAACACTTACGGGTCACTGCACCCAGAGGCGAGCAACGGAAGTTATCAAAAGGTGGATTGATAAACGGACCGGCAGTCCGCCCGTTGGCGACTTGCGCGGCGATGTCTGCGGACAGAGCAGCGGTGGTTGCGGGCGACTCAAAGGCGGACTTCAAGTTGGTGCAGGTTTGCGATGTAGACTTATCACCCGTGAAACCCAAGTTTGCGCCATGTCGAATAATGTGTATTATTGTAGATACAAAGGCTTTATCGGGATAATCGCGTAGGTAATGGGTCCAAGCGGCTTCGTTAAGTGTCGAAGAGATGGTAGGGATGGGATTGGAGGCGAGCGGGGCCTCGTTGATACGTGGATCAGAGTTGGGACGTCTAGGGGGAGGTGTACGAGCCGGAAAAGAGTCCGTGTGTGGAAGGAGTGAGGTAAAGGTCGGTGCGAGAGAGCCAGTGACGGGGGTGTCCAGGGTTAGGCCCGGACGAGGTAGTGCGAGAGACGCGTGGTGGGGACTACCCGTCCTGCCAGGAGCCTAAAAAGCTGCCGCAGCAGGGTGCTCGTGAGCACCGTGACCTTTTCCACAGGTCGAGCAAGCATGCACGCGGCCGAAAGGGCACGGTGTCTTGTCGCACTTCCCCGCATTGAAATTCCGGCACTGGTTTTCGCTCTGCGTGCGCTTGGCCGTGCCAGTGGGTTTCGACAACGCCGGGATCGATTTTCGATGGGGGTAGACGTGGGTGCTGAGGAGTGTCAAGTCCGGCGATGACCACGCGGTGTAATGACCGGTAAGCATCTCATTCCGCCTCCGGTTAAAGAACAGGATGTGATACTCGAGGACCGCGGCCCACTCGTACTCCGTGGCGAGGGTTTCGATGTGGGTGAGGTACCAGAGGAAGTAGGATGCGAGTCCGTGGCTGGAAGTTGCGGGGACGTACTCGAGGAGGATCGCGAAGTAGGTGTGAAGGGGGAACACGATGGAGTTTAGGTTCTTGTAGTTCTTGTGCTTCGAGTCGTTGAGCTGAAGACCTGCGCCCGTGAGGACAAAGGAGGACTCAGAGTCCTTGAGACGGGGGTCGAGCTTGTATACATCCGAGGCCTTGAGCTCGTGTGTGATGACCGCGGTGATGCATGCCGACTCGATGTCGGGGAAGAGGGAACGAAGGGTTGGGGAGGGTAACGCACCTGCGACGGGGACGACGGTGATTGGCGCCACAAACGTAGCGATCGGGGTGGTGACGGCAGCCACGGGTGGCGTCGGGGTTATCGCGATGAATTGTTGGATGGCCGCTGTGGCGGCGTCGGCCGCGGATGGGGTTTCACCGATAGTCTTCGTGAGTGCCGAGACTTGCCCGATGAGTGCCGCAAGCATCTGTTCCAAGGACAGCGGCGGCGCAGCAGGCCCACTGCCACTGGGTGCCAGTGGATTGGATGGGTCGGCCATGGGTGCAGAAGACAAAGGGACGGCGATAGAGGGGTCGTCGACAGGAGTCGCGGACAACGGGGGAGGACGAGTGGGAGCGATGACAATTCCGTGCGCGTCGCGAGGGCGAAGAGCCCGCGAAGATTGGGCCGTGGTGTCGGACAAAGACAAAGAGAAAAAACTCGAGAGCCGGAGACCTCGAGAGATAGAGACTAAAATTCGTATGCGACGAACAAGTTCTATGTATGTAACTGCGAGCGCAGTGTGAGAAGCGGGTCTCAACTGACGCGCGCAGGCAGCTATATATATGAGAACGCGACGCAACGTGACCGAGACAAAGAGGGCGAGGCAGAGGAATATGACGGAGCTTGTTTGTTAACCCTGGGCAAGCCACACACACCCACACTTGCCCAATCCATGTTTAGCATGATGTAGTGTTGCCGAGGTCCGGTTAGGTTCGGTTTTTTGCCAAAAAATCCGAACCCCGAACCTGACCTGGGGTCCGGTTCGCTCAAATCGTCCGAACCCCGAACCGAACATCGGTCCAGTTCAGAAAGGGTTCGGTTCGGGTTCTGAACACATGCGGACCTGAATGAACCGCAAAAAAATTTAAACCCATTTTCTGCTAGCTTGCTGCGCTCCACAGCATACCACACCACTGCGAAGCAGATTTATGTACTCAATGAGCTCATCGCGTGAATCAACGGTTGTGAAATCACTTACCTGAACCTCCAGCTATATCCAAAAATACCCCATTGCAGCCCCTGGGTTTAAAAGTTCCCAGCCATCATAAGTCATAAGTATCATTTGGTTTCAAACACCGTTAATCCAGGTCAGTATTATTGAATGAACCTTGCAAACCTTAGGAATTTCTTTTGTCATCACCATCGTCGGTCGATGCCTCGACGAGTCTCGAGAAGTGGAAGGCTCGGCCAAAGGGTACGCTGTAGAACTATATGTCTGTGGAGTGTACAAATGTACTTCGGGTTCCCATTTTTCTCTAATATTTTTTACAGAAATTATTCTGGGTTCGAACATGTCCGGACAAGTTCGCACAGGTTCAGCAAAATTCAAAAAATCTCGAACCCCGAACCTGACCCGCGGTTCGGTCCGGTCCTCCCAAAATTTTCGAACCTCAATTAAGGTCCGGTTCGGGTTCGGTTCGGGTTCGGAATCGGTTCTGAACCCGACACCGGCAACACTAGCATGATGACCAAATTTGTATGATGCATTCCTTGTTTGTGCATGTTAGGAAAATAGATCGTGATCGAAACCCAAGTTCCCCAGGGTAGCCAAACCTAAAGGTTCAGCAATCACAATGAATATATTTAGTTCAGGGTCGGAACCACTGTGAAGTCGAGGCCGGCAAAGAGCGGCAATAAATAGCGGAACTGTGCCGATCTTGGAGACGCAGGGAGGCAGGCTGGGCCAACACTACATCGAGAGAGGTCGACAGGGCATCAGTCTGGGGCGGCAGCGGCATATCTCTGCCGACGTGGTGGTGGAAGACCCTGCCACGGTTGATCGGCAGACGTCGACACCTGACACCTGTCAGCCCAGGTCGGCTGGGTCTGCCGATGGGCCAACAGAACGCAGTGTATGCTGTATCTCTACTGCGCGGTCCCACTTTGCATTCCCTTTGTTCGTTTTTGCCGTAGATTTCATTCATGTGCTTATTTATAGCGTCTCAAATGTTATTTGACGTCCATGGTGCTATATCTGGATTCCCTTTGGTCTTATTCATCATCCGCTCGTTGGGGTTTGGAACATGATATTGCAACTATATTTGAGCTCTTCTTTCTGTTACCATCATATTGATGCGGTACTGAAGCCATGCCGGTGTGCGATCGCCAGTCGCATGTGTGATGTTGAGATAGGTGATGGTGCCCAGGTGGAATCCTGGTATGTTTGATCTACCATTGTTCTCTCTTTATGGTGTTGCATCAGTCAAATTGAGGTACATTGTTTTCGGCAGCCATATCGCGTATCCATTGCGACATCGGTGAGGCTACTCAAGCTCATATCGATGTGATGGGGTATATTGGCTATTATCTACATTGTTCTCTCTTTATGGTCTGTAATTGACATGTTGATGCAGAAATTTAATCGCGTTCTTCTGTGCGTCCCACTTGTTCACATTTTCCTTTGATTATTTGTACAGTGGTTTCCAGAACAGACTGCATTTTGAACTAGCGCTGTGTAAGTGATGGCTCACATTATGTTAGATATGTGAGATGGAAAGGGCCCTCTTGTTAGCTAACAAAGGCATGTAAATTACAAGGTTTTTAATAAGCACACCTGCCACCGAATTTTTTCCCGGTTGCTTGTCCATTTCGGGGTCGAAATTGGGCTGAAAATTATTGAGGAGCTGTCGTCCTGTGGCTCAGGTGGCCGAATTCGATGGACACAGATTATTACAGTCTGGGTACACCGTTGCCAGCCAGAAAGTGACGTCCAGGGGCTTGTAGCGCACCCCTTTCTCACATCTTAATTACATGCCTCTGCGGACCTCTGGTGTGAGATTTGTAAATAACATGTTAATAACGATGTTAGAAATTGGTGTTGTTTAACACAGACTTTCTTACACAGCCCTCGCCGGATGGAAAATGCCATTTTCCATCCGGCACCCGCACTTATGTCACCTGTGATCTGCATAGCATGTTCAGTTCACCTTGTGTTGCCGTGTTTCTTTATCCCTCTTTACGAAACTATTTTGCCTGTCCTCTTTGGTTCTCTTTTGTATGCCTCTATCCGATCCGATGTGGTCTTCACTGTTACATATATTGTGTTGTCGGTGGGTGTACTTTCTGCCCTGATTTAATTGCATGGTCACTAAGTGGGATACCAAGTATACTCCCTTTTCAGGGGGGTCAAAATGGTCGTTGGTTCTACTTGCGAAGAGGATATTATAATTATTTTAACCCTAGATCATGTCTAGAAGCTAAAGAGAACGTTGATATAATGGCAGAGTGGTCTCGGATTTCATACTGAACAAAGAACAAGAAAGAGTGTTCATGTTAGTAGCAAAACATGCCTCGTCTTCCCAGCGACTTCCTTTACAGATGTATATGGAATGGGTCCTCTGGAAAGTCTCAGGTGCTGAAAGCCATCGTTCAGTTTTTAATTAATTAATTAATTAATTCTTATAGAAAAAAAAGGTCGCGGAGCGGCGCACAGACTCGTTTTGCCATGCGCGCGCAGTGGCCTCAAAGCCCAAGTTTATTATTCGACCATCCTGTTTTCTACCTCACTGATATTCTTTGTTTTTCTTGTAGACAGTGCCCGATGCTCAGTGGGAGTGTTGAAAGGCGGTGACCATCACGCGCCGTCGTCGCATCATTCCGTTCGGACTCTTACCTATCCGCTTACTTCCGTGTTTGTTCCGTGTTTGTTCCGCCCCTGCCTACACATATTCCCTGCATCGTTATCCTTTACCTTGGCCTCTGTGCTCTTGACGCTCGCCCCAATGATACTGCTTGTGGCTGTATATCTCTCGTAACTTGACCTTCTTATAATATACGCTAGAGAAGGACAGAGGACTACTGCAGGGAGTCTTTAATCTGTGGAAGGCGGTTCAATTCCCGAGTTAACTCTCGGCAATTTCATTTGGGGGCACAAAAGAGAAGCAGAAACATTGAATGCCTGGAAGAACGTTCACGTTATTCCTGACCTTCAGTTCCACACTGGTACACATCTCTGCTTCTCTGCTATTTTCAAGCTTCAACGTAAAGTAATGATGACACTCGCGGGAAATGAATAACGAAAGAAATTACATAAATGGGGCTCCCTCACCACGGGTCACCTCGACACTATGCGACCTTTCACCCTGTATTCCTTTGTCGTGACCTTGGTCTTTGGCGCCGGAGGAACTGTCATTCCAGTGAGATTCAACATTGGCTTTTGGTTGCCTGAATGTACTGACTCTCGTTCAGAACGATGCTACAGATTTGGCCGAGGCAAGTCAATCACTATAATCGTTCTGGTTCCACGCTGAAGTTGACCAGAATACCAACCTCACCCGTCGGGACACCGACATAACTCTCAGCAACGAAGTAACTAGCAGTGGCTGCGCGCTGCTCACATGCGGAACATACAGCGGCCCGCCAGGCTGCATAAGGACTCCCAACGTTAACTGCGCCATTGCGAGCAGCAACGCTATTTTCTGCAGGGGCGTTGCATGTAATGGGATATGTGTGCCATTCAGCCCCTGCCAATTTCCTCTGGCATGAGGGTTTTGCGGTGTTCCTCTCACTCAGTCAATCCTCCTACTCTCCTGAAGATTCATTATGTGAGCAACTTCAGATCAACTTTTCATTTTGTTGGCGGGGACCCAGGATAATATGGACTTTGTTGAATAATGTGTGGAAACTTGTCCTATTGCGTTTCTCCCCCATACCTCCCTATTCCGCTACTACGCGAGTCGGTAGAATTATTCATGAATGCTTCGTGTTCGACTGTAGAGAGTGTCCTCCTCGGCCTACTCGCGTTTCAGTTCAGATCATCAGTTTGTACGCAATATGCTGATCACTGGAGCTTTGCCTGTGCCACCTCGTCCACCGACATCAATACCTTCCCCTCCGATACCGCCGATTCCCCCTGCAAAATGTAAGCAAGCATGTGTGCGCTCGAACACGGGAGCTAACCAGAAATATTCCCGATTTTCCAATGATAGTCGGGAGTCGTTACAAGATTTGGGCCTTCTCCGTGGCCTCCTTCCCCACCAATGCGGCCTCTGCCGCCAGTTCCCCCAACTCCACCTGTGCGGGCAGTTTTAAGACTCATTCCACGGTAATTGAAGACTGTCCTCACCTCTGATGTTTCCCATTTCAACTTGTGCTGCAATGGACATGAGAGCGACGTTATGAAGCTGGGAGGATCGTTTGCCTTGGGCTGATTGAAGCAAATTTGGGCGCCGCTAGTAGCGCATTAGATGATCCAGTTGATGATGACACGATCAAATCTTACCTCAAGATCCCGCAGAGATTTGTGAACCTCATGTACGGTGACAAACTGTTAAAGTGAGTGAAGAACAAAGAACATGGAGTGAGCCGATGACGCACCGTGGAATCAGCAATCATCTGGTCGAGAGTTGTGTTATGTCTTACGAGAGATGATGCGTTGTCCGCGCTGTTGAAGAACTTTTGCAGTCTGCCCTGCACATGGGCATCTTGCAGATCCTTGGTTATGGATTGCAATTCCCTGCAAACGAGTCAGTCCAACTCACATCAACAGTCACAAACATGTCTCTGACCGGTTAAGAGAGTTCACAACGATTCGAGCCTGTGCCGGCCTATCCTTCGCCATCTCAGCAACTATGGGTGTGAGGAGTTCTATTCGAGCCGCCAATTCAACGAGCCCCTGGGTGTTGGACGAAATTTGCTGTTTGATAGTGAATACGTGTTTGAGGTGTAAATTTGACGAATTTCACCCCAATGCGATCCATGATATCCAAAAGTGGATCAATAACGCTGGAGAGGATAGCGCCAACCGGGAGATTCCTGCAAACAGCGCTCAGTGTCTGCAGTGCGAACATCAAGGCATTTTGCGCAGTTTGGGGCGCGGCTGAGAGATGTGGAGAGAAAGGCGCCCCTCCTCGAGGTTATTTCAGTCAGATATCGCTGATCTAGGAAATCGGACGTACGGCTAGCTTCGTTGTCGCCTTTCGTTGTATGCCTCTTGCGATGGGTGCGCAACGAGAGAAAAGCAAGGATGGTGGACATAATCTGTAGTGAGTGATGTTCCAGCTGGTGGGGAGCCTTTTTGAAGAATGAAAGGGCACTGCTTACAGCTTTTAGTCTTAGGCTTGATTTGTCGCTTGTACTTCTCATGATTTGTGCGACGGTTGTACGTCTTGAACTTGATGAATGAGGAGGGCTATAGAGAGGAATGCAGCCATATCCAGACAGATATTACTAGTAGGTGGGTGGGGTCGGAATCGTCGTCATGAGACCCCAATTTTATTTTGGAAACCCTGTTCATTGGTGTGCGATACCGGGGCTATGAGCACCACGATGCCGGAAGATCGTGATTCGAGAAAGCGCCACAAGGTTCTGGAATCTTGGAGATTTAACATGCGGTGTTACCCGCTGTTGTAGGCTTCTGATAGAACGGGCGGAAATAAGCACACATGTTGGATTGTGAGACAAGCAGATTTTCTCGTCCATCTTTAATATCTTGGCACATCACAATGACAGCAGTGTGACACATTTACGTCCAAGTCCCACCGAAGTCGGCACTAGGTCCAGCCGGACTCGGGTTCAGAACGAACTGAATCAGCCGATCAGTACACGAAGTGAGCCCGCGCTGACCATATCTATGGGCTTTGTCGATCCCATCGATAGAATCGGGGTCTAGGAAAAGAGAGTGAACATACCACCACCACCATAACCGCGTATAACATCTGACAAGATCGCCTTCACGGCGTTGACGATCGGTAAAGAATTAATATTAATGCAGGGAGTATGCAAGACATACCGCTGTACTGACGTAATATCATCGACATCCTCCCGCACGTTGCTTCCTGTGGAAGTAAAACACCTATAAAGAGCATTTAGCACTGACCGTGTGGGGCATTGGCTGCGCTGCACCTCACCGGCAGCTGTGGCTGGCCCACGATTCTGGTGGACGCGCCAGACGCCCAGCTGGGTGTACTCCTATTCAATGGCGCCCGGGGCGTCGGTCAATGCTGGAGCTGGAGGTTGGCTGGAGGGGGTGATTATGATTCGCCGTGGCGCAGGGGCGGATGAGACTCGCCTTCACCACACAAGAGAAAGTAAAAGCGAAAACTGCAGCCATTCTGGCCGTGATCCAAAAGCGAGAGTGCCTCCACTTGAAAGAAGTCGAGAGGAGAGTTTGGATGGCGTGGCACTTGCGCATGCACTGCGTTCAGCGGGTTGATAGCCGCGGGCTCGGCTAGGTGTTACCAGCCGAGGCTATGTATAGCCTAGACGTTAATGGTCGCCTCGAGGTGTGAGCTGTTGTGAGGTCATCGCGAGGCCGCATAGTCGCAGGGCGGCTAGCGCTTGGCTAGCATGGGCTAGCCCACCCGCCGAACCTCACTAGCCCCGCTACCTGACGCTAGACGATGGGCAGCCCTAGCCGCACGCGAGCTAGATCGGCTAGCCAGCATCTAGACGGCACCTCCGGCTGTTTCGGCCCTGAAAGCGGTGATGTGTGCCCTCCGATCGCACTTTGAGCTCAACTTTGGTTCAACTCAGCGTGAAAGTCGACGCTGAACTGCGTAAATTTCCAAAAAAAACTATCCCGGTGTCAGAAATTCGATTTTTGGACGCATATTCTCGCCGAAGTGACACTAGTAGTAGGAGGAAGAAAAATGACATACACGTGACCTCTACTCGACGCGTCAAGCTGCCAAGCAATGACAAATCATACGCGACGAATAGGCGAAAAGCAAGCGAAAATAATAAATTCACGGGAGGGAAGTTGATCCTTGAAGTTTTTACCCTCAGAGAATGATAGCTGAAAGGGACTGTCTCGCCAAATTGGCACCCTTTTAATATGTAATTTGTCAAACGCAGCGAAAGTTCGATTTGTTCGCGTCAGTTTCCTCGTGGAGCGGAGGCCGAGAGCGGAAGGAGAACAAACGTTAAACATCCGTTTATAAACAATGAAACTTTCGCCTTTGAATAGTCTTGAATGACCGAAGGGTCTTGCACGGCTCACATCACATGCACGCTAGGCTGTGTTGACATTTTGCAGGCCATTATCAACAACACCTGTGAGAGGAGATTAATTTGGCAGTTACGCGGCTATGCAAGTGAGGTACTGTCACTCGTGTGAAGGTAAGCATGTCAGACAAGCATTCGTCCTCGGACCCGATGTATATACGCAAATTAAAAGCTTCAGACAAGAAATTCGACGAGACGCATGTCGATACTAGAGATTGTTAGGAAACCAGGTCATTTCCAGGTATTCTTTTGACTACGAAAATGCAGGATGGGAAAAGGGGAGAAGCGAGCAGCTGACCGTCAGGACATGTACAGCCTTGAATTTGATGAAACACATCTCCATCATGATCAAGCTGAACGGGAGCAAACGTCCACCCTTACTCGAACTCAGTCCATCCGACCATGTTTTTGCCCCCGGCCCCACGCGCATGGTTTGGCTTTGCTGCGGCCGATTTCTATGCCTCGCAGTCTTGACAGGGCAAACAGGTTTGTCTTCGCTCGCTGATTAAACTGCGGTGTTTCCTATACAATGTGTCGGGAACAGCTGTGGTGACTTCTCAACTTGATGGACAGCGGAAAGATGCCGGACCGAGGGGACATATATACAGGGAGGGCAAAAAAATACGTAAATCACACAGTCCACTTTACCACCCATGTCCGACCGCCAATCCTACACGAAACTCCTTGCTTCCAAGGGATTAGGATATCCACTGTGGCACCCGCAGCCAATCGATAGCCTGCCCAGCGACTACAAAAAAGAGGGGGTTAGGATCGGGGATGTTGGCTATATTAACGACCGCGGTGCCTTTTCTTTCCTATTCAATATTCGTTGCGCTGCGGATGACCCCATAAATCTCCACTTTGGAGTGCCAGACGGCTTCCAAAAATTGGACCTGGATCCTGCGCGGAGTGTAGAGCGGATTGATGTCGCATTTGCACCAGGATCGGAAATATTGACCGAGACGGTTCAAACACGACATATTTCATTTGGTGTGGAGATCAATGGGTATGATTATAATATTTTGAGAATGAGATATGCAGTATTCACCAGTGTCGCAGTACAATCCCCGTGGAGGGTGGAGCAGGCGTCGAACTATCTTGCTCCTCCGCCCAGGGCGCTGCTCTACTTCTCCCCGATGGCGCTTCTTCCTCGGATCTGCTCCCACTCGATGCCTTCAAGAATTACATTTTACGACATGGCAAAAGCTGGTTCGCGTTTCTGACGAAACAAAACAGACCCGTGCAAGACCTGAACATATATCTCGTCACAGGCTGCGACAAAACAGCATCCTGGGGGGTCGCCACGTTCTCGAAAAATTCCAGTGCTGGAGAGGTCAGCATGAAATTCGGACCATCTGGTATTGCCTCTGGGCGTGCGAAATACACATGGGACAGATCTTCCTATGCCTACGGGTTCGCTCAGGCCGGCCCCCATCGGCAGGCCGGGGAAGAATCCTGGGGAGAAAATCAATGTGTCTTCATTCGCGGGTTCAATGTTGCCATGCAACACAGCTTGACATCTAAAGGACGACTGAAAGTCGAAGCTATCAGGGGCTCAAATTCACAAGTCGAAGCCAGTTTGAATGGAGGGTCGCGCTGGAACAGGCCGTGGAGCGGCAGGTCGAATCAGACAAACTCAGGCGGCTCACAACATTCCGGGCATAGTAGCCCTTCAGACTCGGAGATTTCCATACAGTATAGTTCGGAGGTTCTGAAGGTGAGGGTGTACCTCTCCCGGATTGGGCTACGTACAATTAAACAACTTCAGCCATACCACCCCTCCAATGTCATCAACGACGATCTGTTAAATTCGGTACGTAAATTTTCCTAATCCCCACCATAAATTATCCCTAATCAAACCCAAGACTGCGATTGGTACTATATCTGTCACCCATGACACCACTTGGATGTCTCTTATAACTGCGGTAACGTCGCCACCTGTCTGAGTAGAGGCTGAATCTTATTTGTTGAATCTAGAATGATACCTATTTCCCCAATGACACGGAGTTGGTGAAGCGAGTCCGCGAAAAGTATCAAGTTGTCAGCAGACCTGGTAAACCACATTTTCTGTAAATTGAACAGTTCTGAAGAATATCCGGCAGGTGCAACATATCTCATTATCCCTTCCGAAGCCCGACTTCATGATTTGGAGACTCTAGCGGTGTCTGTTGGAGAAGCTATTCCTCCTCAACTCTTCCCGTCCGATACTCCGGAGTCTGCTGCATTCACTCAAGATGATAGCCGATATAAACATGTGGATTTGAAAAGGATCGGGCATTCCTTAATACTCCCCGTGGCGTCCGTGGCTGCCTCGCTATCTGACTCGCCCTACTTGAAGTACAACCGTGGCGGGGCCACGAACTACGCCAGGAGTTCGTATAGCTCGCTTGCCAATTCTGGGATTTCATGTTTGTTTCTGGCAATTTTGAAAGTTATTAATGGGTGACTTACGGCGCGTGATTGCAGATCCTACAAGTAACCCATTCATTGCATCCAGTGGTTATTATTCTGGGTCGATGCAGCCAGGGGCGGTGTACCCTTCGACGTCCAGTGGCCAGTGGCCAGAGACCTCAAGTTCCCACCCATCCTCCCAACCTAACCAACAACGCTATGAAGCGCAGACATGCGTGGTCGGTACTCCCATCCAGTCCCTAGAAGAAAATTATGTCGCCAGCCCGTACGCCACCTCCGCCTACACTGGCTACCTGAGCACCCAGGATCCAACCCCGTCTTCTTCTGGCGAGGGGTCAGATCCCAGCGTCTTCGGTGCCATAAAGCAGTGCTCTAACTGTTATACGCTGAGTACGCCCCTCTGGCGGCGCGATCCCACGACACAGCGCCCGCTCTGCAATGCCTGCGGGCTGTACCTACAGCAACGGCATGCGCACCGGCCGAAGGAGTTCACCGACACGGACAACGACGACCCCGACGCAAACGACGGTTCCGAGGGCGCACCGGAGGGGCCTGAATGCAGCCACTGCCACACGCGCTACACGAGCGTTTGGCGGCGTAACAAAGATGGGGATCAGTTGTGCAATGCCTGCGGGGTGTATCATCGCCTGCGCGGGAAAGACAGACCGCTCACACTCAAACGAAATAAGGTTAAACCAAGGGCAAAGCATCCGCAGACGTAGTGACCCTTGCATTTGTACATTTCTAGTAGGGGGCGACATCGTAACCTTGCCCTCGTACATATTTATGCCTGATGGTGCCCGGATGCTTCTTCATGTATCTTACTATGAATTAGATTTCCTCGCGTCATGTTTTTGCGAATAGGCACCCACAAATATTCTGATCGAAACTCGCTTTTGATTGTGGATGTTTGGTAATTCGACGCGTCGCGTAGGGTCAGGAGTAGCTCGAGAACGTTCAAAACTTGAAAAAGCGTGGAAATTAACTTTCATCGTCCGGGACCAGCAGCATATTCAGTCCTTGCCAATACGGTACACCCAAGTGTTTAACTACCTGGGTTGAATGTGCCTCTTCGGTCTCCATGACATACTATTTCGACCATAGGTGACAGAGGGTCGTGGTCCCTGTGACAGTTACAGCGAGTTTTGGCGGCCCAAATAAGCGAAAAAGTGCAAAAGTTCATGTTCCGGCACTTTCCCGATTTCCATACATGGGAATTTTGCTGTGACTGCCGAGAAATGAACATGTTGAAAAATGATGTAAGATTACGGATGATATTTCGGTCGAAATAGTACGGTATCCTGAATTGATCTTGCCCAGATTTGCATGTCGACATTCCGCTTGAAGCCGTGCAGACTCAGTGTTAATGGCAAACACCCAGCTGTTGATGCGGCTGTCAACACTTCGAAAAGCTGTTAAGCATTAGGGCCGGAACGCAGTGATAATCCCTAGATTCGAAGATGAACTTGCTGGACAGTAGGAAATATGGCTACCCAAGAATTTACGAGTGTGGACATCCTGGGTTTAAACCCCTGCTTGGCGCTCATGGAACTCTTGTGGTCCATGTCAGTTTCATGTTCAAAGGACAGTTCTGATATGAAACTAGCGACGAAGATGTCCGAGTTATCGAGGGAGCAATATACGAACTCTCTCGGATCACCTGTTTGCTGCCGGCGCACAAGCCGCCGTGGAAGAAAAAGCTCAGGACCATGTCGGAGAACTGCTTGAATCACAGAAGGCTAATGTCCGGCATTTCACATGTGGGATGCTGTGAAACCTGGCGAGATATGAGTCGGACTGCTTACGAATTGCCTCTGGATGGTCACAGTCAGCCAAGACCGTCAGAGAAGGAGCGAGCTCAGGTTTAATTCCAACCTCATTCAAGTTTTGTGTCGACTAGGAGGGAAATTCCGGTCCATCTAGCTTGTGCAGGTAATGATGATGTTGTATATTAGGTACAGTACTAAGACTGTATGTTTCGATCGAACCGCCGCATTATATCCTCCTACCGAACGTTTCGCTCCCAGTCCTTTTCCATTATCCTCTTACGTTATGCGCCCCGACTGTTCGTTCCATTGCAGCCGAAGAATTTGTCGCATAAATGTACTTCCGCCGATAGAAAATGACAGAGAACCTTGCAAGAAAATCAACCACACTCCAAGTTTCACAAAGACCGCGCCGCACCACGTCATAGGGAGTGGTAGGGAGGTGAGTTTCGACAGCACTTATTTTTCAGTGATGAATATTGTCATAATACACGAATTTCCCGTCTATTTCGAGCACAGTATGCCCTCCATCATGAAGCGACGAGAGAACTTTCGTTGGAGACAGCAGCAGACCGCATCAGCCGGTAGCGAGCGAGGTTCCTCAGGATTAAGCAAGCGTTCAACTGCACCTTGTGATGTTCCTATCAGAAAATATGCCGAGGCGGCTAGAAGCCAATGGAGCTCGTAATGAACACGGAGCTACTCGAGTGCGAGTGCAGGAGCACAGAGAGGGCACAGACGATGTGGGGGAAGAAGATAATCAATGAATTTGGGCTATGCTACCATACGGTTGCTAGATATACATAGATCAAGTATCAAAGATGTATCAAATAGATGTGTACTCGGAATGATGCGAACAGCCATATACTGACAGTTTCAACGCGATCAGTCCCCAGGCATACTCCAAGATCTCTGTGCGGGTAATAGCCGCGACGCCGGCCGGGAATTCACTGATGTTGGCAAGAGTCGAGACGGCGCTTTCCCGAACGCCGGTAGGTAGGTAGGTAGGTAGGTAGGATTACACGGCCCTACCAATCGGCGTCCCTAGTTCAAGTGAGCACACATTGTTATGTGGTTTATGTTCCAACCGATAACGCACTGCAAAAACGATACGAGTCGCACACAAGGACCCACAGCCAAGACACTCGGCATAGTCGATTGATGTCTCGTTAATTTCTTTAGCATCTGGCACGTCCAATACCGCACATCGACATTCGAAGATTGAACCAATTCCGAGACGTGGGTTAGTGCCTTGGTCTGTACAATGGCCTGGGCCCCGTCCGGCCAATCGGTAATCTGAGAGAGTGCGTACAGTGCATCCTTGGTAACCTCTTCATCTTCGTCACTACTTTGACATCACACTGTGAGAAGGATTCATCGTGAATTTCAAGACAAAAGTCTTGAAATTCAAGATTCATGGTGTTTCATCAGGATACACACCTTGAATTTCAACATCCCTTTCATGATGTACATTTTGTGCTGGTTTGGATATTTTTACCCCCAAAGATTTCATCGTAATTTGTCGTGAAAATATGTCATGAAAATTGTCAGCAGAGTCTGGACTTGTCTAAGCAACAGCCGAAGCTGGCCCTAAACAGTGATGTCATTACTCCACATGTGGAGATTAATGGAGCCGCCGAGCTCCACTGCTCCCTCTAACTCATACCACCACCATCCCCCCGATGTCGCCTCCTTCTCTCGCCCCAAGCTCGCTGTCATCTGCCATCATCACCGTCACTGTCTGACCATTGCCATTGCCGGAGCCAGCCATCATAGTCGTGTGCTCTCGTTGGGAATATCATATGGTCTCCCCGCTGCCTGCGGACCAACCAAAGTGCGTTATACCGCTCTTCTCTTTCTTGCATTGGCTGAGACATATAAGTGGATGTTGACCCTCCCCTTGACAAAAAATGACAAAGGTGTGTGGATCCTGAGATATCTGGTTTTTTACTTATCGAGCCTCACCATGATTCCAACGCTTCCGACCTCGAGGATGATGCCCAAGAGTGTCTGGATGACGAGAGCAGTGGTAGCAGTAGCAGTAGCACGCGGGGGACGATAAATTACCTGTAGCAGCAGATTAAATAGAATTTCATGATGTTTTCTCCCGAGTTCGTGATGTTATGTGAGGATTTAGTACTAGCATTAACCAGTCGGGTGTGCGCGGCATATTCATTATGAAACATATTGTATTCATGGGGAAACATCATGAAAAATACATCCCGAAATGTTCCTAAACACCTCGGGAAATCCCGCATTACCGTTCACGATGAATCATCATGAACATCTAATAAATTGTCGCGAAATCCAAAATGAACTATCAAGAAGTTCAAAACATTACATTGTGAAACACATGCGGAAATTCATGATGGTTCCTCCTCACAGTGTCAGGTCCACTTTCCACGTTGAAGGAATAATGTGGACTGACCGCAACAGTGTCACGAGCTGTACACAGCAGTTTGATGCTGAGATGGCCCCTGCTGTAGACTCGTGCTCCGTCAGGTTCGCCACCATCCAGCATGTCCGTGCCCGGATACGGGTACTCGGTGATCCAAGCAGTTCCGCAATATGATCGAGCATCTTTGCATCAACGGCGGCCTGTGCGCCTTCCGTTCCGACTGGGTAGCTGCCCAACCCAGTGCCCCGATAGCGTTCCCAACGACCCTTGAGTTTTCGTCGCTACCGTGGGATGAGATAAACTATATAAGAACAAACAATGGGACTCACCGCAACAGAGATACGAGCTGCAGGCAGGGATTTGCATCCAACACACTGGACTTAGATAATGCCAGGCATACGACCATCCGGCACATCAACCGTCGGATCTGTCGGTCGGGAGACTCTAGCAATTCGGTGACCTGACTGAATACAACCGAGCCCACTAAAGCGCGCGAGTCGTCTTCGGAGCCCCCGGCTCTATCACTGAGCTCCCTCAGAATCGCGGTTTTTGTCGAAGGCGATACATATCTGAATCTAAACATTCAGTTAGTCGGACTTCAAAGGACTCAGTTAAATACCATACGCGAGGTAGCTAGAGTAAATCTCCAAAATCTCTGTGGAAAGTGGTGTATCGCGATTCTTCTTGATTAGGCCCAGGACCTGGCGGTGGTACATTAATTTCATCAATGGCTTCGCGAGTGTATGGATTGAGATCGTTGGTCCCGGGGGGTTGCTGTCCGACCACCAGCTATGCAGGCTCTCGGGCGTCCGCTGACGGGTCAAGGAATGCATGGAAGTGAAAGGAAGAGGCCGACTCAGGGTGCAGAGGTCAGCTGAGTCGGAATCATGGGATCGACAGATGGGCCCTTGGCAGTTGGATGGCAGTCATAATTGGCCCGCTCAAATAGCCCGAGATAGAAGCCCCGGCTGGGTTTGGTGCCAGTGTTTGGTGCCAGTCACGATGTGAAAGAACAGACCGGCGATCGGGGATGCCATCCCATCCAGTTTGCGGTGGTATGGAATCGTGGGAATTTGTGCCAAAGAAATCACAGCAGGTTCAACTTGAGAGAATAAAACAAAACATCCACCGATTTCATGGCCAGATACAAAGGAGGTTGATGGTTCGTCGACGGTCGACCGAACTGCCAGCGCCACTTGACTGCCACCCAGTGCCCCGGAGGGCCGAATCCAGGCGGAAGTTCAAATTTGAGGACATCCGGAAGCGAGGGATTATAGTGAGGGTAGGTAGGAAGATGATGGAAGCAAGTGGCGACCGCGGGCAGTAGTGGCCGGAAAGGCACGAGATAGTGTGGCTGTGCTTGGGCTGTGCTCCGGCCTGATCCGGGCTTGTGCGGACGCTTGCCCAAGATTTCCTCCATTAAGGGAGGCGCACAGTGCAGATGAATAGTTGTACATAGTACGTAATCTTCTACTGAGAAATGAATTCTTGATAAATCCCCTTTCCTTTCTCCGACGAGACAAGACTTGAACCAAAGTTGAACATTTTACTTGGTGCGGTCATTTATACATAGCACTATTCTGGCTATGCTAAGGTTTATATCTAATCCAATTGCTCCACTTGTCCTACAGAAAAATCTCAATCTCTCAATTTCATTCGAGAACGTAATGAAAACTCACTACTCGCAGCGCGTACGCCTAGATCGGACCCATCACCGTGTAAAATGCACGAACCATAATCGGCGTTGCCACAGTCCACTGGTACATTAGCCCCCGCTGGAGTCACCAATAGATAGCCTGTCCACGTCCCACCATGTGTCATCCGTAGGCAGACATTTATGCACTTGTTGTCCACAGTCTCCTTCAAGAACGCATCGATCGCGCCACGGATCGTTGTGAGCTGCGCAGTGGTGTCGCAACTGCTCCCAGTTGCAGTGTAGCGCCACTGCACACCATCGATTGTCCCGGTGTGCACACTGCAGTCGTTTGCGCTGGCTCGCGAAAAGATGAATGAGGCGATGTTGGAGCCGATAGGGCGGATGTTATTTGCTAGCTGGAAGCATGCGTTGAGAGGGCCCACGGTAGCTGTGACGCAGTCGGTGATACTGAGCCGTTTGTGGTGGACGGTGGCATTTTTTTCGAACTCCTCGAGCGCAGTGGTCACGTACAACGCGGAAGCGGGAGCCCTTTTGTCCGCGCCATCCGTGCCAATGTGAGCGGCTGACACAAGCAACGGCGTTGCGGAAGCAACCATTACGAGAGACTTGAGAACGAGCATGGATGATGATGGATAGGGAGTGAGGGGCGTTAGAGCGAGAGGGAAGTGGTGTAAGAAATTGAGAAGCGGTCTGTGGCCAGCACAAGGATGAGATCAACTAAAGGTTGGTTGGATAGGAGTTGCGTTTTATGCTCTGAGACTGGGTCACAGCGTGCCTAATCGGGGGGTTTTGCGCGCACGAGGATGCAATTCACGCCAAGCGATGCCATATAAGATCACGGAGGCACATTTCTTCCGAACTGGTGGAATTTCTGCATTTCACCTGGCGACCAAGCCATATACCCACCGCAGTGCCGAGGAACCTGGCCGAGGGGAGGCTGGAATTTCCCGAGAGCATCGCTTTCATCCATGGATGTCATCGCGATACCACAAGCGGTTGATAAGAGCCTCGTAATTGCACCCGCGCACACCGCTCTCCGCCATCAACAGCCCCGACGTTGTGGGTGACTAGAGCCGGCGACAAACTGATATCGGGGGCGCGTAGTAGCAACTTGTTTTGTTAGGCGGCCTGGATGAAGCGACCATCATTGAGTGTAGAATGTATGCCCGGACTTATCATTAATGGTTGAGGCTTAAGCGAGCTGCCTCGACATTCAATAATTGGACCCGAAAATCCGACCGGATGCAGATGTCCCTCGCGCACAACCAAGCGCTGAACATCGTGGTTCGTCGCAGTACTGCCTTGTGAGCATTGCGGGAATCACTTGAGAGCAATTTGCTGTAGTAACAGGAACGGCGATCAAAAGATATCATGAGCATGGCGATCGATGAACACTGCAGGGCAACACGGAATGAGATCGCGCATGCAAAATAAATTACAACGTGAACGTCAAGTATTATAGCACTCACGATGATAATTATCCTGGTATATGCGCTGCTGGCTATTGCATCACTCCCATTCGCAGAATTCTGAATTGGCAAGCTCCAGGGAATGTGCGGTGCGCATTGAGGAAATATTCCAACCTGTCCAAAATCGCTGAGTTGTCACGGGAATGTAACTAGGAGCCGTCGCCAGTGGGACAAGTTCTCTTTACGGAGTACAAGGATATTCCAAGTATTGCCCAAGTCTTGGCTGTAGTGCCATCTCAGTTGTCCTGTGCATATAGCGTCAAAATTGTGCCCAGGGCGTTGCGAGGCGCATCAGGAGTTGAGGATCGCAACAGCATTCCAGATGGCCCGTCGATGACTATTATCAATCCATGAAACTGTTGGGCATAAACTCGGACGCACCCGTGCGACTGGAAAGCATACAAGTCGTTAAAACGCCATCTCCGCGCATTCAAAGTCTAGGCAATGTGAGAGGGAGCATCTGAGCCCAGTGAATCTCCGGGTGTTAATGTGAGAACGAGTACTGTATTATTTCATTCAATTCAATCGTCACGCGTCACGCCTCCCCTGGTCGGTGTCGAATTTTGGTGCACTGTCCCGCGTCACGCACCCTTTGATCTAATCTCAAATCTGTCCCACAGCCCCCCAAAACGCCGAAATTTGCGTCCACGACGAAAAATTCAAAATTTTCGTTCCGGTGGTTGAAAACTTCGGTGTCACGCTGAATTTTGGCTTTGGTCGAATGGTCGAATTGGTATTTTAGGTCACGCGTCACGCACTACTGTACTATTACGACCGAGTGTTCAGGTGACGCGTGACGCGCCTCTCTGAACTGAATACTTGAGGTACCAGTGACGGTGACGCCCGGAGGATGAACACCCAATTTATTGAAGTCCTACATAGGCTTAAAAAATGATTCTACGACATACTAAATTTGCGCAAAAATCTACCAAATCCGGCTACTAATGACTCTCCCAAAGTGTGGCCTGATAGTGCGAAGTAATAGTTTTCTTGCGCTGGCCGTGACCCAGGGCAACGGGGGGCAACGGGGGCTATGTCCTCGTCTTCGGTATCAGACTTCTCTGCAACCCCCGTACGAGCCGCCGTTCTCGTCAATGACAAAATTGGCTTCGACCGCCGCGCCGCCAGAGACGATAAGGTCTGGATTTTGATAGCCGTTGAGATACATTGCGTCGGCGGCTCAGTGAACTAGACAATGAGGTGAACAAGCGACCAGAGATCATGCATAAAAAAATATCACACTGTTCCGGAGCTACGAGCATCAGCACGAGTTCAGTGTAGTGCACCCAGTTCCGTCTGATGGAGGGCCGACGGCCGCTTAAAAAAAATGAACACTTGCGGAGTTGGTGACAAGGTCGGCGACGATCTGAACACTTGTTCAAATGAACACCTTAGGTGTCGCGTGACATACGGTGAACACTCGGTCGTAATAGTACAGTAGGTAGAATCGAATGA
This sequence comes from Mycena epipterygia, assembly GCA_029281465.1. NCBI lineage: Eukaryota > Fungi > Basidiomycota > Agaricomycetes > Agaricales > Mycenaceae > Mycena > Mycena epipterygia. The sequence goes on along the minus strand of JARJCQ010000079.1, from coordinate 52,254 downwards.
AATAATACAGTAAGAAGAAAGAGGCCAAAGTTCAGCGCGAGTTACGCGGGACATTTACGCAGTCCAGATATGGTCTCAAGCAAGCCTGAGGTGAGAGCGAGTCCGGAACGGAAAATTATGGAGACTCCAACGAAAAAAAAAATCTTTAAAATGCACACAAGGAGGCATAAACGAGCGGTCAAAGATTCGAAGTGCCGGGACGCAACATGATAAGCAACTGCGATGGGGCGGAAGAATAGTGGACCAAAAGCTCAGAGTTAAAAGAGACGATGAATCCGAAATCGCGTGAGTGGGACGCAAAGAACTTCGGAGTCACCGATTCCACAGATAAGCGCTTACTTTCCTGACTGATTCTGGAGGGCTACCAAGAATGATAACAATAATCAGCGCAGGAACTTAGCAGGGACGCTGACGGTCTGGTATTTGACCAGGAGCCGCACTTCCTCCTTGTGTCTTCCCCTTTGGGTCTCCCACTCACCTGTGGACTTCTGCCGAAGTTTCCACTCTCTGTTATAGTATCGATTGGTCTCCGTCTTCTCCCAAGTTCTCTCGTCAAACGGCTCGACAACTGTGTTCTCCGAGTCCTACAGTGCAGGCGCCATGTGGCTCATGCCTTTGATTTCTGGCTCTTGCTGGGATACTGCACCCGGACGGCAAATTTGACTTGAATTCACTGTGAAGAATACGTCCGCCCGTCTCGAATTCTACGGCGACATCGATATCTCCGTGACTACTAGAGAGAGCATGTCTGCCAATTTCGGGGCTTGGTTGCGCCGGGCGCACATCTGCATCTAGTTGTGAAGCTCGGGTCCGATTTTTAAATGTGAAAGGCAACTCGGCAAACTCGGGTGCAAACCATGAAAGAATATTCTGGGCACACATCCTCTCAGTACCATTCGATGATGGCGCGTTCCCAGAAAATCAGGTTGCCACTAAGTACCCCCGCCTCCAAAATGAATTTTCTCAGCGGTTCTTGTTACCTTCAACGTCGGGACTGTATAAATGATACCGGACAGCGATGCGTGCGGGTGCAATTAGGAGGCTCTTACCAACCGCTTGTGGCATCGGGATGGCATCCCTGGATCAAGGCGGTGTTCTCGTCGGGTTCCGGCCATGTCCTCCCTTCCCTCGGACGGGTTTCTTGGCGAAGCGGTGTGATACCCCCTGGTCGTCGGGTGAAATGCACAGTAGTTTTCCCCTAGTTCGGGAAAAAATGTGCTTCTGTGATCGGCACCGCCGCAGCTTCGCTTCAACTTCAACCTTGCTTGAACAGGGTGTCATTGAGCCAAAGCGCATAAAGGGAAGCTCGAATCTAAATAATCTTCAGTTGATCTCATCCTTGTGCTGGCCACAGACCACTTCCCGATATCTTACACCACTTTTCTCTCGCTCTAACACACCCCGCTCTCCATCCATGCTCGTTCTCAATTCTCTCGTCATGATTGCTTCCGCAACGCCGTTCCTTGTTTCGGCTGCCTACGTCGTCACGGATGGCCTGGAAAGGCGGGCTTCCGACTCGACGTTGTACGTGACTACGGCGCTCGAGGAGTTCGAGAAGAATGCCACCACCGCCCACGACAAACGGCTCAGTGTAAAAGACTGCGTTAAAACCGTCGTCGTCCTCAACGCATGCTTCGAACTCGGAAACAATATCGCCGCGATTGGCTCAAGCATCGGCGGGTGGATCTATTCGCGATCCAGTGCAAACGACTGCAGTGTGCACACCGGGACGATCGATGGTGTGCATGAAATAGAAGCAGCTCCACTTAAGTTCTAGGCGGTCCGAACCGCTTCAGGACTTAAGTCTTTCGGAACTTAAGTTCTCCCCCAGGCGCGCCAGCGTGGACGTATGCGCCCTTCAGGGACAGAGCAACTTAAGTCCCATCTATATAACTCCAGTTTTCCCCGACCACTTAAGTCTCGTCCACGACTTAAGTTCTATGAAGCACTTAGTTACATGTGTGACTGTCAATGCAATGCAATGAATTGAAAACTTAAGTTACACCAAAATATCACTGTGGCTAGTATGACGAGCAGCGCGAGCACGCCACCGACTGGGGACTGGCCCGCGGTGCGCAGTGCCAATGCGTGTTCGTCAGCACGACGAACACATCATACATGCGCGACGTCACCGGGTCGTTCCTGTCTCGCACCCCATCCTCGCATGTACTCGGCGGGACACGACTCGGCTTGGGACGGCAGCGAGGAGAGGGCAGCGAGGAGGAACAGGACGCAGGAGGAAGGGAGAGGGAGGGCAAGGAACAAGGGGGAAGGAAAGGAAAGGAAGGGGAAGGAGAGGAAAGTGACACACCTTGGCTCATCCTTCTTTTCATTCATTCCATTCTTTTGATTTGGGGTTGTCGATAAGGCTGCGCATGGGGCTGCGCTGGTGTCGTGCGCAGTTCAGCGAGCAGACGAATGACGAGCCGTAGCTGTGTACGTACCTCCTTCATCTCACACACAGTTCTTGCCACTGAGCACGATCCCAGGTGTCATACCACCATGTCACAAGTCAGCAAACCCGGGAAGAAGGTGCGCGATAGTTGGACGTGCCCAGATTCACTCGTGAGGACACAGCTGGGTGAAACCAATTCAAAGCCGGGCATTGACGTGGCGAGAACGTCCAAATGCATTTAAGTTCGCGTCGAGCCGTGAATGCCACTGTGCATCGAGCCATTAAGACGTGAGTGGGGGACAAGAGAGACGTGGCGGTGGGTAGATCGGACCCATCAAGGGCTGACGAGAGAGTGGGGACGACGAGGAGCACAGGTGGCATACAGATGGTGGGAGGAAGAGAAGAGATGGCAACGTGACACTGACAGTGGGCTGAGTAATGAGACGGTGATTTGAGTGCGTGCAGCCGCACATCAATTCCCATTGTGGGCCACCGATCACTTCTCTTCCTACTCCTGACTTCCACCTTCATCGATGCCACTCACCGTTCACCCCTCCCTCGATCCCCACCCATTGCCTAGGACTGTGTGTCCAAGTACTTTGCGTCAGCGCCGGTGCGTTCTTGGGGCTTGGCCTTTGCGTCTGGCCACGACTCGGTGGCTCAGCCTAGCGAAGGGTGGCACACCGTATGTGGATTTTTTTTTTCCATACTCTATTCTGTCGTTGCGGGGCGCCTGTGAAATCCCTTCTATGAGAGGCAATGTGCACTGTCACCTGTCGCTTGATTTACTTGGGAGGCCACCGGCGTCTTTCATCCCCCTCATTTTCTGTGAATGCCACCGTTCGCGTGTCATCAATCTTTTTAATTTTTGTTCTCATTTTCATTTTCATCTCACTGTTTAACTTCAGTGTTTGCAAGACTGTACTCGGCGTGCACTGGTTTTCATTTCCATCTTCGGGTGAGTTTCTATCTGGTGGCAGTTCACAATGTACTTGACGTGCACTTGCATTCATTTTCATTCTCCAGCGAGTTTCATTTTCATTTTCATTCTCATTCCGCTTTTCACTCGAGCTGACTCCTATTTTCATTTCGGCGCGAGTTTGCTGATGTCACTGAGGACTTGCAGCAAACTTAAGTAGAATGGCTGACTTCATTATTTCCATTCCGGAGTTGTGCGGAACTTCAGTTCTGCCGGAACTCAAGTCCATATGCAGAACTGAACGAGGTGGAACTGGAGTTGTGCGAAACTTCAGTTCCGTAGAGACTTAAGTGTTACGTACTTCATTATTCAAATATTAAATCTTTGATGGATCTTAAGTTCGAGTACAGTGTGAACTTAAGAGGTTCAAACTCAAGTCCTAAGAATGTGATGTTGAGGTGCATATAGTACGATCTTACACTACAGTAGCAGAACTTAAGATGTACTAAAACTTAAGTCTGAAAGCGGTGGGGACCGCCTAGAACTTAAGATGAGCTAATAAAGTATTTGGGTGTGCAGTGGCGCTACACTGCAACTGGGAGCAACTGCGACACCACTGCGCAGCTCACGACGATCCGTGGCGCGATCGATGCGTTCTTGAAGGAGAGTGTGGAGGGCCAGTGCAGAAATGTCTGCCTCCAGATGACGCATGGTGGAACGTGGATCGGCTACCTTTCTGTCAGTCCCGTGGGAGCCCCTCCACCACAGGGCTGTACCACCGACGGCTTTGGCTCGTGTGTTTTACACGGTGACGGGTCCGATCTAGGCGCACGCGCTGCGAGTGGTGAGTCCTCAGCTACTGTCGAGTCTAATTCAGACATTGAGATTATCCTTCTGCTGTAGGGCAAGTGGAGCGATTAGATTAGATCCAAACCTGCATAGACAGAATGTAATGCGCTCATTTTGAACTTGGCTGTGTTTGAAAAGATTCTGTATTACAGTCTTTGAATGAGGCCGCGAACAACTCAAAGCGGCATTGATTCAGATGTACCGAGTTTGATGCGTTCAAGTGCCCCGCTTGATCAGCCACCAAGCTCACCGTTTTGCAGATTTTACACAATCAGAATATAGCTACCCATTGAATCCACCTAAGGTAGCCCCCGTCCATCCTCGACAAACATCACGTGGTCCATTGTGACAACTTCCTATTTGAGACGATGCGACTCAATAATTCTGTAACTTAATTAGCAGCACTAATACGGCCAATTCCCTGGACCATTATGTGGGTTTGGTGTCAATCTTGGTTCTGAGCCACGAAAATACGTACCGAAAGCTGATTTGGTCGAAGAGTTAGCAAATCCATCAAATTTTAGCCTATTTTCCTGCCGCAATCCATGCCAAAAGACTCGAAGAGGAAGCGGACACAGTCGGCCAACTTACTGAAGAACTTGAGTAATATCGGGACTAAGATGAAGCGTGTATGGGATGAGCTTAGCCCTAAAAAGCTCACAAAATGGCTCTCCACAAAAAAAGCACAAGGAAAATTCCACAGTGGGTAAAAACACTGTACTTGTATGCACTTACAGTGAAATGTGTTCCAGATCGAAAACATAGTAGATTTGGAGACGCGTTCAATTAGGGACACGTCTGCCGTGGAAGATCCATTTGGCGCGTCGATCCAATCATCTCCCATGCCAGGAGTGATGTCGGAGTCCCCATCGGGCGCGCCTGCGGCCCGTTCTTTTATTTGGAAACTCCCGAAACTCCCAAAGGCCACCGTAGAGGAGGTGGAGGATGAAGATGTCATTTCTACCCATACATTTCCTGCTCCAGAGCCCGCCCAACCCTTTTGCTCATCACCTCACTCGGCGGCCGATTTCGATGATCCCCGGGACACATTTGCCATTCCGGAGGCCGAGGATGAACTCTTGGCGGCATCACCATCTCACGATGACGATTACCCGAGACCACTTGCGCCGCGCCCCTTCCTCGAGCGTATGAATGAACAGGCTACACGTCTGGGAACACGCCGTCAGGCTCCCAATCTCGGTGAGGCAAAGGCAGCTCTAGAGTGTGTCCAGCGCTTTTTGCGTGGGGAATTGCGGGGTACCGACATCTTTGGGCTAGATGGTGCGGCTATAAAGACCCTGATGTCAGCGCCTTCTCCCGGAACCGCCTGATGGGCATCTGGGCAATGCTCAATTTCTATGTGACCCCACTGGAGGGCGGGACCTACTGTCAATGGGGTGCCTCTGCACGCTTGGCGGCTCACGGGCTTGGACGCGGCAAACACTGTGCGCGTGTCTTGGCTGCTCTCTCGCGGCAATTCATTCTCACCCGCGAGGTTCTGGATGTAAACCCTTATGGAGATTGGAACAACAGCATGTTGGCTGATGAAGATCTCGCAAACGACATTCGGCTTCACTTACAATCCCTCGGAAAAGAAATTACTGCTGACAAGCTCGCCGATTACTTGAATGATCCTGTTGTGCGCGCTGAACACAGCATTGACAAGCCAGTATCATTAACTACGGCGCGCCGGTATCTCGATGAGCTTGGTTATAGGTTAGTGATTGCCATCACTTGTTTGCCTCCCGACACTGAATTCATCTTAGATTCAAATGTCCAAAGAAAGGCCAATATGTGGACGGGCATGAACATCCTGATTGGGGGAGCTTGCGACCCCAATTCTCCCGACTAAGCCCCAAATCCGGATGGCTGTGCAATGCACGACTGATTGTTGTTCGTGTTTGGTTCTTGTCCCGTGATCACCTTAAATGAGAGAATAAATTTAAACTGCCCACCGTTGGAGTTGAACTTGACGAAGACTGTCAAAGAATGAAATAAAACTACCCGCCGTCCGAGTTGAACTTGTGCATCGTGTCTGGCTGGCGTCGGAGATTGATGGATTACAGTACCTATTATAGTACCAAACCTGATTTGACAGACCAATCAGCGGATCTTGTCCTCTTTTCACTGTTCCTACCCTATGTGGGTCTATCTGGTAGCAGCAACCTTTTTTTTTCAGGAGCTATCTAGAGGCAACAATATTCTTTGTTTTCTTTTTAGGTACTGAACCTCGATATCTGACTGTGACTGCTCTGGTAAATACATTCTCAGCACTTGTGAGATACCTGTTAGTTTGTGCTTAGGTCATGGTGGGAGAGCAAAAACTTGGCCAGGCAGCCTATTGTGCTTGTCGAGCGCATGTGATGTAGTAATGGGTCAAATTTAAATGAATGTCAAATATCTTCACATCCAGGGTAGCTACAAGAGGTCTGAGCAGACAGTCTACTTCATAAACAAGTCGTTCAATGGATTATCAAGAAAGTCCGCCGGTATTTACATGAGTGGTGGTACCATGAATAAATTGTGTCCGAAACCACCAATTCTGGGGTACCGGGTCAACCATCTGTTGGCAGATTAGAACATGGATTCTTGAACTTCAGAGCCACCCAGTGTCTTCGTTCACTACTGTAATGAAATACCAGAGCATCCACAAGCATCTTCAGCATTTGTCGAGGAAAGAGGGAGAAGAGATCTGATGACCGCCCAAAATGGTAATTTGGCAAGAACCATCCCATTTCTCCCTCAGAACTTGCTCTATGATCCCCAAAATCTGGTTCTGATAGCAATAGATACTACCCAGAATAATGCTCGACTCAGATTGTCCGGAAATTTCCCCATTCGGTGAAATATTCGTTTGACCCGTTACCCCGTATGACCCGTTAGTCCATCATATGCAGTAGAGGACAACAGATCCGTACTGATGTTGCCCAGGCAGCTGCACATATATATCTTCCTACTGTCGAAGAGATTCAAAATGGGAAATGGGATGAGATCTTTCCTCGGACTCCGGGAGGAGAACATAAGTTTTCTCTCATTTCGAGTGTAATCTGGTTGACGTTCAAATAAGCTCGGCTTACCCCGGCATTGCGCTTCGAACTGCTTTCCCATGGAGCCGATTGAAGAGGCCGAATGTCATGGAGCCAACAAGAATGCTGGAAGAACTCTGTACGTAGGGATTAGATTGGTTTACATTAGATAGGTATGGTATGGATCTTAGTCAGTAGGTGTTCGAAGACTAGTAGTACAAAGTGCCCAAAGATTGAGACTGAGATTCGTGCAAGCTCCCCCATTCTGTAGCCGGGTCATTGGCATACAAAACATATTGTTGTCTACTATCGCGACAATGTTTATTTGCCTCGGTACTTCAAGCTCCAGGAACGCGTAGCCGTCTTTGACAAGGACGGTAACCCCATCAACAACACCTTTAGCGAGACAGGGCGGCGTGTGATCATTTGGTACCACGATGAGAGTATATTTTATGCACACGATCGGCGACACAAGACTTGGTATCACAAGGATTCGCCGGCAAAGCCATACCAGAAGGGAGAAGGAGATTCATTCATGGTTGCAGACTATTTTTGCTCGGATTTTGGCTGGCTACGCGATCCGAATAACCCCAAACGAAACGCCCGCCGGTCAATGCGCCCAGGAAAAGGTCGCGACGGATACTTCACCTCTGTTGAGGTCCGAGAACAGGCCGCCGCCGCCCGGGCTCTTGTCAAGGAGCTTTATCCCAATTTTGACCATGTCTTTGTTTACGACATCGCCACCACTCACAAGAAACGTTCCGAGGGCTCCCTCTCCGCCCGTGCCATGCCCAAAGGTCCTTCCGGGACTCGAAGGGGAAGCGAGTCGGCAAATTTCATGGTCGAGGTTAATAAGCGTGATGCGGAGGGGAAGTTTATTCATGATACCATGGGTAATCTTGTCAAGGAGAAGATCAAGATGACTGGGGCACAATTTGACGACGGCACACCACAGGACCTATATTTCCCCGATAACCACTCCCGTCATCCCGGCAAGTTCAAAGGGATGAAACAGATCTTGGAGGAACGCGGGATGACACAATATGCTGATTTGCGAACCGAATGTCCCGGTTTCAAGTGCGTGGATCCCGGTGATGAATCAAAATGTTGCTGCCGTCGCGTGGTTTTCAATCTTCCCGACTTTGCGGCCACGAAGTCCCTTCTGGAAGAGGATTGCGAACGCGAGGGCGTCGAGGTTTTATTTTTGCCGAAATTCCACTGTGAGCTCAACCCCATCGAGATGGTGTGGGGCTATGCCAAGCGGCTTTATCGGTTGAAGCCGGAGTCTTCCCGAGAAGATGTCCTTGAAAAGAACACAATGGAATGCTTGGATGCAGTTCCTATTGTATGTATGTGACCGTAAGCCGTGTTTGACTTGGTTTCAATGATATCTCAAATCTCCGCAGATTTGTCAATCGTTCACATAGGTTTGCAGACGCATACTTCACCCACAACCTTTCAGGACCACAGGCAGCATGGATTGCCAGAAGATTCCCTGGCCATAGGACGTACCCGACGTCCATTTTGGAAGATCTCGAGGCGGCCGGCATCAATTAAGAGCATATTTCATATTAATTCTGTATCTCCTCACGCTAACAAGGTCTAATTACCCTAAGCTTTTGTCTATAACTACTTTGTACATAGATACATAATATGGTCGAACAGATTTAGCCTCCGGCTCCTCGTTGTTCCAATAATAATTGTTTTCTTCTTCGCCGCCCAAGAAGGAAATGTGACCGTCACGACACGTGATGTTTGTCGAGGATGGATGGGGGCTACCTTACCTCAACAATATTACAATATCCCTGAAAACTAATATTAAGCAAAAACCCTGACCTCTAACCTCTAACCTCCCAAAGTTTCAACCCAAACCCCTAACCTCGCTCCCCAGTGGAAGTGTCTGTGGAAACCAAATCAACCGCGGCACATGCAAATCAAGCCACGGCGTCCTTACGCGCCCGCACGCGGTTTCGCATGCTCAATTCCGGACGTCCAACAAAGTGCCAATCACCGCCGCTCGCATCCGCCATTATCGGACCTATCCTGCGTAGCTCCAAATTCTGCGCTGCCCGCAATATGCCGCATCCGCTCGCTCTCCGGGATCTTCGGCTTCAATCTTCGCAATTCCTGCTCGACGGAATATGGGCCGCCCTGCACTGGAAACAATCCCGTCAATCAATACAGATCATAATTTATAAACAGAACCGCCGGCTGTCCGTCATCTCCCAAAATACGATTCCCGAGTAGAAGTTGATCTCACGGTCAGATAGCATGCGCCACTGGTATTTGAATCCAGAGGCATAGTCCAGGGTAGGATCGCCTCCTTCCACAGTGTCCACAACTCTAATGCCCAAGATTCGTGTGCATGGTGAATGGGATCTCATATGTCAAAGTACGGAGGTGAACGTTCGAATTATGCCAATACGGTGCGTCCTTCATTTATCCTATTCTTTCTTTCTGAATGTCGTTCTTTTTATAATCGTTTCGGGTTCATTTTCTTCGCCGTCGAGTCTGAAGACGCAATTCGGTGATAGCGTCGACGCAATAATTTGCGAAAAGGGTTATCTGTTGCGTGCGGACTCCGAGTAGATGCATAAAAGTTCCACCTTGTCTGCGGACACCTGATAATGATCCTGGAGTATTTTTTCACGAATTGAGTTTCGCGGGCGTGACAAAAAGACTCGACAGGGAAGACCAGTCAGTCCCCGTGACGGCATCGCATATGTAAAGCTGTCTATCTCTGCTCCTCCTTCTCTGTGCTATCCCCGCACCACAAATACAAGATCATGCACCACGAACTCAGGTTAGTTTCTCTATGCCCTCATTGACTCGTCAGCGCACAATCCAGAGCATATTTAGCGACTGGTCCAGAAATCTCCTCGGTGCAACAATCGACCTCCATGCTACTTCGAAGCCATTGATCTTGTATCGCCGGCAGATTTGGGGCTTCCTTAAGAAAAATCAAGTTTCCCCATTCTCCAGAGAGATTTTGGAGAGTTACGGCGGTTACCTTTCGTGCGTATGATTGACTGAGTCGTTTGAACGCTTCCTAACTGATCGATTAGGTTCAAATATGTATCGTCTTCGACGAAAGTCGCCATTGCGGAGGAGCTTAGTAAAAGGGCTTGGGTGTCGAAAAACGATTCACTCGCTGTGATGGATTCGAATTGTTTGAGTCACCGGACCCGCAGATGAGACGATCGATGTCGCGGATGGTCGGGGGCCTGGCATACCATACCTCACCTGTAGGGAAACTGGGAAAGAAAATCCTTGCGTGTATTTGGTTTCATCTCTCTTGCGGTACGGTGAGTCTCTGCTTCGACTTATCGGACAACTTATCCGAGTAGCGACGAGGATACGGGGACCCTTGCAGATGTTATGCTTGCAATCGGTGAGATTGTGTTCAGTGTCGAATATTGGTGCCGGGTCACGCGTCACGCCCCCACTGGTCAAACCATGTTCGCAAAGCGCACTCCAAGCCCTCGCGAAAAGTATAGGGATCGTCAGGTCCAGTTCAACATTTGCCTACTACTCAGGGACCTCGCTCGCTACAAGCCCGGGTGCCAACGCACTTCCCTCGAGACTGCATCGCATGACTCATAAATAAATGCAATCTTGTGTACACCCACACCCAATACTGCGTCACCATTATATAATTATGTACTCGTACCGGAGATTGTTCTTATATATGCACTATGCAAGGATTATGAAGAATATGATTATAAGGACGAGGTCTATAGCATTTCAAGATCTCCCACAGCCAATTTTGTGCACCGAATGCGGAAAACATAACGTTAAACCAAACGGCGAACACACTGCAGCTACTGTACGGAGCATCAGACCCAATCAGACCGTAGCTTACATCATCATGTCATTCTTGCCTTCGCCCATATCGATATTCTACCTTATGCTCGCTCTTCTCTGGTGAGATTTATCTGACATCTGCAACGCCCGACATGCCCGACAACTGGCACACCTTAAGGCTTACAAGTATGTTAATTTATTATACTGTAACGTTGAAGAGGGTTCTTTTGGTGCCCTCTATTAATGCATATCCAACGATTCTGACAAGACGCATTCACTCGCCTCGTCCGGGTGCTCTGTGGGAGGATCAACGAATTCGCATAGCAAGTAGCAGGAATCTATCGCGTTGGCTGGCGGCTTCGCTTGGGATCGGCGTTGGATCGGCGGGTAAAATCCAGTTAAACTTACGGCCGGTCAGGAAGTACTTAATAGCAGTACGAATCGAACATTGAGACTCAATTGCACCTGAGACCTCGTGGGGGTAGAAAGCCCAGCAACAAAAGAGCAAACGCTGGTCAGATGTGAGGTCTGCGTAAATCCGAAGTGCCGGAGGAGGGGCAAGACCCCGCGAGAATCAGGAACTGAGTGTTCGATTCAAGAGAAACTAAAGTACGAAACTAGGACTACTTATATACTCAAAGGACACTATTCTAATCAGTCACAGAAGCTGTCAAGGCTGCGTGGAAAACACGACGTGCTATTATCGAGGGGTAAGTGTCGCACGCATCTCAAAAGGAAACATATCTAATCTAATCGTGCCTCGTCCGGACATCACCGGAGCCACCGCATGCAGCAGATCCATCCCTTACATCGGACCAGCGTTGCATCCTTTAGATTTGTAGCTCGCAGAAAAATCAGGAGGATGACTCGTCCTGGGCTCAAATACTTCAGCTCGTGGAATATACTACCAACTTGCAGCTGCAGATACAAGTGATCCCAGTAGAAAGGTCGTAATAAGCAGAGCTCGGAGATCTCCGAGATGATGGGGCTGTGTTCCGACTTGATCCGGAGTGTTATGACTATCCTTGCTTCCTCCCGCCATCCTCCCAAACGCACCCGCTTTGCACTCACGCCTTCGTCCACTGCAGACAGCGGAAATGTCCCATGTCCCATGCCCCAGGACCTGGACACGTCAACTCACCCGGGATCAACAATATTCAGAAGTCGGGCCTAGGCTTTATTGTCCCGCCTGCGTGGTGCGGTTGGACCTTGCCCGTGTCCGATTCCGCGTCCAGTAGCGCGCTGCTAAATATAATGGCTACAAATGCAGCTCTTTACTGGAGACCTTGACGATGCGACATCTTCACCACGATGTTGATGGCCCAGGACGCATACGTCATCCCTCCTGTCTGCGCTCGCGCTTTCGTTTATCCGTGTGATGCCATGATTCGCCCTCTTCCCGGCCTCCTCCGCATCGGCGCCGCTGGCGTTCGCGCCAGCTGCCGCCCGAGGTCCGAGGATCGGGTGCCAGTCATCGTGCGCCGCGTGCTATCTCATCCCCAAACCTCAGCATCACGCAGTTCCCACTATGGGATTCGCTCACTGTGTACTGAGGTTTGCACCCAAGCCCGCATCCCATTCGGCATCCACCACCGGTGGGATCTCTGATGTGGGCATGGAGCATGAGGTGCGTTCCATGGTGTAAATCACTCTTTCAGTCGTGGTCAACGAGCGTATTGGGCGTCTCGACGCATTAATACTCCCGCTGCCCACCTTTTGCAACCTCACTGGTCACCGTCTCTGCCCAATTAATCGCTACTTTTAGGCTACATCCTTGCGCTCCGGTCTACGACTCGGTGTGCTGCGTCAATCTCGTGATTTTCGCCCTCCCCTCGCACTTTGGTCCTCTCAACGGGTTCTGTGATGACTGCAGGATATTTGGTTCGTCTTTCTCTCACTCTAATTTCCTCACTCGTCACGTTCATCCCGCACACCTATTCGAATATAATCTTTGCGCCGCTTATTGTCGGGATGTGTTCACGTGCATCACATCTGCTACCATCAGCCTCCCCACCGTCTGCCGTCCTCGTATCTTCCCGTTTGCTGAACGTACGCCCGCCGCCCACGGCTAATCGAAGGCCCGCCTCATTCCAGGAATTAGGCCTGCCGCCGTGACTGTTAGTTCGTTGCCCGCGTGTTCATTCTCGTGCTCTGGCCGGTTTTGTTCGCCCTGCCTGTCGTCCGTTCGAGTGTTCACCGGTGGGTCAATCTGCTGCCTGAAATCCGCTGCGTCTTTCTTCTTATATATCTTCAATTTGGTATCCCAGCGACCGCGAAGAACGCTCATCTTCTCAAATCTAAGCTTTCAGCGAACTGTCTGCGAATGGGTATTTTGCCCCGAAGGCTGCGCCGTTTAGTAAGTGCGTCATGTTAGTGGAGCAACTAGCCGCTCCAATGCTCTTGTACTTCCCTTGCGGGTTTACGGAACACGCCGCAAATATGCGTTCTCCTTCCAGGGAACGGTTGCTAATTTTCGCGTAGGCAAATATAACATAAATATATTTCTCCTGATCAAATCTTTGCGCACCCGATCGTACTCATGCAGCATGCTCGACTCGCTGCGTCACTCACGCTCCCCACGTACAACGCTGGATTCTTTGCAATGTGGGACCTCCGCCGCGATCTTCACGCGCGTGGATGTTACCTGGTGTAGGGCGTCCTTTTTGCGTCCTCACTCCCGGTTAACCGCGTACTGGACCCACGTCGCGTCGAACCTCATTCAGGTTGACGCGTTTCTGCTGCGACTTGCCTTTCGCTACGCCGTAGCCGGTGGCTTACTGGCACCTGCCGCTATTCCGAAGCTTTGCCGGTTTCGCTGACAGGACACGACGTTTCGATGTCGCTAATACCGCACGCCGTATCCGTCCTTGATCTCGCGCTCGCTCGGCCTACTTTTACCCGCGGTACGTCCCGCTCGTTGCCTGTGATTATGTAAAGCTCTTCGGTCCTCGGCGCTATTCTCAGACCGCAACGCCGCACTGTCTCTCCACCTACCTCCGCTTCCCGCGTTACTCCAGGATTCTGTCCACAGCACTCATTGAGCGCACAGCTCACTGCCCGCTGGCGTGTTCTGGAAGCATAACAGCAGAAGATCCGGTGTGCGTAAGGCGGGGCAAAAATAACACTCCAGTGACAGATAACACGATGGTGGCATGGCTATACCAGTCCATGATGGCAGGCAGTGCCCAATGATGGCAGTGCACAATGTGCACCTCACGAGGCTGTAGCTCCGCTCCGTCCTCGTCTTCTCCCATCCTCCATGCCAACATTGAGTCGCCAGCAAACGCGGGAGAGCATACTTAGCTGGTGGTCCGACCGCAACCCACGGGGCGCAACCATCGACCTCCATGCAGCCTCGAAGCCGTTGATGAGGTTCTTGTACCATCAACAAGTCTTGGGCTTCATCAAACGGAATCACGGTATCCCACTCTCGAGCGGGGCCATCCAGATCTGCTCAGACTACCTCGCGTATGTGGCTCCTCGGTTCCGTTGGCTCCGCCTTACTGATTCTACAGATTCAAATACCTATCGCCTTCAACGAAAATCGCGATTCTGGAGGAACTTGCGAACAGAATCAAATTGGTCGAAGAGGCGCGCGCGGTGATGCACTCACTGGGGGTTCCTCGGATAACGTATCTCCTTGAAGATGAGAATGCGGAGGTTCGGAAATGGACGTGTGAGATTTTGGGTGGTCTGGCCTACCACGAGTCTACGGCGATGGCCGTTTCGAAGTTAGAAACCTGTCTTCGGCTCGTGTCCCTTTCGAGGTGAGTACTGACCATATGCTCCGTTGCTGAAAGAAAGTTCTGATGCTGAGCCAGCACCGACGATATGACTGTAATCGATGCTGCGATATATGCACTCTCTCAGATTACCCAATGGCCCGATGGCGCACGGGCCGCTGTGGAGGGAAAAGTGCAGGACAAGCTCGCACAGCTTCTTCAGTCTTCTATCGCTGGAGTTCGACGATGGACATGCTGGATGGCGGGACGTCTGGCGTCTCACGACTCGACAGCGGCAGCCGTCTTGGATTTGAACCCCGCTGCACGCATCGTATCGCTGCTTAGGTGTGTTTTGATTACGTTTGTGCTTGAACGGAGCTCTCATTTGGAACCAGGGACAAAGACATAGAGGTAGTCGAGGGTGCAATGTATGCCTTATCCCAGATCAGCCGATGGCCTGAGGGTGCGCAGGCTGTCGTGGACTCAAATATATTGAACTACGTCCAATTGCTTGGATCACCCATTATATTGTGTCGGACAATATCTCTGAAGATACGGTAGCGACGGAGATGTGTCCATCGTAGCGCATGTGATCGAGGCACTAGTTCAAATCGCCGAATGGTCGGGTATTGAACAGGCTGTCTTGGATGCAAAAGTCCTAGACCACGTGGTAGAATTGTTTGAATCGCAGAACCCCAGTATCCGGCGATGGGCATGCTCGACTGTGACGAGGCTGACGCAGCGCGCATTTGAAGCAGGAGCCTTCTCGGCACTGACCATTTGCGTACATCTTGTGTCCCTCTTGCGGTGAGCCGAATTATTTCCTGTTGGGACGATATCTCTGATTTCACAGTAGCGACGAGGACGAGAGGGTCGTCCACGAAGCTATCGGAGCCTTGGATTGCATTACCAATGAGCCGGGTGGAGCTCAAGCTGCCTTGGATGCGAAACTACTGGACCACGTCCCACAATTACTTCTATCACCGTATCGCGGAATGGCCTCCTCTCTAGTGTGGAAAATAGTCATCTACGACTCTACAGTAATAGCTGCCTGGGCATCAAACCTTTGGGTACAGATCATATCCCGTCTGCGGTAAGTCACCCTTATGTTGTATTGAACAATGTCCCTGAATCAAGATAGCGACGAAGATGCCGGGGTCTTTGAGAATGCTATCTGGGCGTTGGGTAAGCTCGCCGAATGGTCCGGTAGTGAGCAGGCCGGCTTGGACGCAAAAGTGCTAGACCACATTGCAGAATTGTTTGAATCACCGAGCTCTCGTATACGGCGATGGGCATGCTCAACTGTGGCGAAGCTGGCGCAGAACTCCTCTGAAGCAGGAGCTTTCTCCGCACTGAACCTTTGTGTACACCTCGTGTCCCTCTTGCGGTGAGTCCGAATTAATTTCGTGTTGGACGATATCTCTGATGCCAGGGTAGCGACGAAGATACGGAGGTCGTCGCGGCTGCTCTTGAGGCACTAATTCACATCGCCCAATGGCCGGACGGCGCGCAGGCTGCTATAAATGTGAAACTGCTGGACCACATTCCAGAATTGTTGTTGTCACCGTATCGCGACATGGCCTCCTCTCTGGTGGGGAAAATAGCCATCCACGATTCTGCAGCAATAGCTGTCTTGGTACCAAAATTTGGGGTACAAATCATATCCCGTCTGCGGTAAGTCTTCATTAGGTTGTGCTGAACAATGTCCCTGAATCGAAACAGCGACAAAAATGCCAGGGTGGTTGAGAATGCTATCTGGGCATTGGGTAAGATTGATGAATGGCCGGGTTTTGAGCAGGCGGGCTTGGACGCGACAGTGTTAGACCACATGGCAGAGTTACTTAAATCACCGTACCCCCGTATCCGGCGATGGGCATGCTCGACTGCGGCGAAGCTGGCGCAGCGCGCTTCTGAAGCAGGAGCTTTCTCGGCAGTGAACCTTTGTGTACACCTCGTATCCCTCTTGCGGTGAGTCCGAATTATTTCCGTGTTGGACGATATCTCTTATACCAGGATAGCGACAAAGATACAGAGATCGTCACAGATGTTATTCAGGCCCTAATTCACATCGCCCAATGGCCGGACGGTGTGCAGGCTACCATAAATGCGAAGTTGCTAGACCACGTCCCAAACTTACTTCTCTCACCACATCGCGGGATGGCCTCCGCTCTCCTAGGGGAAATAGTCCTCTACGACTCTACAGTAATCGCTGGCTCGGCACCAGAGTTTTGGGTTCAGATCGAATCCCGTCTGCGGTAAGTCCCCATTATGTTGTGTTGGACAATGTCCCTGAATCAAGACAGCGACGAAGATGCCGGGGTCGTTGAGAATGCTATGTGGGCACTGGCCAAGATCACTGAATTTTCGGGCAGTGAACAAACTGCCTTGGAAGCAAAACTACTAGTGCACCTCACAGAGTTGTTCAGATCACCCAACGCCCATGTCCGGCGATGGACATGTTCGACTGTGGCGAAGCTGGCGAGCCACTCCAAAGCAGGAGCTGTCTCGGCACTGAACCTCTGTGTACCCCTCGTGTCACTCTTGCGGTGAGTCCAAATTATTTTCGTGTTAGATGATATCTCTGATGCCAGGGTAGTGACGAAGATACGAAGGTCGTCGTGGATGCTTTTGATGCACTAATTCACATCGTCCAATGGCCTGACGGCGCGCAGGCTTCCGTGAAAGCAAACGTACTAGGCGACGTTGCAGCATTATTTGAGTCACCGAATCTCCGGATCCGGCGCTTGACATGCTCGACCGTGGGGTGGTTGGCACATCACGACTGTACAGCAGTAGCTGTCTTGGCATTGAACCCCTGTGTACAACTGGTGTGCCTTCTGTGGTGAGTCTCTGATGTCTGTTCTCGGACTAGATTCTCAGTTTGAGGTAGCGACGCTGATGCGGAGGTCGTTCAGGGTGCACTTTTTGCACTCAGTCGTATTTCCCAGTGGCCGAAGGGTGCACAAGCTGTCATAGAGGCCAAATCTCTGCACTACTTCGCAGAATTGCTTGAATCACCAGATGAGGGGGTCCGAGCAACGGCATGCGAGATGCTGGGAATGTTGGCGTCCCATGAGTTGACGTCGACTGCCGAGGCTCTCTTACGTGTGGGTTCTTGCGCTCGGCTGGTATTGCTTTTACAGTGCGTTATCGGTTGAAACTTGTAACCATTCGCGCTCATTTGCACCAGGGATGCCTTTCTTAGCGTTTGTAAAAACGCGGTCCTCGCTCTCGCGACAATTAGCGAATTCACGGCCGGAATTCCAGCTTTTATACACGCAGGAATCTTGGAACACCTTTCGGAACTCATGGAGTCTGGGGATCGTGAGGTCCAGTTCAATACGTGCCTAATTCTGAGAAACCTCACTCGCTATCCTCCCCGAGACCCGGGGACGTCTCGAAACTTTTGCCTGTGATTCACCGTCAAGCACAACCTTGTATGCACCCACCAAGTATGAACCCATTGATACTCGGGCACCATTATATGTAGAGTACAATACATTCAATCTTAGCGATGTGTCTACGCAGTGTAAAATTAACCAAGAACACTGCGATTATATGGTTTCACGATTACGATAATGATGAATGAAACTTCAACCACTTGCTCAGAGTCTTCTGAGGAATACTCAGAGACCCAAGCACCCGCCGTGCACTGAATCGCCCCCCGCGAGACATAAAAGAGAGTTCATGGCACAACGCGAGACACCGGGATTTCATTTGCGGTCTACGTATATTCAGGTATACACGGATTACGCGACGGATTAAACGGAATTACGCAGAGTGGGAGAAACTGTGTTGTGACGTGCGCTATTGGGATGTTGTACAGACTGCGTATTCTCACTTCGTATTTCCATGTACATCAGCCATTTGACAAATAAATTGTGACCTTTTGACCTTTTTTGGCCTTGCGAGTTTGTCGAAAAAAATTGACCCCCGCTAAAAATGCGAAACATACCTAGGACTAAACTCACGATAACCTAGGACGGTATGATTTAGTATTTTGCTCTAGAAAACCTACGAACCCTATTACCGCCGGTGACATGGAAGCATCGAGGGAAACAATAGCAAAAACCCTTAATGTAACCTTTGTGTGCTGTTGCTTGGCTGATCGCGACGCGTGAATGAATCACGTGTTGTTATGTGCTGTAAACAGAATGGAGTCTTCTCGGATTTTCAGAGTTGCACCATCTGTTGTGGTGCATTCTAGCTGGTATCTGACGCTTGTATCATGGATCTGACAAGGGTTGAAATTTGGATACGTTGGAGGAATTTGTACTGGAAAATGTCACTTAGATCTCTGACGCAAGTTGTAAATTAAATCAGCCTACCACGGGAACGGGCCTCACACCCACCTAACCTAGTCTTCGATTCGTAGGAAATACATCAACTCCCCAAAACTTACAAGGGATACCTCAATAGGTTATTTGCCCACAGTCTCAGTACAGGAGCAGTCTAAACACCCGGAACAGCAGTGTCTACGTCGCGGTGATGATGTGTCACCCTCTCTAGTCTGAATTGAACCTCGCTCTGGGTCCCGGAACGCACGTTGCGGTTTGAACCGACTTCGAACCCTGGGCTGCTTTGTCGCCCTTGGCCGTCGAGCGTGATGTTGTTGCTTTCCGCGCTTTCGCCGTACGACGTTCCCCGGCTTACACGAATGATGATGTACGAGAACTCATTGTAACTGATTAGCCGCGGGGATTGCGGGACAACCATGAAACTTACGACAAGACCCTATACGTCCCATGTTGAATGTGGGCATAATATATTCGTCAGGAATGGACTACATACTATTGTAGGCGGCGTCTGTCGAATGAATCAACTTATGTCCACGGTTCAAAGCTGATCACAACGTACACAATCGAAAAGTACATAGTTGATGTAGCTTCCCCGGCTATTCGTTATGAGCGATGCTGTCAGAAGCAGTGTATAGATTGCCGCTGTTGATCGCCAAGGGATGAGCCCGAGGATGGATAACTGGGAAATAGAAGCACGGACCCGACTCTACAATGACAGAGATTACTCTCGTGACGTCGGAGCCGGGAGAAAGCAGTCCAATTACTTGACGATGGAAGTAAAAAATGCGGAAGGAGATGAGACCTAGATCACAGCCACTTAGGTGATATAGCTATGAACGACTGAAAACGCACCAGTGCAAAGTAAATTGGTACATAGGCTGAGCGCGAGGAACCCAGTAACTGGTTGGGCAAGGGAAAAAATTGTCTCGATCGTGGGGTCATATTTTATGAACGCAACAATGAGCCAGATCGCAGTGCCTGTGGAACCAATTTTTCACCGTTCAACAATATGAAGATAACATACCAATATATCCCAAAAATAGCATCGACGGGAGAATGATAACGAACCAGTTTCTATTCCAAACTGTGAAGGTTCGAAATATCTGCGATTTATGAAGTAAGCGGATGTTCATTTAGAACCTCGGGGCTGCGTACAATGAAGGCATCCGCAACTGCAGTCGCAAGCGCCCAGCAAGTGTTAGTTAATACTCCCAGCGTGTTATTAGGTGGTCCGAAATCAAGCCCAATATTGTCTAGGCAGCGGGTCAACATTCCCGATGCAGAAGTGCCGGATCAGCTCACCGAGAGCAGCAATGCATCGGAAGTTGTCGATAACGCAACGCTACACAGATCTTTCATACACCTAAATAACCAGTCGTTGACTTGGACGAACCGCGGTGATGAAAAGGAACATCAGGAATATCGTGACCATAATGTATGTGTTTTTCATGTCCCGCTCCTGGTGCTTCTTCCACATGCGTAAGCAAGATTCAGCGAACACCGAGAGGTAGACGCCTTAAGCAATGCTGTCAGGGGCTATCCGGAATATGAAGCAAATGGGTCTGTTCACCGTAGAGGATGTCCTCCAAGAATACGCTGGATTCATTTCGTTAATGAGTCAGCTCGGTAAGTTTGGTAATGTGGCGTGAAGCACCCAATGTAGGATTCTTTGGAGCCTGGGCTTGCGGTCATTTCGAGGGAATGTACACGGGGGGTATCTGGCTCGCGGGGGGAGTTGATGAGAGATGCCACTCGCGATGCTAAAATTGGTCTCTTAAAGATGAACTAATCGACCGACTATTCAATAGTAGACAACGGACGCCCATTCAACTGCCACCTGTCGGATCTTCTGTTGCACCCGGCTCTTCGATTGCGTCCCTCATCTCCAAATTGTCGATTTTCTCAGCGTTCTGTAGGATTGATCATGAGTGTTTAAGGCATAATTTGCTGACTCATCGAGAAGAATTCAAGTGCCGTTGATAAGCGACGACGTTATGTGTAAAACGGATGTATAGCTTCCGAGCTAAAGTGTCAGACGTCGTGTCCTTTGAGTATGGCATCTGTTATATCCTTCAAATTTTTGGTCAGCTCACGGGTAGGAACAGTGAAATGGGATGGGCACGGACCATGACGGTTGATGCGCCATTTTCCGCCATGGTCCAAAATCAAGGACTTCCGACAATCTTCTGGGGCCTCCACGAAAGGACACCAATATTCTATATGTCTGGAGCAATCACTGATGTAATGCAGATCGCTAACGTCAGGTCAACGATATGCCGGGATGCTGCTGGGTGTGCTCACTCTCCGACGTGGTATCATAGGTGGTGTCGGGAGCATCCGAGGTTTGGATGCCGGTATTGTTGGTGGCGTGCGATGGGTGGAAAATGTCGGTTACAAACGCCACTGACAAGGACGTAAAGGCGGAAATTACAGATGGCGGATTCCTCGATTAGGATAGTTCTGAGGAAGCACATCGGCACAAGGACAGAATCAAGACAGAATTATCAGGACGGACATTCTCAGCTACGATGAAGTAGACACGCCCTTAGGTGATTGTGCCAGATATGTTTCGAGGACCGTAGGAGGAAACAAAAAAGTCGGAACCGGGTCGAAGTAAATTCGACGCTGCGGGGACCAGGCTATTTCTGACACAACTTTTGGGCGGACTTCCGTATATGCCAGGTCGCCGAGTCCGAGAATGGTTACTGAAAACAAGGAAGAAAGGATTCAAAGACGTGCAAACCACATAGACGGAAGAGGTCTGCACTGCGGGTGCAAAGGAGGTGCGTGGAAGCAAGTGAATTTTTCAATACTGCGGGGAGAGGACTTGGGACAAGCAGACAACAGGGTGTAGGCCAGTCAGACCACCAAGAGTCGAGAACGAGTCATGCATCAGAGTTTTAACATGCAGCTTGTCAGCTTGAACAAGGCCAAACACGGTCAAAAAAGGTCAAACAACTCGCAAGTTTGCAACTTCACAAACCATGTCCGAAATTTCACAAGCTCAGAATTTTTCCGATTTTTTTTTTTTTTTTGAGGCTCGTTCTGCACTTGATTTACGACAAATTTACGATTCCATGTGGTGTGTTTTCAACTTCTTTTTTGATTTTTTTTGACTTTGTGAGCTTGCTGAGAAGCTCACAAGCCCGAACAAGCCGCAAGCTGCCTGTGAAATCGCTGATGTGCTTGACAACTCGGACGCCAGGATTCGATTTCAAGCGCCTGGATCCGAACAAGGTACAGTAAGTACAGCGCAAGTACCGACAGCGGACCGGCTCTAGCTGGACGACGAGTTTGCAGACGTAAATTTACCGTCCAAAATCGAATCTTTGCGGTCCTTCTCACAGATGGCGTTCGCCTGTACAAGCGGTGGGGTATGTGAAGATGTGTTAACATGACGGTGGCTTCAACGTCACTTGGGAAATGTAGCAGAAGACCTTGGCAAACACACAGGGATTCAACGAGTAAATGGAACGTAAATACAACAATAGTGGTAGCTAATTAGTATGGATAAGGACAAATTAAAGGTATGGGAGGTACAGTGATAGCAACGAGGGGAAAGGCCCAGGAACGAAGGTTAATTAAGTAATGTTGCCGTATTGGGATCTGCGGGGTTACTGTATTATTATATCTACACCCAACCTTCACGGTTTCACGAATCAAGCCCGCGAATCCACTCAAGCAGAATGCCATTCAGCTCCTCCGCGTGCGACTCGGCCCCCCAATGATCCCCGCCGATCTCTTTGCGTGTCACCGGCCCCTTCGCATACTGCGCGTGGATGCTATCCGCCATGATTGGCAACGCGAGGATGTCGCCGGTGAATGCGACGAAAAGGAGCGATTGTTTCACTTCTGCAGCCGCGGGAGAGATTTCTGGGATCGAACGTGGTTAATCTAGAAGGCGGAACCAGTGGGATAGGACGCACGCGCATCGTCCTCAGCCGTGACCTCCTCAAACGCTGCCCGGTACCAGCACAGCGGCGCGGTCATGCCGCCGGCGAGCAAGGCCGTCTTGAGGTGCTCTTTCTCCTGCTCGGTGTCAGTTCAACTTTCCCCATAGATCTAGTCTGAAGATACCTCGGGCGTCATGTACCACGGGAGCGGTGACAGGGTGTTGTTCTCAATATAAGCGCGCGCGCCGCCGTCAACGCACAGATGCTCCCTCCATAACTGTATTTTCTCGGGATAGACAAGGCTGAGAAATGACTCGATCTGTGAGTACAATAAATTAGGATTTTGCATCAATATGGTATTCCCGCAGGACGAATCCAGCTTACATGTTCCTCGATAATCGCGGGTGCGTCCGGTTGGATGAAGAAGCGCATGTATGCGAAGGCGTCGTACCCGAACGCCGCTTTCATCGCCTCATACCGGGTATTAAGGTCCGGACCCTTTGTCTGGGGCGGGCCGTAACCTCCAGCGAGGAAGGCGCAGGCTGCGACGCGCTGCGGGTGATAGTTGATCAGGCGGGACACCGGGTAGATTCCCCTTCGATTCCAATACGCTTCCTCAGTCAATTGGATAGTGCAGTTCAATGGAAACATACCAGTCATGTCCAATAGCTACAACCTTCTCAATTCCCTCCGCGTCCAGAATGTCAACGACATCGTGGGCGTGGCCACTACCGATGTAAACCTTCGGGTCGGTAGGTTTGTCCGTGGCGCCGTAGCCCAAAAAATCCGGAACGAGGAGCCCGTAGCCCAGTGGCTCGAAGAAAGGCACCTGTTTGCGCCAGAGGAAGGAGCCGGCGGGGAATCCGTGCGCAAAGAAGATAACGGGTTTACCAGGTGCGGGGGGAGACCAGTAGTATGAGTAGTTGAACCCGCGCTGAGTCCTTAGTTGCTTGTAGCGCGCAGGGTCCATTCGTGCGCAGGGTGTGTATGTATGAGTGAAGATGAGGAGGTGGACGGCTCGGCACTCGGCTTCACTCACTCAATGAGTCATCGCCGATTGGGTAAATTACGTCATCAATGATCTCATGCGGTTTGCGACGGCGAATAAAGGAAAATCCACCAGCCTTTCAGGAGCCCTCCTTTATCCGGTGTGAGAGGAGACGGGTTGCTCTTCCGAACGCGATGAGGGGATAGGTCATATAAACCTGTCTTGAATCAGGAACTTCAGGGATAATGATCTTTCATTCAGAAGTTAAAGTTCAAGGCTGAGCAATTTGAAGCATGTTCATGACGGACAGCCACTGTCAATGCAAGTTGCTTCACTCTATTCCTTACGCGTGTTGGAACAGCGCATGGGCGGGTGCTGTGATGGATATCAGGTGTACCATTATTACTTCGGCCTCTATTATTTAATTCAAGTCTCCATATATTTACTTCGCATTTGCTTGGCACTTGCCGGCCATTCCGCGTATCGAATATTAATAGTTTATTGATCTTCTCACGGTTCACACTGCTTCCCGAGTCATAGCCCGCATTCGTAAGAGGGCTATGAACATAGCAATGTTTAGTCAGAGTGAGTCAGATACCTCTGACTCACCTCTGACTCACATCTGTAGTATATAAGGGAGGCCTTTCCCTCTGTAAAGGCCATCTTACATCCTTGCCAATACAACCTAGTAGTGAACCTACATCTTGCCTGATTTCAAGTGACGCCGCTAGTGCTCACTTATTGAATTACTTTTACTGTCTACTATTGTTGTAACGCTTCGCGCTTGCAGCATTATTAGATTAGGTGTCCTAAGAGCTTGACGATATTCTCAAGTTCACGTCAGACGACGATATATTCTCGTTTGAAGGCTTCTTTTGGTGAAAGTCCCTCGTGTTGACTGATTATATAAGGGTTTGCTAGAACCTAAGTATTCTCATTTCGCTGCTATTTTGTGTTGCATTTGTGCAACACCAACATAATCTACTCTAACGTGTGCTACGACTGCGCACGCTCACACATCCGTATCCCACGTGATACCGGTTTCGCTTACAGGTGCATGGAGGAATGCGCAATCCAATCAACTGTACCCTACAAAGCATTCTTGGAACCTTGAAGCTAGGGCTGCCGCCCGTTGCCGTTACGACGATTCGACGGTACCCGGGGCACGGGTCCCGTGCCCGTCCCGTCAGGAATTTTTTGCAACCCTCGACAGCACGGTTACGGGACGGCTTGACACTCTAACGGCCCGTTGAAACACGGCCGTCACGGCCGTTCAACGGCTAATTTTTTGCTTTAATCAAAAAGGTCAAGTCGGTCTTGATTTTGAGTCTGTATGTCCAGTCACTCATTTTACACACCATTTATGTGTTCCTGCCTTCCTAGCTTGCAGAAATCGAATGACTACGTTGAAATCGGCGTTTGCCGCAAGCCGATGGCGGAGTTTGAAACTCTTCGCGCGCGCTTTTCCTACAACTTTGACTGGTACTGATGAGCGCGTTGCAAGAATTTCATTTGTGATCATGTAATAAGAAATGTTGTGGGAGCACATGGGGCATGTAAGTGCAATGCTTTGGTAGGCTTGGATTGACTAACTTTCAACATCGAGGATAGGAACATGCCCCGACAGTCACACTTCCACTGGGTACCACAGGAGTCGATTTTGAGCAAGAAACACCGATTAAAATATCTGAACACAGCCGTGCACCCGTTACGGCCGTCCCGTTGACCGTCCCGTCCCGTCTGTAACTTTTTGAACCACTCTACATGCCGTTAAAACCCCGTTGATTCTATGGCCGTGCCCACGGGCATGGGTGGCAGGCCTAGAGGCCGCGGAACGGAACCAAAATAGCGGGCTCTCATGCGACAGGAAAGAGTGGCGCACGCGATTATCTGGGCCTAGCAACGCCGCGCCGCCGTCGGGAAGGTGGCGCGGGACAGGGCGAAGTGGAGCCAACAGGAGGGCGGTCCGGAGAAATTGACGCGGCAGGCGCGCATTGACGCGCACTGACGCGGCACCGGCGCGCACCGGCGCGACATTGACGCGGCACTTTTTCGAACTTGGTGCTGGTATTTTGAAGGTAGGAACGCGTCGCAAATTGTGCTCAGGATATCGAAACGCAGGGTTAGCATAAACTTACAATGTTTGGGTCTAGTTTCAAGTCCTTCAGGATGAAAGTTCAGATATCCGCCTCGCCCCATTAGTTCCTTATGTTCTCACGCTGTACCCACCATTTAAATCATGCAAGAGGCCCTTTTAACGCTTGTTGAGACGTTCAAAGGTGCCTTGTATTTGGCTGGCTGCCGCGCCGGTGCCGCGTCAGCCTCCGCGTCAGTGCGCGTCGATGCCGCGTCAACGCGCGCCAGTACCGCGCCGGTGCGCGTCATTGCCGCGTCAACACAGCCACCGCCGCGTCAATGCGCGGCAGTCTCCTACGGGCGTATATAATCATAGTTGTCCATCTGGATGCATCATACAATGCTCATCAATCCTAATACACACTCCTCTTAGTGAAGGAGCGGTTCTGGACGTCCAGGACCGTATCAATTAGATCCGGTGTCATATTTCCACGGTTCAAATGCCAGCTACATCTGTCTTGCATTTCGAGTTGCAACTAAATGTAAATTGGATGGATCAACCCCCAATGGTATAATTCACGGCCTGAAGCCCCTCTGAAATATTGAATTCTCTGGAGGCGTAATATAAAGCAATTTTCATCTGCTGTGCCGGTAACACTAGTAGTTTTAAAAACATTGCCTCGCTTGCTGAAATATCAGAACCCAGCTTGTTCATTATGTCCAGTCAGCCCAGCGTGGTTGAGTTGTGCACAAATGCAATCTCCCTGTCCAACATAAAGGTCTCAAACTTTCCTTTTGTCATATCCCTACTTGGCTTCCGAAAAATATGGTGGTGATATTATAGTCCGGCCGTGAAGTAGGGTGTATGCTCCTGCTTGAAATCGTCTCCGATATGGACAGTGGAGAGGCCGCTGCATAGGTTCAAGCGGGTGGATACTCACAGCCCTGAGTAGCACATCTCGACTTGGGTGCTCGTTCGACTATACACTAGAAACACAGCGAAAATTCAACCCACATATCATCAACGAAATTAGATTTGATACGTGTTCAAGTGTGTGTTTTGTAGTGAGAGCAGCAGGCGAGCCTGGGGATGTAGCGAATGTCGGATATTGAATCAGACTCTGACAAGTTCAACCTACTCGGGAGTGACGACAATGAGGTACATATATGTGGTGGTTTCAGCATGCATGGAAAGGCAGTATGAATCGGAATTCCATCTGCCTATTGTTGAAGTTGGCTAGAACATTCCCGAGATACGAGTGTACAAAGGAATTCACCAAGAAGCATGAGTATATCTGCTGTGCAGCTCAGATACACCCCCGGCGTAAAACTGAATGTCGACTGTAACGCACACTATATTCCCGTGTAGAATTTGCGTTGATG
This sequence comes from Mycena epipterygia, assembly GCA_029281465.1. Lineage (NCBI taxonomy): Eukaryota > Fungi > Basidiomycota > Agaricomycetes > Agaricales > Mycenaceae > Mycena > Mycena epipterygia. The sequence continues at coordinate 24,901 of JARJCQ010000079.1, read as the reverse complement.
TTAGATCTAGCCGGTCGCTCAGCCAGTTTAGTTCTCAGTCAGGAGGCTCTATATATAACGATGGATCCAGACAAGGCTAATGCGTGAAGAATGGTCGACGCCTGAATAGATACATACACACCTTACTAACCTGCCAACCCATTGGCACCTCGTATTTCAATTAAACCTTTTGTTTCGGCGCATGGATAGAATTGATGTTGGAATCACAGGCAAGTCTAAACAGCCCCTGCCAGGCTTTACTTGTACTTGTGCACGTCGCGTGGCAGCTCAAATAGTTCATTCTCGGGCATTTACATGCTTCGCGAGCAATGATGTTCTCTTGAGTATTTGACTGGAAGCTTGCCTTCAGAGTGACCAAACTCCCAGTCCGAACATGTGCTCAGTGTGTTGTCAGGTTTCTAGGGAAGTTGAAATATTCGAGCTGAGGTGGATGGAATCTTCTTTGGACAGAGGAATTCGTGAAAACGGATTAGGAACTGGAGTACATACCTACATAGAATGATCGCATTTGCCTTTACACGGAGAGAAACCAGTGCTGTCCAACATTCTCAAAATGTGTGACCTGATCGACTCGCGAACTTGAAGACCGAGTGGTGGCAGGATGGCAGCCAACAATTCGAGACTAGTTCCATGCATCTGCGTACTGTAAATCACATTGCTTGATAATGTAGGACCTCGTCACTCTGCAAAGTGAAAAAAAGATCAGTCTTTCCATCCACATACCAAGCGGAAATCCTGAAGGAATATACACCTGTGACTGGATACCTTCGAACGAAAACGGATGATGATACGCGCTGTACTAAGTGGACTTGGACTTAGACAATCAGTATTGGATGATTAAGACTGAATTATTCTCAGAGATTCAGTCATTTACAATGGGACTCATGATCGAAACTGTGTTGGAACAAATTCCGGGATCGAATCATCCTCAGCAGACATGGAAAACCGTGACCTGAGTTCCCAGTACCCAGGCCGAGACAGGCGGTCTGTATTTTGAATGTTTTCATGTGGAGGGATATACCTGGAGGATAAATCGACTAAGGTTCGTATTTCAGCACCTCTTAAGCAACACAAAAGAGTAAATATAAGTCACTAATTAGCACTAATTAGTGACGGTTGAGGTTGGAAAGTCTCAAATTTTGGCACTGGATTTTTCGACTCTGAATGATGTATTGGAACTAGTATACCTCGCACGAACAGTTTCTGAGACGAGGAGCATGATATATCGGAAGTAGGAGGCGGCGCGCCGATGGCCGCGTCACGCCGCGTCACTGCCGCGTCAATGCGCGTCACAGCCGCGTCAATGCGCGTCAGTGCCGCGCCTGCCGCGCCATTTTTACCAGACCCAACAGGAGGGCCCAAAAAGGAAACGGCGCGGGTCAGCAGTAAGAGAGGTAATTCGAAAAAGAAGGCGCACGGGCCCCGGGGAATGAAAAAATAAAGTCCAACCGGCACCGAAGATTTGAAACGGAACGAATGCGCAAAGAAAATCGGGGCGGTAAAAGAGAGAGCACGTGACCAAAATGTTCAGAAGCGGTGGCCCCACGCAAGGTGCCACAACAACGGCGCGGTAAAAAAACAACCCCGTGGATCATCGCGCGCCCAAATTGGACGCTTTTGGGGCGAGGGACTACAGCCGCCGCCGGGGGAACATTCCAAAAAAGAAAAATTTCACCCTAGGAATCAAACCGCAGCCCGATCAAGGGGTTTCTGATCCGCACGTACATGGCATAGATACGACCTAACCTCTAACCCTGTTTCTGGGGCAAACGGAGAGATTTGATGGCGCACTGATGGCGCTGGGGGCAGGGCCGAAGGGGACGATGAGTAGGCTCAGCGCAGAGAAAAATATATTTAGGTCTACAGTTTGACATGAACATCAATGTTGGACGGTAGGTAGGTAGGTAGGATTACACAGTGTTCAGAGGCTGGACTATGCTGTGTAATTCTATCACTATCACTATCACTCACGGCACGTCCCGCTCAGTAACGCCGGTTTCCAGGACGGGGGTTGACGATGGTGACTGTCGTCAAGATCTGATCCAGTCCACGTTCGACGTGCTGTGGGAAGACGGATTCGAAATGTATTAAAGCACGGCTGGAGCCAAGCTGGGGCTGAATCGCTGCTTCAGACATGATCCTATCCACCATCCTTTTCAATCCTTATGCAAGAGTTTACAATCTGCGCTTCCTCCTTCTCGCAGCTATTGCGTCCACCGCACTCCATGCATACAACCGTGTACTCTGGCGCCATAACGAAAGCTCGGTCCCACTATGGCTCTCGATGTTTTTTTGCCTCTTCATACCGGTACATCACCTTGCCGTGTAAGTAATGGTGTGCAACTATGTATATATTTTTGACATTGGCTTCATGGGTTACAGTCTGTTCAGATGGCCGGGCAACTGTCTCGCTATAATTGATTTGGCGATAAGCACAATCGAGATCGGTGGTGAGCAATTCGAACAGCATTGACAACTCGGAGAGATCTTAATGACACTGACAGTTACGGGCAATATCATCTATTACATCTACGATAATAAGGAGATGACTCTCGACACCCCCGTTCCAGTCATCTGCTTGCTCATTCCGCTTGTGGCCTCCGCCGTCTTCCGTGCTGCAACCATTTACACTTCGGAGGGCAGACTTTGCAATCAGCAGTTTGATTTCTTCGGAGGCTGTGCGCTTGTGAAGCCCGCATACACGCCGTGGACCATTCTTCACCATCGGTTCCCTGTTATTGTCCCTTTCATCCGGGAGTGTCTGGTGGATCTGGGCGAGGATCCGCGGGCATCTACTGAAAAAGGTGAACCTGGCGATGTCCAGACGCAGATTGCAAGCCCAACATGTGATGCTGCAGAGCGAGGTGTCTACAATGACGCCCAGATGACGAAGGGTCCAGGAAACGCATCTGAGAAGACACCCCTGCTCTTGAAGGAGTAAAGTACTGCACTGTATCCTAACTATACTTGTGGGGTGAAAGCAGAGGCGCTGGCAGCTGCTCCTCAAACTCGCACTTATGTACTTATTGGTTATTGAACCTGGGTTCGAATAAAAAAGATCGTTTGTTCTGTCTCTATCTCTCGTACTTAGCGGGTCTGCCGGGTTTGGCGGAAGAATCGAAGATGAAGAAGACACGTTGTGCACAAATATTCATATGTGGATATCTTTTCCATCACCCCATATGTCAGGTCCCTTCATGTGTACCCTGGCTGTCTGTGCGGGCTGTACTGGCAGTTCTATCCATTACTGCAGCTCCGCCATTTGAGCCGCCCCTGCAGGCTGTAGCATCAGCGGGATGCCAGAGATAGCTTCAGTAAGTATTTGCACTATATCGACTGTGTACACCAATTTTGCATACCTGATGATTCCACAGACTCGATGTCTTAGAATATCCCAAAATATTTTATTCTGCGAGAACTAAGGAGTGATGTTACGTGTTAAACCGCGGAAATGGTCTTTAAATCAGTAAAGGTTCATAGTAACATTTTATTTGGATTGATTTGAGGCAGAAATGACTGAGATCGTCTGTGACGTTCTTTTTTTTGTTGATTAGTGTACCTCTCATTTTTGCCCAAAATTGTGTCCGCACACTCTCTGCCCATACCGCACCAGCGGTTCTGGCATCCGGTCCTGCATTTTTGTAACGGTGGAATTGCATGTATTATCTAGTTAACCGTGTACTCGAATTAGGAGGAAACATGTTATTCCTCCCTCAATCCATATTTGCATCTGCCGAGTGTGGCTAAATTGGGTTTACAGCCAAGACAGCTGCTGTGGCGAGACCTTCACATCTGAATACCCCTCCTGTCACGAGAGTCCACCTTGGCATTCAATCCAGATATCTGTAAACTTGAATTTGTCAGAAACACCTGCCGTCGCGCAGCGAGACGCGTCCCAAGCGCATCAGTCACATTTCACGTGCTGTTACTATTCTTTCTTCGTCCTGACGACCATGCCTCGCCGACCACCCACTACAGCTTTCCCGGCAGATGCAAATATGGATTGAGGAAGGAATAACATGTTTCCTCCTAATTCGAGTACACGGTTAACTAGATAATACATGCAAATCCACCGTTATAAAAATGCAGGACCGCCGGAGCCCTCTAAACAAAGTTATATCTGTCCTGTACAGAAATTCGGTCAAAACGGATTTCCTGTAACACAGTGTGCACTCTGAGGTCCGATCGCAAATCCAGAGACGCTGTTAACTGCGGATTTTTAAGGCGCTTCGATTGGTATAGTTCCCAAAAGGAACGGGCAAGAATTGAGCCCGGGAGAGCTGTCCTGAGAAAAACGATCAAAAATGACCCAAAATGAAAAAAAAAAAAAGCTCGCGCCCTAAGTTCTGCAAAGAGCTGTAATATAAAGATATACATACGTGAATGTGTAATTTGTACCCAGAATAGGAATGACAGCGCTGGCGAGTCCTCTGGGCTTTCCAATGTGTGAAAGACACCCCCGTGCGGTCTAAACCAGAAAAGATATTGCGAGGAGCCGGATATCCATGCACCTATTAGCAATATCTCCGACTCCGCGAATATTCGCAAGAGCCAGGTTCAGATCGCTCCGTTGAGTCCGTATCGGCGACCGAGGGAGGCGAGCGAGTGGCTAATAATAGAAGTAATGTGCAATAGTCGCCTGAAGCCTGCTGCCTGTGCTCGGAGAGTCTCGACGAGTCAGGCAGAGGCGAGGCGATGATGGTTTTGGGTGAAAAAGTAGATAGATTCTCAGATGCGCTGGCAGCTGACTAATGTATCTACTTATCTAATCAAATCCTAATCGAGCGAGAGATTTTACAAGTAAGTAGAAAAGAAATATAGGCATATATTTGAGACGACTGAACAATTCCTTACATAGCCCCCCTAATCTCGAGGGTCGATCGGATCAAAACTTTCGGGGACCTTAATGTCCCGAATCTTCTTCCGGTCCCAGTTGATCGGATAAGCCTTGTTGATCACCATCTGCGCGTCGTGGAAATCCTTTGGAGTGGGCGTCGTCCCCGGTGTCGGAGCGTACTTGCACATGTTTCCCGCATGGAAATATGTAATCCACCCTCTCCTCGTGCGCCATTTCGCATGTCCGCTGAAGATCTCTGCCTTCAAATTTTCCAGAATGGCGTAGCACCCAGGCGTCCATCCTCCATGCGAGTGTAGGCTTTCCTCCTCCATCACCGCAGGATGAGGCCAAAGAAATGTTTCCGTTCCAGGGTTTCCTGTTGGGACGTGCCCGATAAGCTGTGAGATCTCGCTTGGTGAAACGCAATCTGCTGTCAAGAACATCTCGGTGCCGTATTCGTCGGTATGCAGTAAACTCTCGTCCTTCCCGTATTCGGTAACCTGCAAAGAGGGTCCACGAAGGAAGCGAAACGCTAAGTTATCATCATATAGTTGCGCGATGTAGCTCAATATTCCTCCTGCAGCTATAAACGCCACTGCTTCGGGTCTCGCGAGCAAGGGTCCGACAAGGGCTTTGTAGGCGTTGTACTGAGAAGAAAAACCCAGAGAATACTTCAGCTGCTCGTCCACATATCCAGGCGCATAAAGAGAGGCGAGTGTGTTGCGAGTCAGAGAAGTGATGTTCCTATTACTAAATTGCCTGACTTCGCTCGTCTTGATGTACAGGCCGAATGGGAATCCATACTTGACACAAAGAGTCAAGAGGCCGACTATGTCCAGTCCGGGGTTGCAGATGGCGAGAATTTTCATTCGCACCAGTGTACGGTAATCCTTGCATACGAGGTAAGCCCTATCTAACCATTCTAGGTCCCATAACCATTCGTCGGATTATTCGCGTTCAGGGGGCTCCCCTTGAATGAGCAAAGGAGCCCAAGCTGTTATGGCGTCCTCTGCGTCGTTCTTCATGCGAATCCGTGGTGAGTACTGATTCACCGCATCCAGCGCAAGTGGGATTGGGGAATCATCCCTCAAGTCGACGTTATCTCCTTCGCCTTCGTCCATCACGCCTGCTGTCAAGCCCTGATATTCCTCGTGAAAAGACTCGTACGTCTTAGAGCTGCTCCCGGATCTGTCTGAGCTAACCGAATGGGAGTAGCGACGCTTATATCCGTACGATTTATCACGACCCACGGGGCTGAGCGATCTTGAGGATCGTCGTCGTCCAGACGACTCAGCCATGTTCTGTGCCCATCGACTGGTAAGTCCACGATCCTCCGTGTTTGCTGATCGGCGAGTAGGAGACATGGGGGATCGCGCTCGGTGAGGAGCTGTTCTAGAAATTCTTTCACGGAAGGGGCGTCTAGGACCTGGCGAGTCCTCAGGAAGGTGGTCACTGTGGGCGCCTCCGAGATTGCTCTTTGGACGAGTGTCGCGCGAGCCTCCACTAGAGCTCTTTGATAGACTGCGAGAGCTATTAGCACTCGATCTCGGCCCTTGAAGACGGCCGTTGTAAGTGTTGAAGACACGATCCGCCCGAGGGGCGTATCTATTTCGGCCGTGGCGAAATCCGTGAGTGGAAAGGGCCTCTCCGTTTCCCTTCTTCTCATGGAGACGGGCTCGTCCGATGCGTAGGGATTTTGCCGAAATAAGGTGCACACGAAATGTGTTGCTCCTGGTCTTCTCATCCCTTTGAATCGCTCGGTGTAGGCACGCCTCGCATACCAGTTCTCAATGGGACGGAAGCCGTAATAGGCGAAGTCCACAATCCCGTAGTCGTCTTCAGGGTGAAATCTGGTGAGCCTTTCTCCTACGCGCCCCATTTGGCGATCCTGAAAGAACACATCGTATCGACCAATATCGACCTCCCATTCGGGGAAGCTAGGCAAAAGCTTCAAGTCAATAGGTCCTCCATCAGATTCGGCCTTAAGCTCCATATATTCTTCCAAGAACTTGGGGCTGTATCTGACGAAGCGCCCATTTCCTTCCTCCTTGGCTGTCCACGCATAGTGGGCAGGGACGTCGTACGCGATGAGATGGCGGAAATTAATCTCGTGATAATCGCGACTCAAGTCGAAGAGGAACCCCCGTTTCGGCCGCTCATCCAAGCGAAGCTTCTTGATGAAAGTTAGGTCCTCTACTTCCAGATCTTCTCTCCATCCAGGCTTAATTGTCTGAAACCACGACAGGAAGCCCAGCTGGCTTAGGATGGTACGCCTGGCATTCGCTGCTAACTTTTGCGCGTCTTTCATCTGGTACTGAATCCTCGATAGAACATCCTCGTCCACGACGTCAGGCAGGTCTCCTGTTTGCGTGTTCCAGGCGTTAGGCCCGTTGAATGGACTTTTCATGACTAGCGCTAAACTTATATCCTCCAATCATTTCGAGAAATAAACCGCGTTAACGACCCATGTGCTGCTGATGGTGTATCCGGCTAAGGTGGAGGTGGCGCTCCCTCCATCGCTGCTCGAGACGTAGAGATCGGTGTATTCTTCATGCAAGGGAACTTCCGAACTGAGGAGCGCAAACTCAGCTGGATCTTCTTCTATTCCGACGATGGGACGAATCACGTCCGTTGGGTTCCATCCGTACCAATGGCGCTTAGGGTCGTAATAGACGGCGTAGTTCTCCCAATCACCGTTCAGCAAACGGCCACTCTCGTCTGTAGCTCCAGGGAAGGTAGGCGGGCGATGGATGCAGTAGGAGGCGTCCGGAGCGATATTATCCGGGACGCTGTTCAGCGAACACCAACGCTGTCCCTCAATGATGGACCAAATCGGAATAGGGTGTCTGTCTCGCGAATCGATAAAATTGAAGTCGTCGTAGGGTCCATTTGGTACAGAAAAATGATAATCCATCTTGGTATATGATTCAGGAGTCGCTAGGGTCAGATATCCGTACACTGCGATCCTTGCTCGAGTTGTGGGTCAGTCGGATATCCGTTCAGCCCAACAACTGAGAGGGTAGAGAGGGAGTGAAAAATGATTAAGTGGAGCCGTCTGAGGTATAAGCCCGTCTAGCCATCATGCGCTGGCAGATTGATGAGCGGGTATATTCAGATAATAATATCCTGAGCCCTCGCGATCGCGATCCTGGCGCTTTCCCTATGAACTCGGAGTTTTTCAATGTAATCACTGGACTGCTTGCTCATCCCGTAGGTTTGCGAACCGCCATCGCGGAATTCATTTGGCGTGAGGAAATCGAGGGGCGACTTGGGATTAAAACCATACAATAAGAGGAATGGGGTAGTTCCCGTGGATGAGTGCACGTTGTTGTTGTACGAGAATTCCAAGATCTTCAACCAATCTGCCCAGTCAGTCCGATCCTTGTTGACATAGGCTCTGAGCGTCGTCTCCAATTGGCGGTTGACGTTCTCCGTCTGTCCGTCGTGTTGAGGGTGATGAGAGGATGATAAAGACATCTTAGTTTTGATGGCTGTTGCGACAGCTCGCCAGAAATCTGACGTCCAACGGGGGTCTCTATCTGCTATGATGCTGTCAGGGATTCCAAACCTGGATACGATATGTTGCACGAATAAATCCGCGAAACCTTCGGCCGTTAGTCCTGAGGTAGTGGGTATGAACGAGGCGTGTTTTGAAAGATGATCCACCACCACAAAGACGGCGTTGTATTCACCCGACCAGGGAAGATTTACAATCAAGTCCAATGAGATAGATTCGTACGGCCTGGAAGGAATCGGGTTGGGGATTAGGTATCCGTACTTTGTAAAATTCCGCGATTTGGTTTTTTGGCATATGTCGCAGGAGTTTCCGAACATCGTTAAATCCCGTTTCATTCTTTTCCAGTAGAATCTTGTACTCAGCTTATTCCAAAGTCGCTCTGGATATACGTGGGCAGATTCCATCGGTGCCTCGTGAGCTTCAGTCATTATTTCCCATTTCAGGCCTTCAAGGACACAAAGCCTTGGCTGGAAATCCGCGTCCCTAAAAACTTGGGGTGTGGGGCCGTGGCGGTGCCCGGCAGGAACTTCGTACTTATGAGTTTTTTATGTTGTATGTAGCAACCGCCGATTAAGTCCGATCGGATCAATAGTACGATAAGCGGGCCTTGCGGTGCTGTCCTCTTCAGCTTCAATCACCATTGCCTTTCTATTCCTCCTTTCGTCGTCATGCTAGTCTTTGCTTTATCCACCTCCACTTCGGTCCGCCGTTAGGCCCGCAAGCGACGACGTGGGAAAGGATATATCCGATGTCATACCAAAATTAGATAGAAGTCAAGGATTCCTCGTATCGCCATAGAGTTGGCTAAAAATAAAAACGACAAAGAGGACAATGAATATGGGAGATGCGGAGAAGGGGAAAACAGAGTATTTAAATAAATGCGGATTTGGGGGGTCGAACAGGCGACCTCCAGATTTCGTTGGGGGGGTACAGCCACTAATATATCACAAAAATCGTAGTGAATTTTTTTAAAAAGGCTTCAACACAGCCACTATTTTACCAGGCACGAAAAATGGAACAAGGATTGAGAGAGGTCATGAAATCCTCATATCAGTTTGTTAAATAGACAATCACTTACTTACATAAGTACTCGTAAATAGCAAGCCGTCCTCAGTCTTGAAGAATCGTTGTCCCGGTTTCCAGAGGCCTTCGTTGACAGTCTCATCATTCCAGATTTTCTTGAAGCTCCCGTCCTTTTGATATTCCGCTATGAAGCGGTTGCGGAACGCTGTGTCCATCTGAATGTGAAGGTTTGGTACGGGAAGATGGGTAGCGCCCCAATACTCCTCCGAAGCCTGCAACTCATCCAAGTCGTCCCCACTGGTTTGCTGGGTAGCTGCGTCATTTTCGGATCTATCCGCGCGGGTGATTGAATCCGTCTTAGCATCACTCGATCCTGGCTCTAGCAAAGTCAGTTGCGCGGCTGTATCAAAGGAATCTCCTGGAGCCGGTCCGTTACCCCCCCCAGACTTCGCTATCCGAAGGTTGTCCACAACGTCCGAGCAAGGAGCAGCTTCGCGACGTCGAGTCGCACTCCTCGTCGTCGCGTTAACTTCCTTTTGAGCGTCCTGCATCTCCCGGTATGACCACGTCGAGAATACAGCTTTAGCGGCGGGTGGTCGATTCAGCCAGTGCTCTTGCGCAGTCTCGAGGTCATTTGAGACCGAGATTGGCTCGTCGCCTTCATCCACGGGTGACTGATGTTCCGGCGGAGCTCTCGGTAAACGTGACAGAGGATCCACGTTTGAATGCTTGCGCCCGGCTCTATGAATTATCTCCAAGCCAGGCGCGTACGCCGAAAATACCGCCCCCCAAGCTGCAAGGCGTCGATTGGAATTCTCATATGTCCGAGCCCACTGGAGGGCTGAATGGTCCGTGACCAACAGAATTTGCTCACCCTCGATAAATGGCTGGAACCGCACTAATCCTTCTTTCGCCGCTAATGCTTCTCGTTCCGTCGTTGAATAGCGAGTCTCGGCTCCTTTGAACGAGCGCGACCAATACCCGATGACACGTTCTACGTGTGTGATCGAGTCGTCGAAAGAAGGCCCCCATGTGTCCGTGATTTTATCGTCCTCGATTTTGGATGACATATTTACGGTCAGTTTTGGCGGTGGCTTTCCTTAGCTTCTCATAAGCCCGTGTCCCTTTCAAGTCTCCTACTCGTATGGGTTGAATCTGCTGTAGTGCAGCGCCTGCAGCTTCATCGGAGGCGTCCGTATATAAACGATAGGGCTTCCCTTCAATGGGGTGCCCGAGCACAGGTGAGTTCCGGAGCGCTGTCTTGCACGCCTTGAAGGCGAATTCCTGTTCCGCTCCCCATTGCCACCTGCTGCCTTTCCTAAGCAGCTGGAACAGGGGCATGCACACATCCGCGTAGTAGGGGATGAAACTTGAAAAGTATACGACCATACCTAAGAACGTCTGCAGTTGCGACAGTTTGCGTGGTCGTTCTAATTCCAGGATGGCTTTAACCTTCTCAAAATGTGTCGATAGACCTAGACGGGAAACTTTATGACCGAGGAGCAGTATTGAAGAATAGAAAAGATGACATTTAGCAGGGGAAAGCGTGATTCCTGCTTTCTCTATGGCTTCCAGCACTCGATCCAGGTGTTCCAGGTGTTCCTCATACGTCTTTGAATATACCACTATGTCATCGATGTACACAAGGCAGAATATCCAAAGGTATGGCGCGAGCACTCCTTGCATTACCCTCTGAAAAATGGAGGGACCATTTCGTAACCCGAATGGCATTCGTCGAAACTGAGCAAGCCCGCGGTGAGTCCTGAAGGCTGTCTTTTCCACGTCCTCCTCGGCGATTTCCATTTGAGTGAACCCTGAGAGGGCATCGAGGGAAGATAAGACCTGTGAGGCCGAGAGCGACTGTAGGATCTCAGCTTGCCTAGGGATCGGGAATTCATCCGCGATAGTTACCGCATTAAGTTTGCGATAATCCACGCAAAAACGTGGTTTACCGTTGCGGTATGCGATGACAACCGGGGTGCTCCAAGGGCTAATCGATGGCTCGATGACGCCCTGCTCAAACCATTTGTCGAGTTGGGCATCAATCACCCTTCTCTTCTCTGGCGAGCTAGCGTACATTGGAACCGCGATCGGAGCTTGATCTCCTTTCGTACGAATATGAGCCTTAGTCTCATGATGACCGAGTCTCCCGTCGAAGCCGAAGGCTTTGACACGTCTTTGCAACATGGCCCAAGCGCGTTCCTTCAGGTGGACTGGCAAAGATCCGATGTCGAGTAGTTCCTTCATTTGCTCAGATGGGTAGACAGTCGCGTCCGGCATAGCAGCCGTCTTGGGGCCATAATCTTCTTGTTCATCTTCCTCTAAGTCGACTCGTCCATTCGCGTGAGGAGGGAAGCCAGTACTAGTTCGGACATGAACTCCGTTAACATGATTCTCTTCCATCGGAGAGACGCCTGATCCGAAATCTGTCCTAATATAGGCATCGGAACTCGGTCCGGTCTTCTCGCCACTTCCTGTCTTTCTGCTCGCATCCTCCTCTCTCGAAAGATTAGCATTCACGACCGCAGTTATCAACGCAGTCTTCTTTCGCAACCTTTCCAAGTCTTCAGCGGTGTGCGGAGTGTCAAAGTAAGCTTCTGGATCCACTAGCTCTCCCACAATTTCTCCCTTCCTGGCAAATCGTGGTTTTATGCTTAGATTGCTGACTGGAACCATGGGCCTCCGGGCAGATATCAGCGTATTAGCGACTGCGAAGAACGAGTCTTCGGACCCTGGAAGCAGTTTCATCTCGACCAACCACTCCTTATCCTCCCGGAAGTCACCTTCGACCCGCACTACTTTGCATTCGTGTGGTTTGATGAGGTAGTCTGTGGCTGCTCGAATCGTCCGACCTTCCTTGCCATTCCGGAGTACCCTCCGCCGCCGTCGCGCTTTAGCCCTGCGGTGAGCCCTCGCGCGTCCAATTTGTCTAGCGTGCGTATTCAATCCGGTCGCAATAGCGTGGACCTCGCTTCGTCCTGGGAATGGCTCGATTCCGGTGGCGTCCACTTCGTATGGAGTGTTTCTGAATAGGATCTTCGTGCCTGTCTCCACATTTTGACTAACTCCCAGCTCGTAATTTAACTGGAAATCCTCCCCTAGCAATATTGGCACCGACATTCCTTTCACCACGTACGCCTCTGCCTCTGTGCAGATCAAGTTTCCTTCGGTAGTGAGTAAGTATATTCTTAGCTTGGAATATCCCTTAATGATAGTTCCCTGATCTGTTAGCTGAGCCAGACTCATTCGATGTCCTTCCTTAATTGGAGGCGGATTTCGAAGGCTGGAGTAATATTCCTCCGAGATAAGAGTGATATCGGCACAAGAATCCAGTCGTAGGTTCACAGGTGCATTCTCCAGACTGTCGACCCATCCTTTAACAGCTAACACCGATACTCCAATAGCCGAGTCCCCTGGATCGGGAGATCTCTTTGCTCTCAAGAAAATGGGATCCAGTTCTTTCGGAGGGGGATCTAAGTCCTCCGTCGTGCTCGATTCTCGTTCCTCGACTTCGGCGTGCGTGTAGGCTTCCTCCTTCACTTCCAGAGCCTCGCCGTCCTCCTCGCCAACCAACTCGAGCACATGCCTCTTCGCTTTCGGCATGCGCCCCTGCGTTTCCCAGTATTCGTCTTCGACCTCTTCTATTTGCACTGCATATGCAGCACGGCTAGAGGGAGTTATCGACGGTGGAGAGGGGTTTCCACATGCCACTGAGATGTCCTGTGCGATATGTCCAGTTTCCGGTGAGTGATCCGTTTTCAATCTAGTTTCCGATTCGGCTTTTGAGATTTCGGACTTAAGCTTCTCCAGCTCGGTCGACTCCAATTCCGTCACCAAGCTGAGAGCCGCCGAGCCTATAAAGACGATTCGTCGATGCGACCATCCAACAGCACACAGTAGGCGCTGTGGTAGAGTATTTCCGTGTCGTGGTCCAACGAGCCCGAAGAGACGATGAGTACCCCTCTCTTCACTTTTTCTATGTATACGTTCCAGTCGGGGCACTCACGATCGCAATGATTGCTGCTTCCACAGACCTTGCACGGCGAGGGCGGAGCCTGTCCCATTTTGGTAGTGACATGGTCGTTCTTCGGAAATGGGTACCCCCCTTTGGGTGGAGGTCTCTGTCTTCTCTTCAAGGTTTGGTATACTTGTCGGATAGTCTCGGCTCCGTCCGAGGGATCCGAATTCACGGACAGGTTACCTTCTGTTGGCTTGCTTTCTTCCTCAATGTCCGCCTCCAAATCGGTGTTTGTAAGATTCGCCCTTCTCGACGCGGTAATTGGATTCTGAGAGTATCCCAATTTCCTTAGGGACGCTGCGAGGTTGTTCAGGGTCAAGACTTCCCCTGATTCCTTCCTCACGGCTGCAACCAACGCCGCTTGGTGGTCGTTGACCTTGGAGTACAATTCTTCCGATGAGTGAATATTTTCAAGGACGAGGATCGTACTCCATATGATCGGAGCCCTGCGCATAACCAAGTAAACTTCCAACGGTCCACCATCGTCCGAGTTCGCCAGCATACGAACCATACGGATTCGTCTACCCAAGAACTTTTGAGGGCTTTCCCGTTCGTGACCTTCCTGTCGAAACGACTGATTCTCGAACTCAAGATTCATCTCTAACTGCCATTTCTTCCCTAGGAAGCTCTCCTTTATGACCCGCAGGTACGCCATGTAGTGGGAACACATTTCCTTCTGTCGAGCTGACGCTAAAGTAGAAAACCACATTTGTACAGCGGATCCCTTCTCGAGCCGCGAGGGGAGCCAGTAGGCTAAGGCCTCTGGCATCCATCCTTCCAACGACGCGAACTGTCCAATGTCCCAGAAGTAGTCCACTGCCGTCCTGTGAGAACCATCCCAAGATGGTAGTTGCTCAATCTTGACTTCCGGCTTAATTGTAGGTACTTCTGTGCCGTATGGGGCCCCAGGAGCTATATAGGGATAATGTCTCGATGCTCCGTCACCGCCCCCCCCCGCCTCCTCCGCCTCCACCGCCGTCTGGTCCCGAAGGCGGAGGAGGAGGAGGCGGTCCCGGAGCGCGATTGTCCGGAGGCGGTGGAGGTCCATTAGGGCTAGAGTTTCCCCTATGACGTGGTCCTCTGGGATCTCGGGGCTGTCGCGGATTTCTCCCATTGTATGGGTCGTCATCGCCATCGTCTCCTCCTCCTCCACCAGGGGCTCCTCCGCTAGCACCACCTTGAGGATGCGCCGGAGGGCCACTGGGAAGGGGAGCTGGAGAACGAAGAGGTGATTGACGATCATCCCCGGAGTCGAGATCCCTTGCGAATCCTGCAGCCCCGCTAGACGAGGGACCTGCTGTAGTTCGAGCCATGAGGTGAGGCGGAATCTCTCTTGTACGACCTTCATCTCCTTGGGAATCGAAGGCGGCATAATGTTGTCTATGCACTGGCGTCGCTCCTATTGGTGTAATCCATGGTGAGTCTCTCACTTCCCGCCTCTCCTGAATGCCTTGGCTGACAGAGTCACTCCGTAATCCATACGGGCCCGCTGATGCTATGCCGTGTAACGGGTCTGGCAATCCAGGTCCTGGAACGCCCGTTCCTTGTGCGTAATTCCCAGGAGATCTCCTCGGAAAAACTTCGTCGCTCGCCTTGAAAGGGGTTGCACCGCCAAGGAGCGTATGAGGCCCAGTGCGTAAGCCCCAGTGTTGGGCCGTGCTAGGTGAGTGATATTCTACTTCGTCCTCATTTTCCCAATCTTCTCGGCCAGGAGATCCCCTTCTCTCGCCGAAGGGTGCGATAATAGCACTTCAGGCTACTAATATTGAACCCCCTAAGGGGTATATTTTTCATGGAGAATGATGACCCCTTAGGGGGTCCAAACAAGTGGTGCATCCCACTTATATGGGACGTCCCTCCTATTACCTGAATCACTGTTGGGACCGCCCACAGGGCAGTACTTCTGATCCCCCGCCCGCCGCAGGCGGCCCATTTTTTGGACTTCCCTCCCCTCTAACCCTAGATGGGATAGCCCTCCCATCAGGGTGTCTGGGGTCCTACCTGGGGGCCAAATTAAATATTTTCTGCTGCTCGTTTGCCTGCCTGCGCTGCGCACAGCGTGCACACTGTAGCCTGGCAGTGCTTCTCTCTCTATCTCCCACCATGCCCTCCTCACTGCAGGGGGCCCCTATTGTCGTAGCCCAGCAGCTGACCACCCTTTTAGTCAGTACCACGGGCCAAATTAATTGATTATCGCTCATTCAATTGCGCACCCGCCCTGCTCCCTTGCCAATCAACACCCAGTACTTCTCTCTATCTCCTGTCATGCCCTGTTCATCACAGGGGCTCCTGGCCTCTGTACTTGGGCATTCAATGGCCTGGCAACTGACCACCTTTTTGGTTAGTACTGGGGCCAAATTATTTATATATTACTCGTTCAATTGCACACCCATCCTGCTCCCCGCACACCATAACCTGGCTCTGCCAGTTGACATCCCATCGTGCCTTCTTCATCACACCATCTTTAGCTGCTATGAATAGAGCCTCAATAGCGTTGGCTGGCCAGCTTCCCAACATTTCTCTTGATTTTCTACCAGGCACTCCTAGCTCCATAAATAGCTGGTTAAAAAGCTTAGAATCCTAGCACCACTGGTGTAAATTAGTAAGAATTCAATAGAGCTGTCCATGCACCACTGAAGATTTTTTTTGCTTTATTATCATATCAATTATTCCTCTCTTCCGCCATTCCATCATGTGCCTTCACATATCCATTATTCCCCTCTTCCACCATTGCATCAAGCCTTTGCACCACCAATCAAATTCCAATGCACTGAATATCCGATCACATTCATCCAACCCATACAGTAACTTGTTCAGGCGACCAGGATGTTTGCAACACAGATGAGGTGCACTGCAATTGGGCTATCCCATGACAACTGGCCAATCTGACCCTGACTGAGAAATCCCACAACAACTGGGACATCCCACGCCGACAGGGGCATCCCATGCCAACTGGGACATCCCACACCAACTGGGACATCCAACGCCGACAGGGGCATCCAACGCCAACTGGGACATCCCATGCCGACAGGGGCATCCAACGCCAACAGGGACATCCCATGCCAACTGGGACATCCCATGCCGACAGGGGCATCCAACG
Organism: Mycena epipterygia; assembly: GCA_029281465.1. Taxonomy (NCBI): domain Eukaryota; kingdom Fungi; phylum Basidiomycota; class Agaricomycetes; order Agaricales; family Mycenaceae; genus Mycena; species Mycena epipterygia. The sequence continues at coordinate 8,406 of JARJCQ010000079.1, read as the reverse complement.
CCAACTGGGACATCCCATGCCGACAGGGGCATCCAACGCCGACAGGGGCATCCCATGCCAACTGGGACATCCCATGCCGACAGGGGCATCCAACGCCAACTGGGACATCCCACAACAACTGGGGCATCCCATGCAAAATGGGACATGCCATGCCACCTGGGTGATCTGCCAACAACTGGGAAATCCCATTATGACTGGGAAATCTGCCTGTGACTGGGAAGTCCCACTATTATTTCATTCAAATGGGATGTCCCACAAGTATTCAATTCAAATGGGATGTCCCACAAGTATTCAATTCAACTGGGACATCCCACAGGTATTCAATTCAAATGGGATGTCCCACAAGTATTCAATTCAACTGGGACATCCCACAATCATTTCATTTAAATGGGATGTCCCACAATTATTCTATTCAACAGGGATGTCCCACAATAATTTTAATCAAATGGGATGTCCCACAGTTATTATATTCAACAGGGATGTCCCATTAGGGACAGTCAGAGTAGAGGCTTTTGAAGTGATTAAGCCCAGCGACTCAAAAGTGATTCATGATTTGTGGGACAATCACTGAAATGTATCATTGTTTTCAAATCTGTGCAGTGCCTCCAGAGGCACTTCAACCATACACATGGCCCTGTCTTCCCTGCGGATCACGATCACGTCCATGCTGGCTACCATGGATATCAACAAGGTTGTCAATAAAGACAGGAAAGTGATTGAACCCTCGTACAAATACTTCTCGGCTATGATTTCGTAAGTCTGGGAGTACTTTTCTACAGAACAGTACTTGAAGCAAAACCAGGACCCCTCTGCCTTTCGAGTGCTCTATCACCTCACGATCACGACAGGCCATAGAGGCTATTCAAGCCACCGTTGGTAGTGAATGAAATTTAAGCAATTTGTGGCAAGTAAGTCCTATTGGTTATGTATTTGGATAGTCTCTCTAGACAGACGCTGTAACAATACCAGATTGTTCCTCGCTTGTTACTTCAGAGTATTATATGTACACAATTTACAAATTTTGACATAAAGCTCGGTTCTGGTATGAATTAGGTTGCAATTATCTTCCGGTTTCAAGCGGGTCTTCCTGCTCTGTTCTCTTGATTTTATTTGTGTTTTTAAACATAACTGGTCAGAGTCCATGCGGAACGGAAGACGGATCAGTAGCGAAACAAATGTTGTGATCTGAACTACTTTTACCCACACCGATCCAACGTCACTGAAGCGGAATTTTGGAGCATTAGGCTGAGTGGAGCGATCTGTGTTCCCATTCCCAAATTATTTTCTCGGCCGACATGACCAGAACTTGCCTGAATACCCAACAAACTTTACAGTTCCGTTCGGCGTTCAACGTTCAAGAGTTGCATCGTAATGGAGATCTCAGGTCCGGTTTATGCTATTGAAGTCAAGACTCAATGTCAGACAGGGTCGATAAGTATATTATCGAATTCACCCTTCTTGTTGTTGTTGAACTGGACATCATTCATTAGAACCTGCCTATATATATGGGGCAGAACATGTCAGCCCTGCAAAGTGTTCAGCTGTAAAGCAAATCCAAAACATATGACTCTGATAAACAGCGCGTCAAACAGTCCTGGATTCTGTTCTGTCAACCTCAATTTTAGCAGTTGTTGGTATAAACTCAATTGGAGCATCGACGAGAAGAGTGGAACTCGCTGTTAGTGGGACTCGGCTAAGGCTCGCCTAACTTCGGCTAGCGACGCTTAATTCACAGTTAGTGGGACTCAACGTTAAGAATGGGAGGCATCCATCATTCAATGAATTGCATTTAAACCCCGCTCATTGACCGGCACCACATAGTGGGCCTCGCAGCGAGCATAAAGCTCTGCACAGCGGGCCCAGCGGCGAGCAAAAATGCTCTGGGCAGCGGGCCTAGCAGTGAGCGTAAAGGGTGGTCCGCGGGGGTCTCCCCCGCGTAAGATGTTAACCAAAAATAGAGATTTAACGGTAAAAAATAGAATAAAATAAAAATAAAAAGGCCCTGTGCCAGCAGAAAAGGCCAGCGCCAGCGGAGAGGCCTCATGCCAGCGAAAGGGCCCAGCGCCAGTGGTAAAGGCAGCGCTAGCGAATCGGTGGGGCCTGGGGGAGCCTTCCCCAAAAAAAAAACTCAAGTCCGTGATCACGTGATCAATCACGTCACGATAAAGAACGCCCGCCCTTTTTTTTCTTGTGAAAGCTTAGAAAATCAAAAGTCAAGTCAACGGGTTATTTTTATATACACATAGTTTCTTCCAAACTGTCGAGGCCAAAATGAAAAAGAAATATCCCAAGTTCACGGCCACGTGACTCGTCGCGTCGCGTCCATAAAGAACGCGCGTGCATTTTCTTTTTCAAAAACCTGGCAATTCAAAGCAAAGACACAGAGACTGCTGTTATACATTACATTTATTTCCAGTACTACGTCCAACCACACCTTTTCCAAACTGTCGATGAGGGAAAAAAAGAAAACTCATCAAGTCCGTAGGCACGTGATCAGTCGCGTCGCGTCCTGATGCCAAATAAAGAACGCGCGCGCGTTTTTTTTCTCGTCGCGTCGGTCCTTATGTCAAATAAAGAATGCGCATGCGACAAGCCTGGCAATTCAAAGCTGCTAATACATACATCCAAGTACTACGTCCACCCACACCATTTTAAAATTGTCGAACAGAAAAAAAAATTCCCTAAGTCCGTTGGCACGTGACCCGTCGCGTCGCGTCCTTGTGTCAAACAAAGAACGACTACTTAGCGCGCAATTACACAACACTGCATAACATGTAGCATAAGGGCATATGATAATACATGGGGCATAGGACATGTAGATGGATATACGCGAAACGATAAAGACTACTTAGAAGTCGCCGAGGCCGTACAACCTAACCTGCGCCCAGTAAAGCTCCCTGTCTTCGCGGTGCGGATTGGGCGCAAGATTGGCAGGAGGTGCAACCCAACGGCGCTCCGCGGCGTTATAAACCCTAACTGCGCGTTCTGCTCGAGTCAAGTTGGAGACTTCCACCCAGTCCTTGACTCGGAATTCTTCGCTGTCCCGGAACCCAAATCGTGCGATGGACATGTCGGGAGTGGAGGGAGGAGGAGGAGGAGGAGGTGTGCCCTGTCTTGAGGGACCACTCGGGCGACTTGTGAAAGGAATGGCAGGCGGGGCAGGGGGGCGGTGATGTGCGCGCGAAGTGCTGGCATCGGAAGGACCCGGCCGAGGACCAGAGCGCGCTGGTTGCGGCGGCGGCGGGGAAAGACGGCCGCGCTTCGAAGGGCGCGAAGTGCTCGCATGGGAAGGACCAGAGCGCACCGGTTGCGGCGGCGGCGGCGGCGGGGAAAAGCGGCCGCGCTTCGAAGGCCTATCCGTGTCGGGCGCCCGAATCTCGGGACTGAGGCTGCGCGTGCCACTGCCACTGCCCGCCCGAGTCGGGGACCGAACGCGCTTGTTCGAGCGCTTGAGGCTCGCCTCCTTGATCGTATTATACACGTCGCTGTGGTGGGCTTTGAACAAAGACTGGCCGTCAACGCCGATGACAAGCGGCAGATAGTATTGCTCGTCGAGCGGCTGGAGGAGTTCATCTGAAAAGCAGTCAGTTATAGCGAATAGCCGACGGAGATGTTGCGTACGCGCATGCCAAGGAACTATGGCCATTATCTTCTCGCCATCCTCGTCGACTTCACCCTCAGAGGCCGTCGCGGCCCCCGGTAAGTAGGCCGTATTTGCGCGTTCCAGAGCGGGCATAAAGTCCTTGAACATCTTGACTGTGAACTTCTTGATGTCGAACTTGCCTCCGATAGTGCCGACCAGCTCGATACCCGCGAGGGTGTTGGGGTAGTTGATGAGGCGGAATTTGTGGGTAAAGGCTGCGTTCAAGAAATTGATGTTCCAGGGCATTTTACTTGGCGCCGGCTGGTTGTTCAAAACGAACAGGCGAGCTATTGAAATGGGTGTAGATTAGACGTGTACGATGGCTGGCGCTTGCGAATACGACTTACAAACTTGACCGTGCATAATAGAGCCGAACGCCCGACGGAAACGGTCGCGGTTGTTCTCGCTGTCGTTCTGAACCGTCGGGCCTGGCAGGATCGCGGGGTAGGCAGCGGCTGGATCCCTCTCGTTCAGCATAAGGTACCTGCGGTCGTGTCAGCACAATGAACAATTTCAAATAAATGAATAAAGCGCACCGAAATTTAGTTTCCCAGTCCTTGATCGTCGAGTTGAGGGATAGCTTCTCCTGCTCGCGGACGATCTTGAACTCCTCTGTCGCGCCGAATGCGAAACTCGCCTCCCCTTGCGGGTCGATGCAGAAACCCCAAATATGAACACCGAAGTTGGTGTGCATGTGTCGCGCCTGCAAATAATGTATTAGTCCCAGTTATCACAAGATCATCGAGCTTGTCGTACCTGATCGAGGAGAGGTTTCAGCGCGGTCTGCACCTTGGACTTCAGCTTCCCGTCGTCGGCCAACTGGAGGATGGCGGTCTCCATCATCTTCTTGTGCCACTGGCGTAACTCGGGGATTTTTCGAAATACTGCCTCGCTATCGCTGGGATCGACGTCGCCGCAGGAGGCGAGGAAGGCGGCGCGCGACGCTTTGTTATACTCCTCAGGAGTTACTAATAGTGAAAGCATCAGCCACACTTTAAATAAATGAGAAAACAGAAGCACTTACGACCCGAGTCTTTAAAAGGCACCTCGACCGAATAACGGACTTGGTGAACGTTCCACGCTATGACAGCGCGTGGTAAAGGGCTGGTCGTCCCCAGAATGCGGTGCAGTACCGTCGGAGACTTGTTGCACTCCGCGGCCAGTTCCGCCACTTGCGAATGGAAATCCTCCTTGAGAGCAAAGAGACGATCCCGTATCGCTTGAGGAACACGACCGCGCGAGTACATGCTCTCCCCTTCGTCGTCTTCGTCGTCGTCCTCCTCCTCCTCCTCCTCCTCGACTGGCTTCGCCTTCCCCTTCCCCTTGCCCTTCGCCTTCCCCTTCCCTGACTTCCGCCCGGTGGCGGCAGTCTCGGCGGCATCGCCCTCGTCTGCGCCGTCCACTGCCACGTGCTTCTCCTTCCCCTGCACCGGCCTCACAGACTTCCTCCTGGACTGCTTTGGGGGCTGAACGTCCTCTTCCCCATGCCCGCCACGATCAACCTCGCGCTCAAAATTACGGGTTTCCTCCTCGTCCTCGGACTCGATGGAGCGGGGGGCGCGGCGATCGTACTTCGCTATGCGTGCTCTCTCCTTCTCCGCTAGCGCATGCTGCTTGCCGTACTCATCGCTGCTCGAGAGTTCGGAGGATGTCGGCGAGGGTGGCGGTGGCAGAACTGGCTGGGGTTGGCGCGGACGCCGTGGGCGGGCTGCGGGAGAAGGGGTGCGGGGGTGGGGCGAGGGTGGCGGTGGCAAAACTTTCTTGCGTTGGCCCGCGCGATGTCGGGGCGCTGCGGAAGAATGGGCGCGGGAAGGGGGGGAGGCAGTGGCACGAGGACCCGAAGATTGGCTACGGGAGCGCGAATCTCGGGAGCGAGTTAAGGGGCGCCCGCGATCAGGAGGCGAGGCAGGCTGAGCGGGCGAAGGGGGTACTGACGGGTATGGTGAAGGCGGTGGGGAAATGGAGGCGTCGGCCGAGTGCGGGCGCTGGTTCCGGCGCGAAGGCGTACGGCCATTGTCAGAATGGCGCCCGTCGATGGAATGGCGGCGGGAGACTGCTAGAGCAGGGTTAACCTCCACGGATTCAGCGCATCCATCTCGCTGTTCAGATCGGTGTCGTCGTATCCTAGGCCATCGTAATCGTCGAAGAGGTCGGAGTTGAAGCTCCGGCGGGGAGGGGCATCCGGCATCGTCGTCGTAACCGCATCATCGTCTTGTGCGCGGGAAGCGGCGACACGTTTGCGTATTTCCACAAGGGCTTCTCGGAGATCGACTCGGGGTGGCGTTGATGAACGGCGGGGTTCATTCTGCACCAACTTCTGTTAGTGTGTTGTAGGACGAGCGAATATGGCGCGAGACTTACCACACTGGGTTCAGGAGTCTTGGCTTGGTCGAGCTTATTTTTTATTGGTTTCTTCTGCTGAGAATACAGAGTGAGCGTCGAACGAAGAAACAGTCGCGACACATACGGCTTTTGTCCCAGTTTCCGGAACATTGGGTACAGAAGCATCTGCGTCGGCGATCTGCGCCGGCTTGGTAAAATAGTCAGTATTGAACGAGGCAACGCGGGAGCACCATACCTCTTTCTTCTTCGTGGCTCTGCGTTTTGGTTTTGGTGTTGAGGCTGCCTTGTCGTTCGTTGCCTGTCTTGCAGCTGAACGTGTTAGCACGCGCCCCGGCAGGGGAGACGCAGTGCGAGTGCTGGCTGATTCGCTGGCTGATTTGCGCGGCATGGAGAGGGCGAGGAGATGGGTGGGAGGCAAGGCTCAACTCAACCGTGTACTGGGCGGAGGGGGGAATGGGAGACGGAATGGGAATGGGACAAGAACGAGCTCTGTGTTTTAGGATTAAATACAGAGTCGTGCGTGCGGTGGCAATGGGCAATGATATTACTTACCATTGTTTTCCGCGTTCACGCCCAAAGCGGGTGGCCACGATCCAGAGTCGTGATAGCGGTGGCAATAATATTGCCCATTGTGTGCATTTTCCGCGCTTACGCGCAAAGCGCACCACGATCGCACACCGATTGGTGTACATTCGTTAACGCGCCAAGCGCAGTGGCCACCCTCGTACTCGATTCGGTATATACCGTTATCTGTTCGAAGACAATAAGACCAGCGCCACTTATAAAAGCAGAAGGTTGCTCACTTATTTGCACACCATTAAAGCGCCGCGCTTTCCCCTCCCTGCGTCTTCAAAGCGCGCCCAAAGCGCTGGTACTCGTCAAACTCTGTCAAATTATTCAATGATTGTTTCAAGTTATGCAAGCGCGAACGCACCCTCAAACGAAATGGTCTTTGCGACCCTTGCGCCTACTGCCGGACTTCTACTTGCTGCCATTTTTCTCGTTGTTTCTAGGTCGTCGTCCTCCGCATCAATTGATGCGCCCACTTCGTTCCCCGCTTCTGTGTTTCCTGGACCTCTATTCGATTTTTTTCTACCCTACTGTCTGCTACCCTACTGTACCCCATAACTATTACAAATCTACCTACTTACATCGACGCTCGTTGCTCCCGACGCACCAGCCATTCGACATGGTGGTCAGGAGCAAGAGGGAAAGAAGCGCCCGGACAAACAGGCCACAAACTTGATGGGACGAGTTTCGGAGAAACCTGCCCGAGTTTCTCCGAAACTCGTCCCATCAGCTCGGCCGGCTGCGCAGCACAGCCACTCTTTTCCTTTTGCTTCCGCACCACCATGTCAAAACGGTAAGTCCGTCTATCTCACATTGTAGTTAGTAGTCAGTAGTAGCAATGAATGAGAACGCGTTAAGCTGAACAGCAGTGGTGAAAGCCCATCGGGCTCACCATTGAATACAAAATTCTGTGGCGAGAACCAAAAAAAAACGGCGCTGACGATGATTTGCATCCAGCGCACCAGCCATGCAATTCATCGACGACCGCGCCGACGTTGACCACGACGAGGAGGAGGGGCCAGACGATGACCCCGACTCCATGGAGGCTTTAGCGCGCGCAGCTGACCAGCGCGACTTCCCGATGCGCGAATTCGAAGCGGGACACCAGGCGCGACTGGAGTCTGCGGCGCCGTATCGACTTCCGGAGTCTCAGTACACCCCGCAGACTCCTCTCTTCCTCCCGGACCCACAAGACCGCGCAACGCCCACGCCTCCTCCTGCCGCCCTCCCACAGTCTGTCTCTGCGGAGTCTTCCCAAGCTGAACGCCTCACTGCCTCCAAGCGTGAACTTGGGTCCGACGACAACGCGTCCTCCCCTCCGAAACGGAGACGCGTCCAGCAAAAGTCTATCGCGGAATTCTTTGACACGGCCGCGGAGGAATCAGAGGAGGAGGGAGTTAGCGAAGAGGAGGACGAGGAGGACGAGGAGACATTGTCGGACCAAGGTGCGTGAATCCTCATCTGTATCTCACGCCTACTTATTGACGAGGGTTTCAAGAATTCCTCGACGACGAGCCCACGCATGATTCCCCGGCATTTTATCACAATTTGGATCAAGACAACGCCGCAGACGAAATTGCAGCCGCCGAATTCAGCGCAGCGAGATTGGATCAAGCTGCTGCTGGCTATTCCAAGGCTGTTGAGGCGGAGCGTAGAGGAAAGATTCCTCCGCCAGCTCTCATTATGCCCGACGCTGGCGACGCCGGACAATGTTCCCCGGGCGCGTCGGACTGGATGCAGCGCACGATCTCCAACGCGGTCATTACCAGTGCACCAGCCCAATTACCGCGCACCTTTGCTAGCCAGCGGCGCGCGACGAGCCGCCGCACTGAATCGAAGGAAGACCCGGT